>JAUYWH010000024.1:15299819-15355251 GCA_034779795.1 Ctenopoma multispine
GATAGATAGATAGATAGATAGATAGATAGATAGATAGATAGATAGATAGATAGATAGATAGATAGATAGATAGAAAGCAGTAACATACCTTCCTCTGATGAGAACCTGAGACTGACGGTTGTTGACTTGCTGGTCGCTCTTATGCCGGAACTGAAATTTAGAGAAGCAATAACAATTTTACCAAAGGAGATACAAAAAAATTCAGAAGAGATGTAAAAAGTGAATTATTGAACTGACATAGTCATCTGTGGCGTCTTTGACAGCTGTTATTACCAGCACCAACACCAAAGGCACGATGGTTGTGAACCAGGACAAAGAGGATATTTCTGGAATTAACTATATGAAAAGGAAAGCAGGTTAGCTCATTTAGTTTCTTAAAATATCCACTCAAATAAAAAAAAGTCTTCCACAAATAGACCTCATTTTACCTGCAGTATCAACAGCACTAAGAAGTAAGCATTCGCCACCCTCTGGAACTGCTCAAATAAGTTGATGGGCAGAAAGGTGAAAATATTGTACTTTGAGGTTTTGATGTGATTATCCTGTGACAGATAAAGAAAAAAACACTGATTAAATAATTCTGCATACATTTGTAAATCCAATATTGAGGTCTACTTACAGCATAAGAAAATTTGTCATTGTAGTCCCGGGCATTGGCTTTCACATGGCGTTCTTTCTCTACAGAGAGAACACATATAAATAAATAAATGCATAATAATAAATACAATTTAACATAAAAAAAACTTATTACTGAATGTTATTCTTCAGACACAGTTTCTATACAATTTGCATTTATTCAACTATAAACTGCAAGAGAAAGTTAAAATGCTTAAATACCTTTGGACATTAACAACAACTCTAAAAACATTTTAAACACATTTTCTAACAGACAACATATTTTATGTAACTGACCAGACCTAGATTTGTTCATTTTAATAACACACTACTGATAATTTCTTCAAAACCCCATAACACAAAACATAACAACAATGGTGTAACATTAATCAATACAGGCCCATTCTAGGTATCAACCTATTTAATTGGCTTTGTTTAAATATATGTTACGTAAAATCCCACTAAAAAATGTAACTACCCTGTACGATTTAAACTTTTTAAGACTTATTGTCAGGCACAAAATAATTGTTGCACTTCTCCACTGGGGTGAATCTACAATTCTTTGTATCACAGCAAAATAGATAATAGGCTTCTCATAAATCCACTGAAGCAGAATGCAACGTCTAACAAGCAACTTTTAGAGTCCAGGAGTAAAGTCACAGCTTCCATATGAGAGAGTCTCTTGTATAAATCAAGCTCCAAAGCAACTAAAATGTTTTTCATTAGACCCTCTCTGCCTCCTAAACGCTGCCTTCTTTTTTCAGACTCCTATACTCCAGTTTAGTATACAGATGTTCTATAACATTTTATAACTTGTTTAATTTGTACTAAAACAATAGGCTCCTGTGATCATCAATATCTTATCCTTTATTGGTTAGTGGTAACATATCATAGCTACACATTTTGTATGTTTTGTCATCGCTATTTATTTTGCTGTTGCTTCTTTCACACAGTATCACCACGTATCATAATGTACCAAAAGGGTTGTCATGTGCAAGCCATTGTTTGAAGACTGTCCATGGACATGAGTGCACCATGGCATCTGGTTGATTTGAGGAAGTAAAAAATAACATAATACCTCTTTGCATGGAGTCTAATTAATGTTTTTATTATATAGTTTTATAACTTGGAACTGAAGAATTTGTTTGTAGTTACAACTCTGGGATTCATGTCATAGCTGTTATGTCAAAGTGATGCATTCATTAACATGCACGGCCATGCTTTTTACACAGTTTAAACAGCATCAGTTTTACCCTCAAACAACACGATAAAATACCAGTCAGCTGGATGATAATGAAACCATTCATCAGAGCACTCTAGCTTTTCGCATAGAGCAGCGCCTGAAGGAGCATGGAGCTACATCTGCTGTTTCCAAACAAGGTTAAATCATTGTTGAATTATACATAACACACACGCACAGACCTGCAATAGGATAGACCTTCTCACACAACAGGCTGGCCCCGTCCTGCTACCAGACACTACAAGAATGAATTATTAAGAAAGGTTTGGTCTATTTAAACATTCAATTAGAAGATGTTCAAATGTAATATTGCTTTTTTAATACAGCACAAAATTGTGTTTGTTTTTACAGACTCTTTTCTGAAGGAGTATTTTTTTCTTGTAGTAACTTCAGCAGACTCTTGCGTAGACCTGCAAGTCTGAGCAGGGTACAGTAAAATTGTGCAAATGCTTTAGGAAACACTTCGGACTAGCTACAAGGCATCTGACGACAACACAGATATATTGTTGATGATCTGAAACACACATGAATCCCACCAACAACACATGGAAATTTGTCACTGCACAAGGTCAACTTCCTCTGTGATGTAGATAGTGACTACATGTATGAACACCACACATACACCAATACATGAGAAACACTCATACAGAGGAAGAGAAATAAACTACTTTAAAAGGTGCACTGCACAGGGACTGGGTGAGGAGTCATTGTATATCTGAGAGAGGGAGAAAAAATGTTTGCCTTCTGATTTACTTAATATGAAGTACATTTTAACATTTTTTTTTATAATTTACACACCTCAAAACCACAGTAACTACACAATGGTTATGGTGTGGCCTATTGTTCCTGTTTCATTTTAGAGAGCTTTGATAAAATATACATTTATGCATTAGATTTCATGGTTGCTGCATCTTGTTAAATGAATATAGGATAAAGAAAATGTGTCTTACCAACATGTGTATTTCTCCTCCAGAATGCCATCTTTTCCTGGGACCTCTTGAGGATTTCCCTACAAGACGTGTGGAGAACCCACATTTATAGCCAATGAAAAGTGTGGAGCTGCATTTTGCAGCGAGGAGCAGTACTGGAGTGAATGAGTCAGAATGTCTAGCTTGGTGTTATATCTGAGGCAACACACAAAGCAAAGTGGTGTCTTGTTTCTTTTCTGTTCAGACAAGCTTTAATTAAACTATCAGCGTGTAAACCTCCAGCGTACTGTCTCCTTAGCAAAAGGTCCCAGGTGAGCAACACAAAACTGGGAGTGTAGCCCCTGAATGAAATGTAGGATTCCTTCATTTTAAAAACAGTTAATGTTTTCTGTGATGCAGTTTCCTCACATTTATATATAGTATATATAATATAAATAGTATATAAATTATGGTTTCAGCAGTAGTAATAGGGTATAAATTGAGTGCACATATTTCTAAATTCTGCCTGTTCTTACCTTGCACAAGTTTGTCACAGGCACAGGCTTGTATTGTCTCCATGTATCCTGTCATACAGCAGCAACCACTTATTCCAAGCACCACATTCCACAGCTTTCTCCAGAGTAAAACGCTATCCTCCTCCTCTTGAATAAAAATCACCAGACATGGATGGACTCATGAAAATTAACAGCAGCCTCCGTAAAAAAGAAGAAGAGACTGCAAACGTTGAAGCAAATGGTGAAGGCAGGAAACAATAATCAAGCAAGCTATTCCAAGACGAATCTGTGGAAATACAGCAAGACTGAACCGAAATGAACAATGACGATCATTCACCAAGAGCTACGACACGCAGCTGAGGTTGGAGCCTTCATCGGGGGAGATGCTTTTGTGTGTGTGTGCTGCAATGAGCATGTTCTCTTTCTCTCTCTTTATGTGTGAAAACTCTTCTGACTGAGAGTTGCGATACACAATCAGACACTTGATGGTGCTCTTCCCCATGTTACAATTATGACATTTTTAATGTCTTGTAATTACATTAGAGACCTTCTAAAGAACTACTTAACTTAGCTCGACTAAAAATATTGTTAAAAAAGAACAACTGAACTTTAAGTAATACTTATCTTGGCCTGAGTGTAGGTATCGCTTTGTTAGTTCAAAATGCTCAATTTGTTTTTTATGAAACTGTTGATTGTTTTAAAGCAATATATTTTTTAGGCCTGTGGTGTTGGATGTCACAGCATTGATAAAAAGTTGTCTTGTTTATTTTATGTTTGTTTTGTATTAGAATATGACAGAAAAAAATATTTTCTTGCTATGTACTTTTTAAAATGTTTACATCACTATTTAAAGTATAGTTGTCTTTCTTTTCAGCATTATTGCACTAATGCATAAATTTCCACAGTAAAAAAATGTTTTATCACATGTAACAGTGTTGAGATTACAAACATTGAGGTGCTGGTTATGGTTGACAGTGTTGAAACGGTCATACCTTAGGATATTTTCTTGCACTGTCATCATAACTATGCAGTGACAGTTTAGTAAAAGCAAAAAATACAAGGGTTAAGTGTTAATTGTTTTCAAAGGCTAAAACAACCACAATTTCTAATTTGATTTATTGATATTTAGTTAACTCACTATAATTAACAATGAACTGATTATGTAAAACATAGATTGGGAAATGCAATTAATTGTTAGTTTAGAAAGGGAAACTAACACTTCGCTTAAACTGAAACAATACAGATATCTGTTTTGGTGTTTGGATGTCTTACTAGTATTTGATAATGAGCTCAGTGATGAAAATGTGCCAACATATTTTGAAAAACCACAAGTTGGTGAAGTCACTTTGGAAATCAGTGGCCAACCAGAGGCTTTTAAACACATTCAAACAGAGTGTATCATATAACATTATGTGCTCTGGTTCTATTACTGAACCAGAAGAAAATGTGCAGAATGAATAATTTATTCAGAAATACACACTGATGCAATTTAATCTACATTAATTTAATTCCCTAGTCTTCACACATTACTCAGAAGGACACAGTGAGGTGTCTTATCTGCATTTGAAAATAAACCAAACATGCTGTGTCTATACCCTACTGTAAATTGTGTAAGATGATACGTGTTAAACACTTAAGATGAGGAAAAGAAGAGAGGTCAGTACAGAACACAGCACAACACTGGCACTAGTCTATCCAGAGAAATGCTGAGTCATTGTGGGAAATGTCAAGTTATCTAAAGCCATCAGGCATATTTCAGACGGGTAAGAGGCTACGTGCAAAGCGTGTCTGTTTGTACTGATCCACCCACCGCCGCCCTCTTGACATAATGAGTGCTCCAAAACATTAGAACCACCTCATAAAATGACGCAGTCTAGTACTACTCCACCACCCACTAGACCTCAATAATGAATATATAGTATAATTATCACCTTTCTCAAAGTTTCAACAAAAAATTGAAAAAATTCAATATTGTAAAATGAGAATTAATAACAGGGCTGGTGTGCTATGATGCTTTTGACTGTACAGGTGTACCTAATACAGTGGCCAGTGAGCGTAATGCCAGCTGACCCTCTTCTGTACGTTAGAAGCGGTGCGTCAACTCGGCTGCCATGTTGGATCGGGGAATTTGCGCCTTCTAATGCGTGTATGTGTATGGAGGCAGTGATTTATCCACAATTAAAATCATGATAACTTTCTGAATCTACAGTCACTTTTCGACCTAGTTAGTTTTTTGTATGACTGGCAAAAATGTAGTTATGTTACAGGATATTTAGTTAAAATTTATACTTTGTAGAATGCAATAGCCTACTGTAACATTAAAGTTAACTGTAATGTTTTTGTTAATATTTAAATAATTACCTTGTTTCTTCCTTTAAACGCGTTGTCAGTCCAATCCTGTCAAAATCTTTTAACTTTATGGTATGGTACGGTGTGACGTTTGAAGTAAGTAAGTAAGTTGGTTTTCCATGCTAACAGTACCTAACAATACAATGCATAGAATGATTTAGCTAGTGGAAAAATATAATGTTCCTATCTTATGTTTTTAAAAAAAAAAATATATATATAAAGCCGTTTTCTTCACCTGATTGTTAGCTTAGTGACTTGACTGTCACTTAATGTTAGCTTAAGACAAGGACGTCTTTTTTTTGATATATCATATTAATGTCCGTAACAGTGAAATATTCTGATTGAATGTCTCGCCTGTTAAATGCTAGTCTAGTCCTCGTTGTTTGTTTTTGCCGTGTCTTTCATCGGAGCATCCAAAAAACAACAAGAAAGTCTGAAAAATAGATTAAAATAAGAGTTTTGATTTTTAATAATTTGGCAACATTTTACTAAAATGTGCTTTCACTTTGTCTTTATGGGATAGTTAATCTAGATCCATGGGAAACTTGGTTGTATCCATTACAATTAAAACATAACGTGTGCAAAAAGTAAAAGTTCTAAACACTTGGTGGACAAGTGCAGGAACTCGAGCCATAAATGTATAGGCTCCTACAGATGTTAGTTGCTAGTTTAGAGGGGAGTACAGTCACAATGACTTGCACTTTTCAGTTCTCACTGGGATAGTAAAGTTGTCGCATTGAGGGGGGTCAAAAACGATAGCCGATCACGTGTTTTTTGTAGGTTTAAATAGCTCTAAGTGGGTGATTGAGATCCATTGTTTTCTATTAAGAAAAACAGGATTTATATAGTTATACAGCCTTGCAAACTAATCATATGTATAATAATTCATTGTTTGAATAGAATTAATATTTAATAGGGAGTAGTTCCCAACTACATCTCACAACTATTTCACACCTTCCGGGCTCCGTAGGATTTAACCACAAAGGCAAGGTTATTTTTATAAGGAGGCGAGTGTGACATTCAATCAAATTCCCTCTGAAGTGCCACATCTAAACTTAATGAAAAGTTTATTTCTCGTGCCAGGCCCGCTCCGGGACGTCTATTCTGGATAACTGTGTACGTTTTATTAAAATAAATATCTTTTTACACGCAGTTTACGCTAAATTTTGTTAAACGAGCTTGTGGGTGATGCTCGCGTTTCATTGGTCTAAGGATTTGTGAGGGCGGGGCGAACGGTTCAGACGTCATATCGAATTCTAAAACCGCTCTGCTCTTGCAGGCGGTGGAGGTGAGACGGAGGTTCGTCCTGGAGTAAAGTGGGGAGCTGGTCCTAGCTGCTGAGCTAAGAGAAGACAGGCCCGACTGACTGTGTCTTTTCAGGGATTGTTTTTGGACTGATAACGAAGCGGACGGCTGACAGCAGTGTTGGGCAAGGTAAGTTTGTGTGTCTGTTCCCACGTTGCAGTGGTGAAACTACATCTGAATATCATGTTATCAGGTCTTCGCCTGTAAAGGAATGATTGTTATGGGGGCTGAGTTAGTTTACTGCGCAACACGCAGCAGCTTCTCCTCAACTCAGAGAAAAAGATATAAACAACACATTAAAATAACTTATGTCATTACGATAAACGTCTATAATTGCTTGTGGACATAGATTGAAACGTCAATGTTAAATTTAGAATCTCTCACTCAAGTCAAAACAGTTTTACTGAGCAACATAATGTCAACAGTGTCACCTAAAATAATTGTTATCATTTTGCTCCTGCTAATATTGTGTTTTGTTAACTTTATGTTATGTCCTGGATGGGTCCTTGTTAAAAAAAGCTGTAGCTGGCAAAACCACAATCAAATGCAATTGTTCTCATGACACATAGGTGGATGCAAAACTTAATGGGTTTAACATCTGCTCAACATAGAAAACTAACTGACACTAAAATGCTGTTTATCCTAAATAGTATGAGAGGTGAAAACTAGTCACTTTCTGTCTCTAGTGGTTAAAATGGAAATGTGTTTCATCAGAATATGAAGTGCAGTTAGTTACCAGATGTGATATGTTTGAGTTGCAGGCATTAGCTTAGCTGTTGTTAATCACAGTAACTTGTCATTATTGTTCACACAGAATGGCAGCATTTCATCATCTGAGGAAGTGCCACTCAACAGGCATTACTATCTCTACGCGCGTAACAAAGCTTCACACAAGCAGCCATGCTTCTGCCAAACAGCATTACAAAATGCTTGTGCTGGGAGGAGGAAGTGGAGGCATTACCATGAGTGCACGAATGAAGAGGTTGATGGGAGCAGAGAACGTGGCTGTTGTGGAGCCAAGTGAGGCAAGCATCCAGTAGATCATGGTTATTATTGTCCATAAATCTCTTTGTGTATTAGTATGATACAATGCCATACTACAAATTCTGAAAAGTGCTGTTCTAACATTGTTTTAATTTCAGGTGCATTACTATCAGCCAATATGGACCCTGGTTGGTGCTGGTGCAAAAAATGTGGCCTCATCCGGACGTTCTACTGCAAGTGTTATGCCGTCTGGAGTGAAGTGGGTGAAATCTAAAGTCCAGGAAATAAATCCAGACGCAAATACTGTCAGCACAGAGGATGGGACTGAAGTAAGTTTGATTTGGAGAAACTGTTATCTGAGTTATATCAAGTTATAAAATTGCTTAACAGTGAGTCATCTACTGGCTTGGCATTGTGTGGCACTGTTGTATAGAAGCTGGATCATTTTTTTGTGTAATAATAATCTAGTTCATAAAAGTTCACCTAGCTGACATGAACTTTTGTTCACCTTACAGATCTCCTACGAGTATTTGATTGTGGCCCTTGGTGTACAGCTCCATTTTGAGAAGGTGAAGTAATGCTTTGTTTATTAGACCCTACTTCTACCTAGTAACCATTTGCCATTGTGTATAAGTTCAGTTACATTCCAGGATAGTCACAGTCTTCCTATATGTAGATCAAAGGACTGCCAGAGGGGTTTGAACATCCCAAGATTGGGTCAAACTACTCAGTTGAAACTGTGGAGAAAACATGGAAAGCACTGCAGAACTTTCAAGAGGGCAATGCTGTGTTCACGTTCCCAAACACCCCTGTGAAATGTGCTGGAGCTCCACAAAAGATAATGTACCTGTCAGACGCTTTTCTCAGAAAGGTACTTAGACTTTTGAATGCAGAGATAACCTAGTACATTTAGAGAAGTAAGTGTGTGTTCCCACATTGAATGAAGATATTTTTATGTTTCTTTCAAAGACAGGTAAAAGAGCAAAGGCCAATATAATGTACAACACATCGTTAACTGTACTCTTTGGGATTAAGAAATATGCTGACTCACTGTGGGACATTGTGAAACGTCGAGAGCTACAAGTAAACCTGAGGCAGAACCTGATTGAAGTGCGAGCAGACAAGCAAGAAGCCGTATTTGAAAATCTCGACAAACCAGGCGAAACTAAAGTGATTGAGGTATTCAACTGTATTACCATTTCCTTTTTATATCCTTAAATCCAGACCTTGGGGCCTTTAAGGTTTAGTCTTCCATGTACACACAGTGGCCAATTTATTGGTACACATGTAAGTTCTAATGTTATTATGTTTGCTATGTCTGTTTGGTATGAATAATCTAGCACATCTGCTGTATACATTTGTGTCTTTGAACCTAATATATGCAAAATTGAGAACTGTTTTTTACAAAAAAAATTTCTTTATTAGTATGAAATGCTTCATGTCACACCACCAATGGGACCCAGTTTGGTGGTTAAAAACAGCCCACTGGCCGATGAGCTTGGCTGGTTGGATGTCAACAAAGACACACTCCAGCATAAGAAGTATACAAATGTATTTGGGATTGGAGACTGTACCAATCTGCCCACAGCCAAAACATGTGCTGCTGTTGGTAAGTGGACACTCTGTTGCTGAATACAGTTCTCACAGTTTTATCTCATGTCTCAGTTTTATTTGTCATTTGAGAGTTACTGTCCTCGTTAAGTGTATTGCACAATAATACATTTACGCAAGACTATAAAAGCAAACACCACACCCTGTAAAGCTTGTACATTAGAGGCTCTCAGTAGTATCTGATTCTACCATTACTTCAGTTTATGTTTATCTTTGACTATATTATTGCATTTGATTATTTTTGTCCCCTTTGCTTTGCCAGGGTAATTTAAATTTCCTGTCAGTGGCATTTCCTGCCATTTCCCCATTTACGACAGTGTGTTCTAAAACAGTATCATCACTTCCTGCACTGCAATCTGACTGCACTAAAGAATTTAGGTTTCCCTTACTCATCATTGTTTTTTTAATGTTGGGGATGTTGGCCTAGTGTCAGTAGGACTGAAGGTGCCAGTCAGCTCATGCATCTATTCCTCTGTCAAATTTTATCCAAAGATCTGTCTTATTGAATAGCTTACCATTGCAATTACACACATATTGAGGATACCCACAGACCTAGACAGCATACACTAAATTGCATTGACCTGATGAACGTTTATCAGCATTATCTTTCTCCTGTTGTGCATATTTACTGAACTGACTGTGTCCTATGTGAGGTTTGAATGCACTGAACTTTTCTGGGTTCACAGGCTAAATGTTTATTGTCTGTAGTTGACGAAAGTTAAAGTTGGCAACTTTAAATTGCTTGGAGATGTGATTGCCTAATGCAGCAGCGTCAAACAGCAGTTTCATCCCGGGCCACATCAGCATTACAGTTGCTTTTAAAGGGAAGCTTGTAACTTTAAATTATATGCAGGGGCCAATGCGTCCATAATATGCAGAGGAGGCAATTGCTTAGAGCAGCACTTTGACAGGGGCAGCAAAATGTGAGCCAAAAAAATCAGTCTGGACAGTGGGGCAGCAGATAAGCAGTCCATTTAAAAGGATGAAACAGTATTTTTCTTCATGTATTAAATTATCTGTGACGCCTGGTGGATACTGTCAAAAACGTCAGTTTGTGAGGTGCACACACAGCTTTTGTGTTCACTGTTGTTGGTTGACATGGAATTACCCTGATGAAGCTGGTGTTCAGTGAACAATCAGTGTAATTTGTTTTTCAAATTTTTTTTATTTTGCTGTATAAAGGCAGGCAGTGACTGGCTGGAAATCACACTCTTTATAATCTGTATATTTTATTTGGCAAAGATTTTACGCCGAATGCCTTTGCTAACGCAAACAAGAACAAAAAAACAGGAGGCCGAGTTGCAGGTGTCAGAGCTGAAGATGTTACAATTTTCACTGGGAGTGTCAGAGGGACAGCTCATCTTGAGCATTTTAAACACAAAGTTAGAGAGGCAATGTTGAGATGGTTTGGATATGTGCAGAGGAGGGATAGTGAATATTAGAAATAGACTGACAGCAAAATAATATTTTTACAAGCTCTCTAACGCCACAAGAAATGATGGAGCAGGCTGGATTTGGCCTGCAGGCCTTGAGTTTGACCTATTTAGTCTACTGCAGTCTGGGATAAATAGGTTTTAAGCCCATGCAACTTTAAATATGAGCATTAGTTTTTTTTCTTCTGTATCACACCGACAACTGGTGTGGAGAGGGTAGGCAGGATCTGAACTTTTCTGTCATTATAAAGGGTAACTAACTGGAGGGATGGATGGTAATAACACTACTTGTTCTTCAGAGAAAATCTACTTTGCTTTACTAGCTTTACTAGTGGTAGTGTTGTAAGAGTAGCAGTGTCGACTGTCTTATCTATTCAACATTTTTTCTCTCTGATGCAGCCATATGAGCTGGTAGCAAAGCACAGAAAGATGTTATATATATCATATATATATATATATAGGAATATTTGTTTTCTCATTTTTAGCTGCACAGTCGGCTGTCTTGCATAGAACCATCTGCAAACTACTTAAAAATGAGAAGCCAGACAAGAAGGTAAGTAGAAATGTACAAAAAAAACATAGACTTTGATCGACATTTTTGACTTTCAACAAGATTTTAGCTTCTGTTTTTGAAGAATGTTGATAATTGTAATCATAAATGTGTTTACAGTATGATGGCTACACCTCGTGTCCGTTGGTGACAAGCTACAGCACAGTAATTCTGGCAGAATTTGATTACAATGGACAGCCACTGGAAACGTTCCCCATAAACCAAGCTAAAGAAAGAAGATTAATGTATCACATGAAAGCCGATGTAATGCCTCATCTTTACTGGCATGGGCTTCTCAGGTATGTTAACGGTTACAAAAATATAATGGAATATTCAAACTCTGCAGTAATGTGTTGTTCCCCAACATTTATTTATTTTTTCTCTTTTTTACATCAGGGGCCTGTGGGGTGGACCAGGACCTTACAGGAAACTTTTTCATCTTGGGATGAAATAAAGTATCCCCATCAGTTTGCATATTAGGAATTCTGTTTCATAAAGTTTTTTACAGAGAAAAGCACATGAAATTCATGTGTAATGAAGAGTTTCTTGCTGTGCAGAAAAAAACACTGAAATTTAATACTCAGCTATGTAGCTGTGTAACACACTGAATGTAAGGTGTTTCCTCATAATGACTTTTAGAAACCAGTAGGTGCCATTAAAATTCAGATTAGGCTCCAGCTCTTGCAAAATTGTATACTCTCTCTACAGTGTACAGCCTCTTTGGTCTGGATTTAACCAGTGAACTGTGCCAGAATTTCCTTTTTTTATATTAATAACCGTTTAGCATTTTTTGTACAAAATGCTGTGTTAAATTGGTATGATCACACAATCTGTGTGTATTGGAGGGATATATGGTGTGTGTGTGTACTGTGCTTTTTAAAATGTGAATACTGGTTAAAGTCTGTTTATTATGTGTGTAGTTTTATCATTTCATCATGTATGACTCTAATAGTCTCCAAGTCTATTTGCATTTTAAAAACTGGAAACCCAATCTGTGCTAACATTTTTCCCCAGAGCTAACAATCATGTCAAACACAACCAAAGCATGACATGCAAATTGCCACAAATGCATTATCTTACATTTTAAAAATTCTATATCAGAAATAGAGTTTTGTACATGATTATTTTTCTATTAGTGATAAATTGAATTAGAAACATTTTGTTGATTACTCAGTTGTTGCAGGCTTCACTGTTGTAAAATAAAAATTAATCAATGTGTCATTAATTAATCATTAATGTGTATGTTTAACTATTAGACTGATTGTATTAAGTAAAAACTGATTTTATTTACATAAATATACATCTCGTTGGACCAGAAGCTTATTTGTTATTCAGGTAATGTTACGTATGGTCTGTTTGGCTCTATGCATAATGTTACTTACTTCAGGCTCACCCTGCAGTTCTTTTTCTGTACAACTGAAGCTACGAGGATGCTCGGGAAACAAATATATTTGCATGTTCCAGTCAACGAACTGTTAATTCTTTCAGTTTACAGTGCAGCTGACCGTTTCTCTAAGCTATGGCAGCAGACACATGATCTCAGGCTTTTTTTTACAGTAATAGGAAAACTAATTCACATGATTCATGCTCTACAGTTTTGTTGCCTGTTTGATTTTGTAACGACAGTAGTTCATAATCATAGTGCTGCTCCTCAGATGACTCATAATAAACTCATCTGTAATCCGAGGACTTTCCACAAGGGTCTGAAACTCTTAATTGTGTTTGGCAAGAAAGTACGCGAAGCTTATTCGTCATTTAAAGGTTCACTGATTTCCACCGTCTAATGTTGCTGTAAAAACGTAAAGCACTTTTTCCAAAAAATATGTCAGACTGCGCTAGACATAACCGATCACGCACACAATTTAACTGATTGTTATGATAAATACGTGCACCAGTTTCATATTCTTTGCATCTTTCTTGTAGACACACAACAACGCCAGCAGGGACACAGTGTAATAGGGGGACTAGGTGGTCAAGCTGCGCACACGCACTACACTATAGCCATTTTCCTGTCAACTCCGCGCTCCGCCACGTTGGTTTCCCTACGTGAGTGTCGCAGCGCCAACGTTATGTTTGTGATGAGGCGGGAAATGGCGTCTGCAGACATGGTTGATCTGTGACTAGCTATCGAGCGACAGACACAGCTGGCAGCAACAGCCACGGCTCGACACCTATCTGTGGCCGCCACGGTCGCGGCCGAGAGCTGACAACGCTGCGACGACTTTTAAAGAGCTTCCTAGATCATCGGTAAGTAACGGACAACGTCAACATGTAAACAAAAAACGGTTTGTCCCCCTCATAGCCCGAGTAAGGCTAACTAGCAGCTAACGTTAGCCGGTGAAGGGGGCGTAGTCTAATGGCTGAAAATAGTTATGGAAGCGAACAAAATGACGCGTTACAGCATAGCTAGCTGCTATGTAGCTTTGTTTTACCGAGATACTGATGGGATAGTTTGCACATTAAACACTGATATGTTAGTGGGGACATGTGAGACGTGCTGTGAGAACTGAAGGGAAAAATGTCGCAGCTTTGCTGTTGCTACCGTAAGGATTTGTTAGCGTGGAAGCTAAAGCTAACCGTTGTGCTAACGTTAGCCACGGAACCAACTGACAGTATTTAGTTTGTTTTTAAAATAAATGGTTGTCAAGTGCCAGTTGTGGCCACACAAACTCACAATCTTTACAGTCTCAGTAACGGCCACATGTAGGATACGTCTGTCAAAACAGCGGTGACTGTATGCAGATATTTTGATGCTTAACACCTGCAGGTGCTAATGTTAGCGATAGCTGACGTCGTTGGCTTTGCACAGCCTGCCCGATGCAAACGTTAACGTTAGTTACATAACGATAGTCAGCGGTAATGTTAGGTTTTAACATCTGCATTACCTTCAATAAATCAATAAAACTACATCATAGTAGACCAAACTCACATATGAAATAAATATAAGCTCAATTTAAAAAGTTTGAAAGGCTTCCCACTTCCGACTACTACTAATGTTTATCGCGTACACCGCCCACTTCACTGTCCGCTCTGTCTGACATTTGTATTAGATAACAAACGTGTGGTCTTTGTTTATCATTTTTTAATCACGGTTATAGCCAGGGGGAAACACGAGTTGATCTTTACATATTTGTTGATTCTCGTATTCATATTAAATCAACAGTATTAATCGCTTAATGCATTAACAGGATTTACTGAGAGCAAAGTATTGATCATTGTGATTCACTTCAAAGTAGCATCAGTCTTGCTGTACCTCATGATTCAATTCAAGATTCAAAAAACGTTATTAATCCCAGAGAGAAATTGTCTCTTAATAAATTTTAATACAATATTAGAATGTGTTGATGATCTGAGTCATTTAAGTGTGACAAATATGCAAAAAGAAAACAAATCAAGGAGCTGAATACTTATATAATACTTTTTCACAGTATTGTAGATGTCTTTATTTAGAGATATTATTTTTCCTTATCTTTAGATGTCTTTTAAATTAATGAAGAAATAAAGTTTTCTTTTCTTCTCAGATTTTTCTATGTGACGTTGGAGCATGATGAGGCTGAGAGTGCGTAAAGCTCCTCAGCAGCCGAACTCAGGCCGTCGAACCCACCCGTCCCAGGCCAAAAGGAAACACTGTGAAGTGGAACCATCACCGGTGAGAAGTCGAGGCAAAATGCAGAAGAATGAAACAGGCCTGTTCTCCACTATAAAGAAATTCATTCGTGGAAATGCTGTCAAGGTGGGTTTACATTAGAATTCACAGCTGTATTTTTGTTTTGTTAAATCTGCCTTAACATAATACACAATAAATTTCAACACATTTAATGTTTGCAGAAAGCAGGGACTCAGTTGCATTGTCTGTTGATGGTGCGATACTTTGACATGTTGTAAGTTTCTGTAAACCTCACTGATAATTATTCTGAAATTACATTATTAGAACATTTTCAACTGTAAAACCACACACTATAATTATTTTATTAACACCATTAAGTAGTGCAGGTGGTGAGCATTCCTCTAAAATGCAGAAATTGTCTATTTTGTATTTAGTCCCTTTCAAACACACAGCTCATTGGCAACATTCATATGCGAATAAACACCTGAGTGTATGTATATCTTATGCCAGCTATTTTGGACTTACTAACTTTTCCATGTTATGGAGCAGCATGTATCTAAGTTAGTAGATCTATGAAGCCCAGGGTCATTTATAATAAATTTGTGATTCTTCCCATTGAATGATTAAATTACTGCAGAAATGCTGAATTTTTGTTAACTTTGTCTGGTTCTTATTCCTATTTTATTTTATTTTTACAGGTGGAGCAGGATATTCCTGCAAAAAGAAGTCGTATTGATTGTAATTCTGATAGTGATCTAATTACTTCAACACCACAGAGTAGAGGCCTTTCCAACAAATCCGTCTCCAGAGTTTGCCGCAAAAGTCAGAATAAAGGTACTGCAGATCCAGATCATATGGCTTTTTACAAGTTACAGTTGTTGTTAGTAAAGACTTGTCATCTTTTTTTAGACACCATGACTTGCAACAGTAAACCCATGAAACCAAACGGTAAATTAGATGCTCCTGTCGAGGCAGCAAGCAGTCCACCACGCACCACCCTGCTTGGAACCATCTTCTCCCCAGTCTTCAACTTTTTCTCACCAGCAACTAAAACAGGTAAAACAATAACATCCTTAAGTAGATTTAGACAATGGCCTTTGTCGCATGTCAGTGACAGTTTGTCAGTGACCAAACTCCACTGATCGCACTTGTCTTTTATATTTAGCCACTCCTGGTTCAGACTCTCCTGGCCAGGCAATGGAAGCAGAGGAAATCATGAAACAGCTGGACATTGAGCAGGCAGAAGAAATGCCGAGCAGCACTCTCACATCCACAGAGGGCATCACTCCTTGTCACAATGTGTTGATGCTGCCACCGAGACTTCAGATTTCCTCTGATACAACCATAGAAGAAGGAGAGATTGTTACTGAGACTGACATGCCCCCATTAACAGGTACGCCTGCTTTCACATTCAGCTTCAATCTTGTATTCCTTGGCATGAGCGTAAGTATGGATGGCTTATGTTTCAGTGCTGTGTTGTTAAACATGTAAATAGCATCATATGGACAGTTGCCAGTTCATGCGCTACACAAAGCAAAAAATCATCCTGATTGTTGTGGTAGATGTACTTTGTGGCTCTGTAAAATTGTTTTGCACTATACAGAGAGGTGTTTATTTAGCCTACCCTCATTGATATAAACCTGTCAGCATAACCTTTTGTCAAGTCAGATTTTACTTTGTCTGTTTTAGAAACTGTTAACATACTTGTAACCTCTGATCTGTGATTAACAGTAGATAGGTAAAGCAAAGCTGGGACATATGGACCTTCTT
The DNA here is from genome assembly GCA_034779795.1 of Ctenopoma multispine. Taxonomy (NCBI): domain Eukaryota; kingdom Metazoa; phylum Chordata; class Actinopteri; order Anabantiformes; family Anabantidae; genus Ctenopoma; species Ctenopoma multispine. Next base: position 15,316,707 of record JAUYWH010000024.1, read on the forward strand.
TCTGGAAGTACAAAAACCTCATTCAGAATCATACTGATGAAAGAACAGAGAATTATCTAAATGAGGACACCTAATATCATTGTTTATTCAACATGTTGTTTTGTATACAGCCTTTAACAAACAGCATTTTCTGTATGTCCCAAACCATTGCAGTTTCACGACTCAACAGTAGAGGTGAGTCTATAAGTAAGTGAAGAAGCTGCAGTTAGTTCACACATGTCTGTAATAACAGCAGTGGAGAACTAATCTTTTAGACCACAGAGATCATGGCTAAAAAGTCATTACTTTTCTGCTGCTAATAAACTTTTAACTTATGTATCATTGCTCTTGTCTTCATCAGTTCCCACTTGTATGCCGGATGGCAGTTACCCACACACGTTACCCTCAGCTCCTCCAGAAACGTCATATGAGGAGGACTGGGAGGTTTTTGATCCGTAAGTAGATCAAAATATTTTTTAAGCATCTTATGACAACTGTAGCTGTTTATTTATTAAAAAAAAATGTTATTGTTACTGCATTCGTTCAGATAAAGTTTGAACTGTACCCTTTTGACAACACACACTATTTGTGATTTCACTTGAAATAACATCCAAGGTGACATTGTATATCAGCATCAACACAGTGTGGTGAAATCTGTCTGTCAACCACTAGATGGCAGCAAAACAGGTCTTAAAGGCAGTTTCTGATCACTGTTATGACACCATGTTTATAACAGTAGACTGATGATGTTATTGCTTGCTCAGTGGTGCTTTCCACATTCTTGTTGTATTAAAATTACACAAATTAGTTGTTTGTACTGCTCAGACAGTCGGATTAACAGCTGTTCTTAAATTCTGTTCATTCTGAAAATGCGGCCCTTGATGAACATTTTTTTAATGATTTCTCTGCTTGAAGGTACTTCTTCATCAAGCATGTGCCTCCGCTGACAGAAGAGCAGTTAACACGCAAACCAGCGTTACCTTTAAAAACACGCAGCACACCAGAGTTTTCTCTCGTCTTGGATCTGGTAAATAATGACGTGTTTTTTTTTGTACTGTATCTCTCACTTTTTTCATGTTAAAGTTAACTTAAACTTAAAACTTAGTTTTATCTTTCTCTGTTGTTAGGATGAAACTCTTGTTCACTGTAGTTTGAACGAGCTAGAAGACGCAGCTCTGACATTCCCTGTGCTCTTTCAAGATGTAATATACCAGGTACTAGCTGTTAAATATCAATCAAATGGTCTCAGTTTTTTGCTGTTGTGATTACAAATCTTTTTTTTATCTGAAGGTGTATGTTCGGTTGAGGCCGTTTTTCCGTGAGTTTCTTGAGCGTATGTCTCAGAAGTATGAGGTGAGATCATTGACTAGTTAGTCTTAATCTGACCCACTTTCACTTGACATATTATTCCTTTATTGCATTAATTATATCCTGATTTCAGATCATCCTCTTCACTGCTTCAAAGAAAGTCTACGCTGACAAGTTGCTCAACATCCTGGATCCAAAAAAGCAGTTGGTCAGGTCAGTAAAATCCTTCAAAGACTTTGAAGCAGCTTTTGTAATAAATAATTAGAATTAATGCTCTGCCTTTTTTGTAATACATGTACCGAATTAGCTGTAGCCATGAGGATAAAATTTAGGGATCACACATGAGCTTAGTTTTTTGCCTTTTAAAGATTCTTACAGATAAATGTTGAATGTCTTTATACCATCTTTGCTACTTTACACTACTCGCTTTTCGTTTTACAAGTTACTCAAGGTTGCTTGTCACTTTATTTGGCATCACCCATGTTTTCTGATCCAAACCCTAGATTTTTTTATTGTGTGAAGATCTTTAGCCATAACTACTGTACGTAAAGAATTCTGGTTGAAAACCGCATTAACTTCCTCCTTCATTCTGGGAATTGAACAAACAAAAAACGTTTTTTCACTAGATGCACTGTTCACCTCACTGGTTAATGCTTTTGTATGATACTTGAATTTTCCAGCATTTGTGTGTGTGTGTGTGTGTTTTTTTTGTTTAATCTTTTAAAATTTTTAATAAGTACCACTTTCTGCTCTCTGTAAAGCTTTTTAAATCAGGTTTTTAGTTACTTTTGTTTGTGTCCATGTTTTAATTGATAGATATTTTTTTGTTTTTCAGACATAGGCTATTTCGTGAGCACTGTGTATGTGTTCAAGGAAATTATATTAAAGACCTAAACATTCTTGGACGGGATCTTGCCAAGACGATAATAATCGACAATTCACCCCAAGCCTTTGCTTATCAGGTAAACACCACCAAGCAAAGCAGTTTTTACTGGTTATATATATCTCTTATATATTATAAGCAGTTTTAACGATGTTTCCGTGTCACAGTAATACTAGTGCACATATTTTGCCTTTCAGCTTTCAAATGGAATTCCTATAGAGAGCTGGTTTGTGGATAGAAACGACAATGAGCTTCTAAAGCTGGTTCCTTTCCTTGAGAAACTTGTGGAGCTGGTACGTATCTCAATTTAAAAAAAAAAAAAGTTTTTTGTCTAAGACTGGCAGTAACAGTTTTATGAATTTGTCTAAACCAGTGGTTATCAGAAAGTAGCAGGTTTGTATGTGCAGGCATGCTATTATTCAGATGCTTTGACTTTTGAGATGAAAGGTTTCAGTATTTGTTGATAGCAATTAGGTGCGGCAGTTGATGATTAAAAGATATTACAGTATCTGCATCCACTGTAGCAGAACGTGTTTTCTTTTTGTGAAAAAGAAATAAATCACTTAATAGCAACTTTAATAAGAGCTATTAATGCAGTGCGATCCTTCACAGTGGACACGTAATGTCTTTGACACACTTTTTAAATAACTTGAGTGTTTTTATCTGGAGCTGCAGGTAAAAAGACTGAACTTCCCGTTAACTAGTTACACCTTGCTAAAATAATGTAGTTATACAGTCCTGCAATAAGTTCTACCTTCATTGGTATTCATGTTGCTGTTCAGTAGTATTGTTAAGATAAGGTAATAGTGTTATAAAAATAATAATAGTTATTTAACAAAACTGCAGATATTGGCTTTCAAAATCATGATAAAATTGAATTAACACCACTCTTAAAAATTTAAAAACAAACACCTTTGTGGGGTTGGTGGCATTAGATTACGCTAATTTTAGCTAGGTGTATCTGAAAAAATTGAACTCTTTGTGTGGAGGCTGATGGATCTGGCCTGTGACCACCTGCCATTCCAACTTGATGACTGATATGAATTCAAGTGGTTGTAGTTTTTTTGTGTTGGAGCTTTCCTTATCTGTTTCCGCTCTGTATGGCAGAATGAAGATGTCAGACCGCACATTCGAGAACGATATCGTTTGCACGACCTCCTTCCTCCAGACTGAGGACCTGCTTCCTTCACCTTTAAGTTCAAGGTGGTATCAATATTGGAAAAAAACTGACTCGCAAAAGGACACATTCAATGGATGTTTCTTTGCAAACAAAACATTGCAATTATTGTTTAAATCATGCAAAAAAAGCTATGTTTGAGTCAAAAATCCCTGGATGTTTATACATGCACACTTGAACCAGACTCAGAACAAAAAGGTTCTTCACTTTTTGCTCGCTTCTTTTTAGTGCGACCTTGAAGAAAGCCTGGAAGGTATTTTGTCTTTTAAGAACCATTTTGGATTGAATGTCATGCAGTGTTGGATTATATGGACCTTGCTGGCTTCAGCTCGACCTTGACCGGCCAGTGAAACCTGTATAATATTCACTCTATTTACTTGTAAATATATGTACATAGTTTTTTTTCTTCAAGGTTTTTAAGTCAATTTTATTTTCACCTCAGATTTTAGTACGTATTCTTTGATTCAGTTGCTTTTATAAACCAACAAAATGTTAGTGTGTTTTGTTTGAAGTTGTTAATACAGCTGCTTTTCTGTTGTATGCCTGCATAATACCTGTGATGCTTTACTCCATTACATGCAGTTGTCTGTAATAAGGTGCAGTTTTAAAAAAAAGTATCTTTGGGAGGAAGATGTTTCTGAAATAATATTTTAAAGCTATGTAATGTAAGCTAGAATAGGGTCTCAACTGAATACAAAGCCATAATGGCCGAACAATAATTTTGGAGATTTGTACATGAGTCCATTTCTGATTTCGACACCTTGATGAGGGGTGGTGGGGGCTAATGGGAGGGGTTCAGGCATCTTGCACTTTGACATCCAGCCCTTTGTAAGTTGATGTAAAATCTTGTCACTTTTCTACACAGGTGTGTATCACCTCAATTTGTTATGTGGAGGGAAAAAATGAAATTGTAGCACCAGCAAATTGCCAACATGTTTGCTTTAAAATCTCGTTTTCCAGGTCTTGTATGTGGGATCTTTATGATGTAGGAGTCACATGTTTTATTGACTATTGAATGATCACTCCTGTTGTATTCAGTGTTACTCAATGGTTTCCTTGAAAATAAATTCATTTTTATACGAAACAGAGCTTCTGACTTCTAACTCTACCTAGACTATATTTTTGAAAATTCACGTTTTGAATTTTTCAGGTGACAAAAACAATTCTACAGCAGCTAAAGCATCGATGTCTTAAAGTCCAAGTGTTTGTTTGAATTGGTTAGTCTTGCTATATATTTTATGAAGATTATCTGGCCCCATTTATTAAAGTAACCATAAATCAAAAGAATTTACATATAGTTGTTGCTGGGGAGTGTTGAAAAATGTTATATGATGGTAAATTAACAAGAGGTGATATGTCCAACTGTTTTTATTTGGCCAGCATGACAGTGGAGCTGACATGAAGTTCATACTGTTTAGATTTAAAAATCTTAGGTATACAGCAGAAACCCACAGATGAAGATATGACCGTTGCAAAATCATGAGTTTTTACAGATAAATATATCATATTGTCCTTTTCTGCTGTTTTTTTTACGACAATTTATAAATTAAATGTTTTTTTCAATATCCTGTATATGTATGTGAGTAGACTTACAATAAATTGTATAAAAAGGTTAAATGCATAATTCAAATTACATTTAATATTCAATTCATTCAAATTATAAAAATAATGTAATCCTTATTGCATCACTTCTTTTGGCTTGACTGTTTCAGTTTAACTGCTCTGCAATGTCAGATTAATTAGATAAAAATTTCATAGAGTAACACGCATTTAGACAAATTTAGTTCTTCTATTTAATACCACAGTGTTCATAAATCCCATCACTTACTGTCCACTGTAATTTACTGTAAATTACATCATCTATGGTTTGAAGCAGAACATTTCCTAATATTTTAATATAAATAAGTACAGTTTCCAGGTGATTCATGTTTTTTCATTAACTGAAATAAAGCTTTGTCTTAATCTTAAGTCTTAATCTTTTTTATAGTAAGTATATAGTATTTATAGCAGTAATTATATGATCACCTTAGAATCGCTTGTGCCCCAAATACTTAACTTACTGAACTGTTTCCTGCCCTAAAAAAGGAAAACCAGATACAAAAAGGGAAGAAAAAAATGTAACTGAAAAGCCTAGTGTAAGTTGTGGGGATGTTTTATTGTTATATACAGTACACAACCTGCCAGAGCTTTTATTCAGACCTCTTACGAGCTGTCCTGATCAGATAACCTGCTGATGTCTTAATCCTTTTGTTCTTTCGAGAAATAGGTCATTACCTGATTGTAGGTGTGCACTGAATTGCCCCTTCCAGAGGTCATGTGACTACAAATACAAAGGGTGCCAGTCTTCATCAGACTTATCTCAAGGTGTTCAGACGGAAGAATTATTTCAAAACAAAATCACACTGTTGATAGTGTGAAGATAAGACACGGGGATAATTAACTGTGTATTTAGACAAATCCACCTAGTGAAACCCCCTGCCCTCAACTATTGGCTGCTGGAGGGGAGGGTTGGATGTAGTGGCTCATAAACTCTAAAGCCTTGCAGGTGTGTTATTCCAGGGGCTGATATGTATAAAAGGAGCTGACAGGTGCTCGCCCCTAAGGGTGACATTACTTTGACCAAAGCATGTGGATACTGTTCTTTCTTAGTGTTGTGTTGGGGGCAGTGGGGTCAGAGCATTCGCCCTCTCGATCAGCTCAGCAGCTTGAGCACCTTCACTGCCCTCCCTGTGAGCAGATACACTGCTCCTCCCAGGGGACGCTGAAGCTCCAGTGTAAAGGCGGCGTCACGACAGGCGTCTGTGGCTGCTGCCCTGTGTGTGCCAGAACTGAGGGGGAGACCTGTGGAGGAATCTGGGACTATCTTGGAAAGTGTGACGAAGGGCTGGTGTGTGTTTACCAGGAAGTAGCAGATGACAAACCAGACGCAGAGCGCAAAGGGACCTGTAAGGCAGGTGAGATTATAATTTATATCCTTATTATCAAGCAGGTATGACTTAGATTACTTTATATCATCAGTGGGGCACATGTCTTCAGTATTTGAATAAAAGATGCAGGAATGTCTAAATTTTCCATCACGGTCAATAATATAGCACTGAAATCCTATTAACTTGTTTTTCTTATTAATATACTATTCAAATAATTTATTAGTGTAAAAGTAGCAATATCTGAGTGTAGAAATACTGCATTACAAATTAAAGTTGTGTAGTCAAATTGTAACTTTGTATAGTACTCATCATACAGTATTACTGTTTGTTAGTATTGCATTTTTTATTTTTATTTTTTTTTCTCATTCATTCAAAGATAATCATCATTTTATTGTTGTAGCTGGTGCAGAGGTTGAGTAAATTTAATAATCCTATTTAAAGCTGTGTAATATTTAAAACACAGCAGTCCATCAATTTTTGATCTGATTGCATAAATTAAAAATTACAATCTGCAAAGTAAGTAATACATAAAGCTATGAAATAATAAGAGTGAAAACTACAATATTTCCTTTGTGAATGTATTAAAATGTAGTACAAGTGTAAAATAGCACTCAGCCTTCTTAGTAATTGTACTTGAGTGCAGTACCGGAGTATTTGTACTTCACATTCAAGCCCGGTCAGTAATAGTGGGAATGATGCCAATGTGGTAAATCTTGTTTATGAGCTGTAAAGACTTGATTCAAAGGTTTCTGCTCACAGTTAAGTTGTAATTATACCTCTTATCGCTGCATGGGGAAAACTTGTCACTGTTGTTGATACAGTATCAGACATAGTATGAGATTAGAGATTTTCATGCTTTGTTGCAGCCCAGGACAAGATGTAAATATGAAATTCTAAATGCAGAGTTTCACGTCTTCTTTTCTCATTTGTTTTTTAAAATTTGTTTTTATGCAGTGATTGAACCACTGGATGCAGAGAGTTGTCGCCCAGAATGCACCAAGGAATACTGTCAAGCTAATCCCACTGACATCTGCTCTGCAAGGTGACTGAACAAAACCTCACTAAACCCCCTCCTTTATGTTTGTTCGCTCTTATACTGTATGTTGCATTTTTGATTTCCCTGCTCTGTAGATTTGTATCCCTGGAGAAGAAGGTGTGCCAGGGCTCCTGCCAACACACCGCCTGCTCAAGCTGTCTGCTGCTGAAACCCCCATCATGCCCTCAGACCTGCACCCCCTCTGACTCTTCCTGTCTGCAACGCTTTGGAAAGTGTGTGCACAATCACCTGGCAGCTACTCATAACCGGGTGTGCCACAACAACCTGCAGGTAGGTGAGAGAAAAGCAGGGGAAAGCTACATCAACAGCAAAGATCCTTTATTATAACATACCTAACAACTCAGACATTAATCCTACACTGTGTCTTTTTTCTCTGTAGAGTAATCCTGAGGGGCATTTTGTGTGTTTCGTCCCAACCTGTCAAAACACACCAAAGTAATTCCTCATGTAAGGAAATGAAAAACCAGAAGAAATCTTCACCAGCTCATGTAGCAAAATAAAACAAGGCAGCTACTATCTGTAAACCTGTGTAACATGAAAGTACTTTATCAATAAATCACATTTTGTATGCAGTGTAAACCTGAATAAAAACCTGTGAAATGTAATGTATTTTAAAATAATAAGCAATAAAATCCCACATAAAACTGTATTGTTCAATGGTGAGTGTTTAAAACATTGATAAATTTATTCTGGGTTTTAAATGATGCTGTTATCTGATGTACTGTGTTTTACGTGAACTTAGTGTTTTCATATTTAATGTGTTTTGTGCGACTTATGTTTAAGTCTGTGTGTGCTTCCCTGGCTGCAAGACAAATTTCTCCTTTGCCACAATTAAGTTAAAATCAAGTTAATCAAAATTCATATATTAAAAAGCACCTTTTACATACTACTACTTTACTTAGACTACACATAATGTAAACATTCTACTGTACTTTACTACGTTCTATGTACTGTAACCCAAATAATCCCATAATTTCTCAAAGTATATAGTGATTGTAATTAGTTTTGAAAGTTATGAAACAACCAATAAGTTCTCAAACTCACGGTTCAGTCAAAATTATTCAATAAACACTGAACATTTTTATTCTCAGATCAGAAATTTAAGGGGCTAAAACTAATATATCAATAGTAATAATAACTAATAGAATCATGAGATAAATGGTCAGTTTTAAAACTTGTCAGCTCAAATACAGAAGTAAATGTTGTGTTCTGTCCCTGGCAATGCTGTCAGGCATTTGCTTCAGTTCTGCCTCAGTGAAATGCACACTCAGTTGCATTTCACTTGGTCAGGTGATAGACTGACCATTGCAGAACTTTAAGATGCTTTGCGTTAAAAAGTCTTGAGTTTCTTTCACAGTATGCTTCATATCATTTTCCATCTGCGCTGTAAAATTTTGAAGTTTTGAAGCATTTGGCTGAATCTGCGCACCACTGTGCTTTACAAAGGTGGTTTCCTTCAGATCGTATACAGTTTTTTCTCTTCCCATTATTATGGTGGAATTTGACCTTTGTCTCATCTGTCCATAGGATGTTGTTCTATAACTCCACAGGTCTTTTCTGATAAACTCTAATCTGGCTTTTCTGACATTTAGCTTGTATTGTCCTTTAAACCTTCCGTATTTACTCTACTGGAGGGTTGCACTGGACAACTGTTGTATTGGGGTTTTTCTCCACCAGAGAAAGAATTCTTCTGTCATCCATCACAGTAATTTTCTCTTGTCTTCTGGGGGATCCTGAGATCAAGATTGGGTTTTTTCTTAATAATGTAGCAAATATCTTGATTTGGCCGCCCTAAATATTGTCACTATCTCTTTGATGGATTTATTTTGGTTTTCTAGCCTAACAAGCAGCAACTTAATAATCACAAAAAACAACAAATTCCAAATGCAAATGATGTCCCACTTAAAATCTACTTCAGATATTTTGTATACTTAGACTTATGTAAACTCAAATGGCCATGGAACAGCTGAGAACTGAATTGTCCAATTACTTTGTCGCCCCTAAAATTGGGGGTCATATACTAGTATGAAAATGGCTGTAAATTGTACATAGTTCATGCAGTATTAAAGATGCTGGTTTTACACTGTCTTGCCCGAGTACAACCTTAGAGAACTGCTAACATGGCTGGAGACTTGTTTGTAGTTTCGTCTCCTAAAACGTCTCAAGTCCCCTCTGCCATCGCTGCCCCCCTCACAGTTGATGGTTACTGAATAACAGACAGTTTATGAGGCAGCAATAATGAAGCATGCACAGAAAGCGAATAAAGTGTGGACCAACAATAGGCAGTTTGTTCCGTGTCCTTCAAATGTGAGACATTTCTGAAGAACAGAAGCCGTTTATCTAAAGGATTTCGCAAGATGGAATAAATTTTATACCAAAACAAAGGCCTGCGTTTCTTTCATCTTATTTTAACTTGTTAATTAGAAACATCAGAGATGTCCTGTGATATTTGAACATAATTGACAGTGTTGCACAAGCAATCATTTCAGAATAAATGAAATCATTAATAAAAGGTTCACTTAGTGCACTTAGTGCATATATACACCAGGAAATTTCCATTTTGCGCTGCATCATTAACATTAACATTATTAAAGTCCTTTGAAAATGCAACTTGATCAACTTGATGATCCGAAACCCTTTTTTTCTACATTCTTTTGTTAATATAACTCTGGATCGATATGAGCTACCTATTAGAACAACATGGTCTTTCACCAAAGCAAGCCGCCTGTTATCAATCCCATATATCCATTTCACTTTTTTTAAACTGATAAAAACAATGTAAAACATAGGATTGTCTCCGGGCCAGCTGTAATAAATGTGCCCCTGTCAGAGGCAGCACATGTTGAAGTCTGCATGCAACACAAGATATTATTATTACGAGATTATTATAAAAGACTGACCTTCAAGTAGATAGTTACGTATGTACGGTAAACAGCTCCAGATTAAAATGTCTAAATATTTTGTGACGTTAACAAGAATCTTAAACAACATAGAAATGATTCAAAATCAAACTAAAAGTATTTAAAACAAATTTATTTTTAATTCAATTTTTATTTTTTTACTTACTTCCTTTTATCAGATAATCTGAAATTATTACAAATTAAGTTCAGTTTGATCAGTAATTCCTTATTTTTATTATGTCAGCACAACCTAAGCAGCCCATTTTTCTTCCTTTACCAAATATAATCTCAATGTTTAATACCTTAAAGTTGCACTAAGTTGCAATAAGTAATGATGAAAGGTCCCAAATACAATTTCCTACACTGAGTATTTAAAGTAAAACAGTGTAATGTGTGCTGTATCAACAGACTGCCAATCAGGCACCACAGACCCTACTCAGTCAGTTCAGCCAGGTTATGTGCTAGAAATCCTCAGCCACAAGAAAAAAGATGTGGAAATGCTTTTCATTAAGCTGTGCAATTACTTAAATAGATGACATGTGAATGTACAGTTTCCTTCCACTTTGTGTAAAATTGTTCATGAAGAACTAAGACCACACCACAAGAGAACTTATCTACAAAACTGAATTTTTACTCAACCGTAGAAATTACCTCTCAAACATTCTTTAACTGCAGAGTTATTACACATTTCAAGAAAATTAACACACAACAGCATCCTATTTGAAAAGATATGTTGTCTTGAAATAACAATTTCTGGTTATAAAGAAAAGAACAGCGTAAAAGTGCATAAACTTTCTCACTTCTCAGGCATCAGGTCTCTGATGAGGAAGGCACGCTCCTGTTGTCACCTGAAGAGTCTGTTCCAGAAGGACAGGAAGGTGGTCGAGTTAAAGGCACCGATGAAAATAAGCAGCAGAAGGTAGAGACTCATCATGACGGCAAAATGGTGTTTGAGGAGCCAGGAAGTGCTGCGGGAATGTCTGAAGAAAAACAACAAAAGAAGACAGTATATAAAATACAGCATATTTTGTGTTACTAAATGGCTGTGACCCTGCAGACTCTTACCTGGACAGGTTCTTCCTCTGAGAGTATACAAGCAGGTACTTGACACGCAAAAGCTGATTGTTGGTGACTACGAAGTATTTCTGTGGTACATCTCCTCCTTCACTGTTCTTAGCCCTTGAGCGTTTACGATCAATGATTTCAGAATCTAAAATAGGAAATGAATGGGTGGTGTTAAAATGAAGAATTTAAACGTACAGATTTAACATTCTGTGTATCCAATACATCATGAGGCTCACACCTTTTTTCTTGACCTGGCACTTGACATCTGGGTGATCTATGACTTCACACAAAGCAACACAGCTGAGCAGTGGACCCAGCAGACTTTCTCTCCAGGCTCTGCTGTGGGGGCTGTAGAGGACAGCCATGCTGAGATCACTGGTGAGGTAGGTTCCCTCTCCAAACACTGAGTTCTGCACAAAAAAAAGAAACCACATCGAACAGATGTAAACTTCCATGTCAGTCAGAACATTTTCACCTTCTCTTTATAGTAGAAGAATCCCTGCATGAATAATTTTCCACAGTGATCAGCAGTTACTGTCACAAAGAGATGAAACTGTAGTGGCTGCACTGACCTTGTTGAGGTGACAGTGCAGCCCGTTGTGAATGATTGAGTGAAAGTTCTCCAGGCGGCTTCCATGGAAGGCATAGAAGACATTTCTTCCTGCCCTCATCTTCTCAAATCTGGCATTCATCTGGTCACAGTACTCCAGCTCAAAGAGAAAGTCTGGCACAGGTTCAGAAATCCCTTCGTTTTCCGTCAAGTTACATAGTTTGGCATACTGGTGGAGATGTGGAACAGAGTAAAGAAAATAGTAGTTGGCTAAACAGAGTGGTTTATTGATTACTGAATATTTCTAGTGATCTACCTCATCCTTCTGCAGTGTCTTCACAGCAAAGCTCTTTGAAGAGAGAATCCAGTGTGTAAGAGCCAGATGATGATCTCCCTCTCCAAGTCGTAGTCGCACCAACTCTCTCACACCAGGCAAAGAGTTCACATCCACCAGCTAGAGAAAAAAATTATGTTTTGTGAACCTGCCTTGACAGCAGATGGCAAACATAGCAAAGTGTGCTTGTAGTATTTCCTTCAGTGTTTGTTATTTTTGTATCATCTAATTTCTGGATCAACAAATAAAACATCTTGAACATCTTATGCCTTAGCATTTTTAATAAAATGCTCATTTCAAATTTAACACATACACTCAGTGTCCACTTTATGAAATACACTTTTACAATTCAATGCAACAGCCACATCAATACATCTGCCATCATTTAATATCAGTGTTTTGATTCTGCGTTGTTTATATCACCACTCTTGCTCTTCTTTTTTTTTTTTTTACTGATATACTCCTATATTTAACAGCACATTACTGCCACCAAGTGTATGTCTCATTTCTTCATGGTGCATTTTTTCCAAATCAAAGTAAAAAGTCACACTTTTCCTCAATTTATTTACTGCCTTTATTGTTTACTTACTGTAGATCTATAATTAGACTTTAGGGATTGTAAAGCTTTTGTTACTATCTCTTACCAGCTCTTCAAAATCCTTGTTATCACCACTTATGTATCTAGGAGGGAAGGGTCTGAGCAAAGAGTCCCTCTTGTAGTTCTGCGCAGCCGCAACAAACAGGCTGCAGCGAAGGTCTGCAGCTACTGGGTCTCTGTGCAGACAGGAGCACACCAGCTCTCTGACTACCTCAGGTGGGAGCGATGGCTGCATTCCCAGCACTGCAAACAGAACAGAGAACATATTGCACGTGTCAACTGCCTAAAGCTAAGTTAGATATTAATAGAACAAAAACCTCATGACAATATATATGGGAGTTAAGAGACGTGGATTCAAACTGGTTGCATTGTAGTAGTATACAGCAGTACTATAGTCTTACTCCTTTTTTTCTCTTAATTTAAAGGTGATGGGGAAATCAAATTTGGCATTACTTAATAACCTAGTGTACCTGTTCATAAGACACCCAACAAGAAGGTATCAAACATTACATACTTATATGTATTATTATCATCATCAATTAATGTTTACTGTAAATGTCACGGTCAATATTAAAACAAAACATATTTCAGCTTTATTTACTTTGTTAAGGTGAAGTCCAGGTTCATATGAGGTTTTGAATAATTGTTATTATCATTAAGGATCAATCTGCCAATTATCTTCTTGATTAATTGACTTTAAACCTAAAATAAAGTTGCTAGTCAATCAACTATTTGATTACTGCACAAAATATTTCAGATCTCTATTTTATATACTGCAGGGTAGTTTGATCCATAACTTCTTATTTTATAACCTCTAGTTGTTTTGTATGTAACAGTAAAGAGTAAAGAAAATACATCTTTTTAGCTAGCTCTCAGATAAATGTAGTGCAGTAAAAAAAAGTTGGATATTTTACACATGTATGCAGAGGAACGAGAAGAAAACACAAGTAAAGTACAACGGCCTCAGTTTAACAGGTATCCGGTTAGCTAATGTTTGTACTGTCTCCTTTAGCATAATATAACTATCCTAGCATAACAGCTAACATTAGCTGAGCTACAAGTGAAGAGCTGCTAACATATCTGTTGGTCAATAACATTACTGATGACAAATCAAATATTATCGGGATCGTGCAAGTATTATGAATACATCCATCTAGCACCCAAACCTATTTCACCTAGCGGGCACTCGTTTTATATCGTTATTTAATGTTACCTTCAGTCTTCTTCAACTCATAGCACTGCAGGAAGCTGTGACGTTAGCTTGGGGCACTGCTGCGTTCACGTGCCATATAGATAAGCGTAAGGAAATGATGGAAATGTGCAAACACCAATCAGGAATATAAATAAGCAAATACAACTACTAGGGAGCCACATCAGTAAATAAATTCGAAGGCAGAGCAAACACTAAATGAAAATGGCAATACATGTTTAACGTTCATTTTCTCCTCATTCATAGATGTAGGCTAAAGCACAAATTGTTTCATATTTACGAAGAGACATGAAAGCAACATCCATCATAGTTATAATGGCCCGAAAGCAAATTTGCGCTGTGGGCAACACTGAAGTATGTATAAATGTATACATTTCCAATTTATCACAATACTACAAATAACAACAATACCTCAAAGTAATATTTAAGTCACTTTTGGGTCTTACATCTCAGACCTCTGACATAATGAAACATTTGTGTAGCCTAGGCATATGGCGCATAAATAAATTACTTATTTTGTGATTGGTCAATTGATTAATTTATTTATAAAGGGCAGCTTATCAACACAGTGTCCTATAAATTATTTATTATTACAGGACAAAGCTAGGGAATAGTGAAAACGTTGCATAAATGTTATCAAAATCATGAACTTAGTAAAGAATTCCAGATTTTATCATCCTTACTGATTTTTAGCGATACAGCTGTTACACACCAGGTATCATGAAGCAGGAATTAAACTTTTTCTGGCTGTAGTTATTGAATTTTTGAACAGATGATATTATTGGGCAAAGCAGCTTCCCTCTGGGATTAATAAAGTTTTTTAAATCTTGAATCAGATGCCCTCCCCCCACCCCTCCCCTAGATTTTCAGCACTATGGCTAGTACCATACTGGGCGGGGCTTGCTGAGTCACATCTGTTTTTTGATTGGTCAGCTCGGGCCAGCAACAAATCCATGTTTTTATCGGGTTCCTGGTCTACCCGGGCGGGTACAACAGGGTACGTGCGTAAAGCAAAGACCTTACGTCACGTGACCGCCTTTTACTCACAAACCCGTCATTTGAGGAATAACGATACGTATTATTCTTACCAAGAGACAGATTTGTCTGTTTCCACTGATGAATTTCGATGCGGATTAATCCATAGGATGATATTTAAACGAACAGAGGGTTTATAGCGACGTTCTCGGACTAAACGGGAGGTAAGACGGTATTTTCATTCATTACACCCCATCTGTGTAAGCGAGGGAAATTAATCCATTCAGATGTTTTATGTGGCTTCAGTAAATCCTCAATGTGTGTAATTTGAGTGGTTCACTGTGAGGAGTCGGGGTCGTCTTGCTCGGCATCAGGATGAAGAAGAGGCACCGATGCTCCGTGTCGCACAGGCTGAAGGACGCTTTTCCATCGCCCATGATCACGATGCGCGGTGTCCTACCGCAGCATCACTGCCATCCGTCCAAAGAAATGCACATTTAGGACAGTTTTGTTAAGATAATGCACAAACTCAACAGAGATCAGCGCGTTTTTGTGACAGAGATCGCTCTGTTTTGTGACAGATGCCCTTCAACCATTCTCATCTACCATCACATGCATTAAAAATGTAGTGTAGACACTGCCAAACAATATGTAAGTTGGTTGATTATTGCCTATTGTAAATATACTGAGCTAAAGAAACACGTTTCAGTGCAATATCTAAACTCTGTATTACTGTAAAGCGCCTATTTGCGCTCGTATATTATGAATAGCGTTGCATTAGAGGAATCACGACAAGGCC
Source organism: Ctenopoma multispine (assembly GCA_034779795.1). Lineage (NCBI taxonomy): Eukaryota > Metazoa > Chordata > Actinopteri > Anabantiformes > Anabantidae > Ctenopoma > Ctenopoma multispine. Next base: position 15,332,469 of record JAUYWH010000024.1, read on the forward strand.
ACACTGTCTCCCAAGACGAGCATTACACAGCTGTAATATATGGTCAAGAAAACATGTTTATCTCAGCCAACATAATGAACGCTGCTCCATAATGGGTTGATGCTCTAGAAGGGCTGGGTACCACATCTAATCAAATACTAAGGGAATTCAGACGAAACGTGATTGCACTGGCATGAAGGCCCTACAGGATGGTTGTATTCTGTTGCCTACAAGTGTGTTTGAGTGAGTTTACACTTAATAAACTAAAGCTCTGTTATTTGCAGTTTGGTTTTCAAGAAAGCTTGGATTGAAGACTGTGTCTGTTTGCAAGTGGGAGAAAATACTGATCAGTCATCATGGCAGGTAGGCTTTAATTTCCATTTAACTACAGGCTACAACTTGCAGGTGAATAAAGAGTGTGTGGGCAAAGCTGAATATAAATGTGAAATAAAACAGTGTATGAAAGCTAAATTTAAATAATTTGTATTTGTATAAATTTTCTTTACATGATTCCTTTCTGAATTTGGTGTGTGGGCAGCAGCAATGAACTGTGTCTTTGTGTCCTAGAAAACAACTTCCCTCCCCTGCCTCGGTTCATCCCCCTCAAGCCATGCTTTTACCAAGACTTCAATGAGATCCCAGACCAGCGTCGCACCATGTGCAAAAGGCTGTACTACCTATGGATCTGTGAGTGTATCTGCTTTAAACGTTTCAGTGTTGATTCTTGGTTTGCAGCATAGTCGCTATGCGTACAATATCTTTTACCACAACTCAGTCTCAGCATTTATGACGCTTGATGATGGCATCAGCTGTTAACCCGTGCCCTGCTTTTGCTCTCGCTGTGTCTCTTTGTTTTACCCATAATATTATGAGAGCTACACATCAGACAAAGTAAAGCTTTGTGAACAGATTGACTGGTATCACAGTATGGCACATAGTCAGATTAAATTTTTCAGTTTTCATGTGCATTTCTATGTAGAATTTGAAGTATTCTGTTGAAGTATTTTCCTAAAACAAGAATAAAGTTTCTTCGGATTTGATAGATTAATTGATCTGATCGTACCTGCATGCAAAAATTATCTGCATCTGTAATATTTAAATATCAAATTATATTCCATTAATTTATTATTTTCATCAAATAGGTTCTGCAATTTGAAATCAAGAATGTAAGTCTGGTAAAAATTAGTTTACACAAAATGTTTGGTACTTGTACAGTAGAAACTGTGTGATTTGTGCTAATTATATTAGCTAATTATTATGCTAATTATTATACTTTAGCTCCAGTTTGTGTTTTTGTAGCCTAAGATAGAAATAAACACTGTGGTGTTGCTGAGATTCATAGTGATTCAGTCCTGGTGAATTATGAGTCATACTGCCTGTGGGATATTCACCAAATGCACCTTTGTTTGCAGTCTTTCATGTTTTGGTCATCTTGGCTCTTGTCTATGATATTGACAGTGAATAGCGCCACACTAGCTGTTAATCTGATTGGCTGCCTGGCATGGATGTGTGGAGGTGGCGGAGCGACCAACTTTGGCATGGCAATCCTGTGGCTCATCCTCTTTACTCCATGTTCCTATGTGTGCTGGTTCAGGCCCATCTACAAAGCCTTCAAGTAAGCTGGTTCCACTCTGAGCATGCAACGTTTGTTGCTGCTGCTCTGCTGAATCAGACCATTTCTGACCTTGATTATTCTCCCTGTGCAGGACTGACAGCTCTTTCAACTTTATGGCTTTCTTCTTCGTCTTCATGGCCCAGGTGGTGATCAGTATAATCCAGTCTGTTGGAATTCCAGGTTGGGGAGTGTGGTAAGTGGGTCAGTGGATTAATAATCTAAGGAAGATATCCTAAATCTTTAGTGAAGTATGAAGTGCAAATGTATGAGAAATTACAAGAAAAAAACAGCATACAGTCTCACAGTGCAGTGTTAGGTCAGCACAAGCTATAGCATCTCTGTAGGAGGGTAGATCTATAGAAAGTCAAGCGTCTTCAGAGGTTTAGCTGGGTTGAAGTCAAATGTAAAATCCACAGCAGATGATTTACATGTGTAAGCATCCCTATGTGTTGTATTCTCCATAAATTCAGATTTTCAGTACGTATAAGGTTTTGTTCAAGGTGTGAAAAGGTTGAGCATTATCTCAAAACTCAATACAGTAGAGAGGAATCATAGATTTTCAGACCGCCTATCCAGGCCAAGTTTTTGACCTTAGAAGAAAAAGGGTCTGCTAAAATCACCCCTAAAGCTGGTTCTCTGGCCTGTAGCCTCTGTTTAAGCATCCCTTTTGGCTGTAGCAGACAGTTGTTTTCAGTGAAGAGAGGTCATGTACAGTGTCCCACTGTACATGACCTCTCCAGTACCAAACCACAATCAGAGTTTCACAACTTACAGCTAAACTGTAGACCAAATCAGACTTGATATTTGATATAAATTCTTAAGGATACTAACATGACTACTAATATGACTCAAAAATAACACTAATGATTTATATCTATATTTCTACTAAACTGTTTGGTTGTAGGTTTGCTGTATCAACTTAAAAGGTGATATATCACTGTTGTGTTTACAACATACAAAAATCAGTTAGGTTTGAGTGAATACACATACTTCTACACGATGTTGGGAATAAGGAACAACTGGAAATGAACTACTTATGCCTCATATAAATATGCATTGTCTTAGCTGTCCAGTGATGCCTACTCTTGTTGTTCCCTTCAGTGGCTGGCTAGCTACAATCACCTTTTTCAGCACCAACATTGGCTCAGCTGTGGTCATGCTGATTCCCACCATTATGTTTACTGCAGTAGCTGTTCTGTCCTTCATTGCCCTCTCAAAGGTGAGCTACTTCTTATTAGAAAAATTGTGATAATGGCACTGATACTACTATTAATATATAACTATTATGCATTATTTAAATTATCATAAGATATTTTGACGTGTGGACACAGTATCTAGGCTTTAGATTGATGATCTAATTTATTAAGGGAAAAAACATGTTCAATCTGCCTGGCTCTGTGTGAAAACTCTAATAACTGTACTACCCGTGGCAGCAACAACTGCAAACAAGCAATTAGTTTTTACTTTTTTAATTAACTAGCAATTAGTCTTTCACATTGCTGTGGAATTTCAGCCCACTCTTCTTTGCAGAATTGTTTTAAATCAGCCATATTGGAAGGTTTTCGAGCATGAACAGCCTGTTCAATTGAGAATTTATGGTTCCATCATTTACGACAAGTCGTCCAGGTCCTAAAGCTGCAAAGCAGCCCCAGACCATCACACTACGACCACCACTTTTACTTTTTCACAGAGAGCCAGGCAGGTTTTTTGAACAGCTTCCTCCCTTATTACATTTTAACATTTTTAAAATACAGTTTGTATTTACTTAGGTTATCTTTGTGTAATTTTAAAATAATTAAGCAAAATGTAAAAAATACAAATCTGGCAGGGGGCAAAAGCTTTTTCACAGAACTGTATATTAAGAATATACAACTTTTCATGAAACACTGTAATGATTACAGTTATCATATACTGTCTTTTGCAGGTTCATAATTTCTACCGTGGCAGTGGGGGCAGTCTGGGTAAGGCCCAGGAGGAGTGGGCTACTGGGGCCTGGAAGAACCCCCATGTCCAGCAGGCAGCTCAACAGGCAGCTCAACAGGCAGCTCAGCAGGCAGCAATGGAAGCTGGACAGGGAGCCATGTAATAGAACCAGTACTCTGTCGCTCCCACGTACATCTACGACAACCCGATGAAGGACAGAGGAGGGGGCCAGGTTGTCGAGTGAGAGAGAACATAAGGGGTCATTTAAGAAATTCAGAATTAGGTCCCCTTCGTTTTAATACTGTACAAGCTGAATTCAAACAGAACAATGTAGAGAAATTATTGTATTGATTTTTCACACGTATTATTCGTTATCAGAAACTCGTTTTTTATCTCCTATGCTGCGCAATTTCAGCTAGTCAATGTGTGTGTTGCCTTCCAACAAAGACACGTTATAGCTAAAAGCAGCTTCATTAGTTTCTGTGTTCAGCACAGAGTGACTTCTCAGCCTCTGACATTTAAAGTGTTTTTTTACAGTACTGTAATAGCTATATTATTGGTGTTTACATTTCTTTAGACTTGAAGTTAGAAGGTCACCAAGCAGCAAAACAATTTGTTCCTTAGTTTTTGTTAAGTAACATTTCCTTTTTTGATGAGAGAGATCAATAACGTTTCATATGATTAATATGAAGCTACAGCCAACAGCTGGTTAGCTTGTCTTAGATAGCGCTTGAGTGGAAACAGCTAGCCTAGCTCTCTCTAACAAACAGTACCCAGTACTCTCAAACTAATAAGCACCCTGAAAGTTCACTAATTAGCATTATGTGTTCTTAAATAGTTTTTAGAGGTGCTGGTTAGTCAGGTTTTTATAATGTTTGGACAGAACAAGGTTAGCTGTTTCCAGTTTTGTGCTAAGCTAAGCTAACAGGCTGCTAATGGCAGCTTCATATTTACCCTACAGACATGAAAGTGGTATGAGCTTCTAGCCTAATTCTCAGCAAGAAACAAAATAATTTCCTTTTAGCATACAGTCATGTAGGACCATATTATTCTTTTAATAGTGACCAAGAAAATCATCTTTTTCTTACTCTGTAGGTAAATTTCTTTAGACTAGTCTAGCTCATTAGTCGAAAAAGAAAAGGATGAACTTGGCCTTAGTGTAAATGTTAAAATTTCAGTATCTAAAAAAGAATGAATGAAAAATGTCACATGAACCAGAACACATTTGCTGGGAAGTCTAAACTTTAACTATTTAAATATTTTTACAGTTCATGTTTTGGTGACCTGGCTGTTTTTATTTTATTTTCTACCGATGAGAAGTTGCTCTGCGTCATTGAACATTTCAGTTTTATTCACAGTCTTTTACATTCTCAGGAACTGTGTGATAATTAGTTTGAAATTCTCCATGTAAAGTCCTTTAAGAGTCAACATGCAGGCCTTTGTCTCCTTTTGTCACCACTAATTATAATTACATGTTAAAGTGAAGCACATGCAGTATTTTGGATTGCAGTTCATTAGATAAAACATTCCAAATCATCATTGTACAGGTTAAAAGTGAAAGAAATCCAAAACACTTGCAGGTTGAACATATAGTAAATGTTAATAATCATTGTTGTAGGTGGTCATAGCATTGTATGAAGTGATGGATGTTTTACCTGTTTGGCAAATTCTCCCATTAACCCCTACATGTAAATGCTTAAATGACTACTTACTCTGAAGCTGTGGATTTCAGCTGTGTCATTTTGTGGCTGTTGGTGTTATTCTATGAGTAGGTGTAAAGATATTTACATAAAAGAAGACAGAATATAAAATTCAAGCTAATTATTTCTTTATGAAGTGAAATTTAAAGAAAATAAAGTGCATGTAGCACTTGTGAGGCCCGATGTGTTCAGAGACAGTGTCACATTGATTTCAGTGAAAAGGTTTTTGCCTCGTGTCACTTTGAGTTTTGAACACTTCTTCAAGATTCAGTAGATAGTTATTCAGTAAAACAGTATTAGACTTGAAACAGATGTGAACATATGTATCTGAATGCTTGTTATTGCAGAACCTGTGAGTCGTCTTGTCTGATGTGGTATTTGATAGGATTTTTGTTGTTTGACTTTTAGTTGTTTTTTTTGTAACATCCTGTTTTTTCTGTGTATTTGGATGATGTGTGTGTGACTGTGGTGCACACGTTCATTGTGTCTTTCCATGGCTGTTGGTAACTGATTTTTAAGTTTTTTAAACTATAATTCTTTTTGAAAATTTTAAATATTGTTTGCACAGTTGTTGCAAATTAAATTCAAAATCAATTACAGTGGAGCAATACTAAACACTAGAAATATTAGGATTAGATGAAGCCCTGTTGCACTAATTATTAATATAGACCAAAATATGAATAACTATATAATCCATAATGTTGGACACTACTAGTATAATTTTAATGATTGCATAACATTTTCACCAGCAGATGCACACATAATAGTTATTAATATAACCATGTTAACTGTACCATTCACATACTCATTATCTGTTAGTAAATGCACAAAGTTTAGCTGATCAGATTTATGAGTTAAGTGTAAAGTTATGCACAAAGAAGGACAAATAAGCACCTTTTATCTTTGTGTAGTAAGTTATCATGGTGAAGTTTGGATCAGCCCAGACTTTCTTTCTGACATGTGTACAATATAAAACACAGGGTGTGTGATTAAGGAAATTACTGCTGTATAGTTATCAGGAACTTTAGTGCACTGGAAAGCTAATACTTCCCATTTCATGACGCTGTATCATGAAGCTTATAAAAGCCATTCCCCATTAACAGCCCCATGTTCCCACGTGTACTGTATGTTGTTGATATGTATAATCATGTACTATATCATAAGTAGATATATAATTATGTATAATTATCTGAGGTGAGGTAAATATTTGCCATGGATAAACACATTCAATAGGAACATGCTCTAAGTAGGTGAATGAAATGTTTGAAGAGACTGTGTCTCAATGCGTGAAGTAAATGAGGAATACATTTTTGTGTATTACTTTTGTATTATTTGTCCTTTACCTAATAGATATTAAACAGTTCTTGTTGCATCTTGTTTTGTTATTTAATGATTTAATTGGATAATTGTAAACGTATTGTCACAAAGCTTAAATCCACTATTCTAAGACCACTATTCATGGTGCATAGCTAATATATATAACCTGTTCAAAAGTTTTTAGGCTTTATTTCAAATCAAACCTTAGTGGCTCAGTATCTTGGGGCTAACTCACGTGTTCAGTGTTAAAATTCTCCTTCACTTTTAGTTTTGACTAAATTAGCAGAAAGGTCTGAAAACATGTTTTCATGTTGCCATTATGTTTTTTTTTTTATGTCAAATTTACGCAAAATTGCATTTTTATTCCTTTAAAATTATACCTACAACCAGAGGTGGGTAGAGTAACCAAAAATTGTACTCATGTAAGAGAAGTGTTACTTTACAATAATATTACTCAAGTAGAAGTAAAAAGTAGTTATCCAAAAAGTTACTCAAGTAAGAGTAAAAATGTACTTGATGAAAAAATAAAAATAAGTAAAAAATAAGTAAATGTAACTCGTTACTACCCACCTCTGTGGTCTGTGATATAGTGTTTGATGGGGAGCATTGGAAAAAAACAATAACATGATTAACTTCTAATAAAAACTCTTTCATACATACTCAGATCAGAAAATGAAAATATTATCAGTAGTAAACAAAGTGACTGGCTAACATATATTACACAGGTCTGCAACCAAAAAACTGTTTAGGATTTTTTGGAGGTTTCTTACAGGTTTTTACTCACTGAACCCGGGAAACCCGGGTTGGCGGTGTGAGGAGCTCAATATGGACCAATAGGTTTATTTTGTTCATAGCAAAAGGTAAGGAATCTCACTGGCTGGTATAAGCATGTTTTGACATGTTTTGTGTGGTATTGTTTTCATCGCTGTTGTGTTTTTTAAAATGTAAACTAAAATTTTTTGCAAAAAAACTGTCGAGATTGAGGGAAATGGATTCTGTACCCTAAAAAACTTAACATTTACCAAAAATATCCCATGCAGCTGAAAAAAGTTTTTTTTGCATCCGTTTGTGTTATTAAATAATAATAAAATATCAATGTTAATAAAATATCAATACCAGTTAAATAAAGGTGAAACTCAGTAACATAAATGAACAAAAAAAAAAAAAAAAAACAATAAACAGCAGTAATCTTAAAATTCTTTATTCATAAACTTGATGCAAGTTTACAAATTACTGTACATGGTCAAAATCTCTTCAAATGAAAAAGAAAAAAACAAAACAAAATCAGACTTTGTCATCCGTTTGTTGGTGCCAGAAAATGAACTGACAATTGAGATAAAGGAAACTTTAAAAACACATAGTCCAGTTAGAGAAGCGTGCAACTCTAGTCACCACAGTATGAATATTAAACTTGAATGATCTCTTGATGTCCCCTCTGGCATTTTGGAGGCTCTGTGGCAGAGAAGTTGCACTTCCACATAGTTTATGGTGCAACGTTACTGTGCCGCCACACAACACAGGCCCTCTGAGGACACTTCGTGTTGACGATACCTGATCATTTTCTCCACCTTCAGATGTATCAGGCATAAAATGGTATGTGGAGTGGTATGTTGAGAAAATAAAAAAAAATTAAATATTTAATATTGAAAATATTTAACTCAGAATGTTGCTGTTATGGCCAGCTGTGCAAACATTTTTACGAGGAATATTCAAAGATAACACACTATTTCAGTACTTTGGAGCAAATGAACGAAGTAGGTATTGATAAGCCATTATGTGGATTGGCCATCAAGCTACTGCAGTTTTTCTGTACATGCCCTTCCTCTCGCATGTAAATTGTAAGAAAAGTGACCCATATTATTATAAAGCTTGTTATATTTTCTGATCAGATCAGTGGGTAATTAAGCCTAAATGTCAGCGGTTGAGGATTTATTAATTCAAGAAAACAACTCAAAATTCATCATGTACAAATCCCCCTCCTTAGTATAGTTTATTACCTGAGTTGCCATTCAAACATACTTTTGCAGACAGTGTTAACAAATAAACTGCAAAAGAGCCAACAGATCAATACAGTGTGTGTCCTGTAGTATGGGCAATAGCAGTACTCATAGTGTACTACAGTGTATTGCAAGGTTAAAGTTAAAACATACAGTTTTATACAGGTGTTATGAGTTTCAGGTTCAGTTCTGATCACACAACAAACCACATTAGTGGTCCACTGTGGTGGCAAAGGAAGCCCAGCAAATGATCAACGTTTAGCTGCTGACAGAAAACTGAGACAGCAGAGAGGGGATGGATTAATCTTCTAGTAACGTCAATTAATAGGGAAAGGTTTCTCTTGGGCAGACCACTATAATCAATGTATGTCTCGAAAATATGACAAACGTGCTGCAAAACTGAGCAGAAAGATAAGAAAATCCCTTTTCCAACTAACCTTCATTTATTTCCTCTGTAAAGCTCACTCCAGCACATACAACAGCAGTTGAGATGAAGCTCATGAGCAACATGCTGTCAATTTTGCACATACAACCTCATTTTTAGCATCAAACTAGCCATAAACCTCTATAGCGACAGTCAATGCAAAGACAAATAGCCAAATTCGGCACTTGCGGGGCCATTGGGTTAACACAAATAAGGCAAAAAAAGCTCTACAGCTTCAACATTAGGTCTGTTTGAAAGTCCAAAATAACGGCAAAATGCTCATTTTATTACTAAGATGAGCATTTGAATAATATTAATAACTGGTGGATTTGTTCAACAACAGCGATTGATCTTTGTTCAACAACACTGAAGCTTTTTGATTCTGTCCGGCCTGATATTCTTCACACATTTTAAAAAGTAAGATAATGAGTGGTAGGTTATCTGAATTTTAGGATATGCTTTCAAAATATAAAAACTTTATTGTCTAGGATACTCAAATATAAAAAAAAATCTGCCAAATAATATTTCTAAAACAATATTCGCATTAATGTACCAGTGAATTTGTATAAAGAGGAAAAAAAAGTCAATAAAAACAGGGGCGGTGAGGTACCACTTCAAGAGCTTCAGTTTTGATCTTAAAATTCCCATTTAAAGAGGTGTAACTGACAGTTCATGAGGCCCACTTTGTCGAAGCAGCTAATGAAAAAGCATTTCCCCACATTTAAAAGGAGAAAAGTTTTTTAAAGACAAATGAGCATATTTAGAAAACAGGACTAGAGATACCCTCACATCCTCCTCCTCCCTAAAAACACAGAGGGGAGAAGCAAAGTGGTTCCAGAATGAAGTCTTTTTTTCTGGAGCGGGACAAAGGAATACTTGTCAGATGAGCCAACGAGTTTGTTTCCAAGAAAAAGATGATATATTCCCAGTAAGTCAGAGGTGGGAAAATATTCCAAAAAAAGAGGTTTGACTCAAAGACATGTTCCCAGTGCATAGTGGTAACAGCTCCCTATCCATCCTCTTTAGGTGGTGTGTACCAACCTGTAACAACAGGAAAAAAAAAATCACAATGCCAACAGATCCATACAGCTGTGTCAAATGAGCCCTACTCATTTAAAACAAATGTACTCACCGTTCTTTTCATGAATCTGCACAAGGGATTTGTATGACTGTTGTGCTCTGGCAAGATTGTACTGGTTCTGAAAAGAATAAAAAAAAGCTATGTAAAATGTATCTCTATGCATAAGGAACGGAAGCAATTACTGTAACAACGGTTGCTGCTGTCAATGCTGGCTGTCCAAAAATGACTTATATAATAATCACTATTCCTACAAAAGTAAAACTACATCAGTATCTCATTTGTGAAAATGGAAAATACATTGAAAGTGTCATTACTAAAACAATCTTCATTTCAGTGACTTATGAAATGTGTAAGTGAGTATCTATGGTTTATCTCAATATACTTTTACCTTAACTTTTCTTGTGAAACTTAACACAACACTATGTCTGGCCATGGTTCAGACCAAGTTTGCAACGTAGCTCATGCTCATCATGCTGAAATCTAATTAATGACATCAGTTACCTTATTGGCTCCAAACTGCACTCTGGCTTTTCCTTTCACCAGAGTTGCATTTATCTGCATAATGACAGACTCTATGGAATAGGCACTGCTCCAGCCCTGAAAACACAAAACCAATAAATCCAGTTTATTCGCTGTTTAAACTGAAGAAAGATGTCTTGTATGTGTATCAAAAATATTTACACAACCTGTTTTGTGAGAAGCTCCATGCACAAGGCCCCTCCTCCTAGAACATAACTGAAATAAAAAAAATCCAGTAGTAGAACATAATATTAACAAGCATTAAAAACTTTTTCAAGTAGTATGTACATTTCACAAAGAGTTGATCTAGATATAAAAACTACTCTTCTAAAAGCAGTTAAAGCATTGAATAACTTAAAAAACTCTACTTCACTGGCTAATTGCACTAGAGTATAGATAGAGCTTTTATATTCTTTTATAAGAGTATATTTCCATAATAAAAAAAAAGTTTACCCTGCACCACAGGATCTGACATCAGCTTTGTAAGCAAATTACAGCACTAACATATACAGTATGCAACAGCTGCAAGCACAAAATATGATGTAAGACATGTAACAATTCATCCGGACTAATAATTAATTTGTACTTCACATTGTTATTTTAATTTTCATCTACAGGAAACTGGGCAGGAGGAGATAACTGCACACTTACCCTCCAGAGAGCACAGGTGAGACAACCCGTACAAAAGGTGGGTCAAACGGAAAATTATCCTGTTGTAGGAGAGGAGAAAAATGGATTTGTAAAAAAATAATTTCCACAGAGAACAACTGATGTGTATGATCAAATTAGTTACTTTATATGAGAAATTGAGCAGAATATAGTCTACTCCTTCCTTTTCTTTTAAGACCTGCAAGTCACTATGCAATGGACTATCTGGGTCTACCCTGTAACAGAGAGACACGGTCACATTTAACAGAACACACAGTATTTGGGAACTTTTACGAACAACTAAATGTGAGAACTTACGTCCTTAACTTGACGTGCCATTCATAAAGGCTGTCACTGACTAGTTCGACTGAATAAATACCTGTGAAATGAATGAGACATACCTTTGTTTAAATCTGTCCATGATGGGGTATAACAATACAAATCAACAATCTACAGAAATATGTGCCTACAGTCACCTGTCTTGTAACTCTGTGATCTGTAGATCTCCCTGAGTTCCTTCATTAGGCGGTCTGAGGCTTGAACTGAGCCAGAGACTGCACCCTGCAACATAAATCATAGAAAGGCATCAGACAGATCAATGAGTGGATAAACATATCGAGTATAACACAGCGTGGAGAGGTGGATGGGCCTACACCCAGGCAACCAGAGGTAGTTTCTGTCCACAGACAATGCCATGTTTCAATATTTTAATATCTCCTTAAGAGTAAAGGTGAATTACGAAACTTTTAAATGATGATGTTATTTTAAGCACATAAGAGAGAAACGTATAATATGGTGATAAAATGACATCAGGGATTGTAAGATGTTTGAAGATGCTAGTTTGCATCTTCTGCATAACATTCTGACTGAAAACGTCATTGTATTGCTGGATGATGCTTGAGTGCAATGCTGTGTGAAACTAAACTTTTTGCTGGAAAGTTGAGCATGTTTTTCTTGTGGAAGCCCATTTAGGCAGGAGCCGCATTGTGTTAAATGAACAATGAATCTGCAATCTGACGCAGTGCTAGTGTTGGTGTGAACAAGGTCAAACTGACTGGCAAGAAACATGCTTGAACATTAGTGTTCTCCAGGAAACGTCCATGTTTTTGTGCAGAGTAACGGGGTATTCACACTTACAGTATCAATCCTGGGGCAGCGGCCATTCATTGTGAATAGTCACACCCTGCTGTGCAAGACACAGACAAAAGTATGACGAGAGCCAGTCACGATAATCGTGATTCCATCTTGCTTCAGAAACCAAAACTGAGTACGTTTACTACCTGACATGAATTTTAAACAAAACAGAAGATAAACTGATCAAGCAGTCCTGGTTACCTAATTATTACTATGTCACTTTAACATGTTACATAACGCAAGTTACTGGAACTGAGGAAATAAAAACAAACAAAAATTGCCAACAATGTTGGCACCAGCAATTGGTGTGTCTGGTGATGGCAGTTATGCTAGAAAAAAAAAAAGCTGAGTCATAGTGTAACACGTAAATAGACGTGTGTTCAACACAACAAACCTCCCAAATTACTGCGTGACCAGATTCCAGTGATCTGCTGCTGTAAGTGTGAACGCACCGTAATACTGTTTGTGCCAAAAATTTACATTCCAACAAGAATTTACTCTATAACAAATAGCATGAACCGATGGGGCACTTACATTCAGGTGATCCTGCCTCTGGTTTTTACGAATCTTCTCCAAAATGGCCAGATTTTCTTTTTCTATCCCATCATCCTCTGACTTTTTTCCATCGACTGGCTCCTCTTCTTTCATGTCATAATGGTCTAGGTCTTGGTCCAGGTCAATGTCCTGCTGCCACAGTGTTTTTCATATGTTTAGAAACATGATCTAAACAAACTGGATCTATGTGTATGTGTATGTATATGTATAGGCACCTCTCCCATTTCTTCCTCCTCTTCCTCTTCAGATGTCACCTCATCTGATGGCCCATGCTGTAGTGGAGTGACAACAATGTGAGTCGACTAACGTAAAGAGCCACTCATTTTCATTCTTGTTTTTAGTACCTACCTTTCGATCATGGGTTATTGGGCCAGCAGGTAGAGGCTGGTCGAGCATTTCTACATCTGGATGTTGTGGCAGGTTGTAAAGCCGACAGAGGTCACAAATAAGGCGTTTCAACTGCTGAAGAAGCTGTATATGAAATCAGCAAGGCAAAAAATTTATAATTTAACCAAACAAGCACATTATCAACCCCATAATGAACAGTTCATTCACAGCAAAATATAGATGTGTGTGCATATACACAATGCCCCCGACATGATCTGACGACTTTGCTTTCTGTGCACCCAGGGTGCACTGAAACGCACATGCCAAACGAGACTTTTTTGTGGTTGCTGGTTTCCTCAGAGTTATAGGAGCATACTTTCTATAAAGCTTTTCTTCCTGTAATATTGAGATTTTGTTGCTGTAGCTCATCAACGTGATTATTAATCCTCTCCCACTAACAGCTTTAATACCTCTGGATCAAATTACCACTTGCGTTTCTGCTAGTCGTTTTTTTCCATGACAGACACGAGTGAAAGAACCTCCATTAAATGTCTCCACCACGTTTTTACCTTTTATCAATCAAGAAATTTTCCTTAGTAGATCACATGAGTTTCATGCTAGCGCTAGCACTAAATGCTGCAAATTAAACTACATGTTTTAGCACTGAGGTCATAGTCACTGATGACGATGTGTTTGACTTCATTATATTTCATTATGCCTGTGATATCCTGTCCTTACGTATGTAGTGGAAAAATATCTTTTCAATATAATATAGCCCAGAAAATCACAATCTATAAGCATATAATTGATCTCACACATTTCTTTCACTGTGACCAAAATCTAAACATTATGAGCTTCGTAAAGGTAAATGTTCTGGCAGGGCTGATTTATTTAACTGCATTCAACTGTACTCGTGTAGCTAATAAAAGGGTCATTTAATGTATGTGACATTATTATTTTATACAAGCCTCTGTGGAGCTGGATCCACATCAGCCAACTTACCAGTGTGCTGCCTTTTCTCACATCCTCTAAGCGCTCCAACACTTCAGCCAGACTAGGATCATCAGAGTCAACAAACCATATTGGGGGTGTTGAGGGATAGGATTCCTGCAACAGAGGCAACAATGGGACACAGATATTTAGCCAGTCATGCCTTTGTGCTGATGGCTTTGTCATCTACAGAGGGTACCTTCACACCTAACAAGAGAACACACATAATTTATCAAACCAAAAAGCTGCCCAGGGAAAGCCCTCAATATAATTTTTTAAAAGTTTATTTCAAAGCAATGCATGATTTCAACTAAATGTCTCAACCCACACAAAGCTGCCCACTGAACAAAATGTGTCTAATGGCAGCTGCAGAGCTGTAAGAATATCTCTGACAAGTAGTTGAGTGGTACACTGAACCTTCAGTCAGACCTTAAGACTTGTGTTTCAAGACACCCCGAGGAAGGTAAGTGTGTCAATGTATACTTGTGTATTTTTATAAGCCCATATTCATTAAAGCTATTTTCATGTTTAATAATACTCTTGAAAGTATAGAATTGGACTTTTTATGCCACACTTCACACATGGATGAGAGCATATTCATTCCAATATAAGTTAAACATCGTGATAGTTTGGTAAATGATGCGTAGACTTGAGCTAAATGACAAAATCATTTAAAATTATAAAGATGCAAGCAAGCCATGGTGAAAATCTGTAATCTGTTACATAATGTACTGATAATTGATTAGTGCAATGTTGACATGACATTTAAGTGAGAAGCTGCTGATTATGGGGCTCATAAAATGTTAACATAGCATATAATAAATCTCAGAAATTTGCATTGTTGCCATTCAACATTTCAGCTTTCTCTACACGAGAGGTTAAAGTAAATAGCCACTTAATTATTCAACTCTTTGTTCAAGCAAATTTCAGGCACACATTTACTTGCTTCTACTCCTTCAAGATTATTTTTTATCTGTGTTAGAAAGATATATATCTATATATTCTGAAGACACATTGTCAGTGAAAAACTGACAACTTTTTTTTCCATTGCATGCTTTTTTTCTGCATGCTCTACGCAGCTTGCATGCTTGCAGGAGCATGCTATACCCCTCATTCAGTATCATCAACAAGGAGGAAAAAAAGAGAAACAAATTGCAGCTTTACGAACTGACAGTTTGACTCTTTTACACTGTGATATTGATTTGAAAACAATAAATTATTCAGCCTTGTCAACAAAAGATATGCTCATTAGCTGCACTAACCATCATGACACCAAATTTAAATAATCTCACACTGAGCTTGGGGTAGCCCGTAGCAGGATTAAGTGAACTATTGGGTGGGTCAATCTTCCCCTTACTCGTTTTCTAGTGGGATACTGAATGTGAACACATGCGTCTTTAATATTGAGCTGACTAATAAGGTATGCAGAGTGACTCAGCTGAGTCTCAACATGACATGCCCCTCCACAGTGAAAGTGTATGTGGTAGATGTTTCTGCTTAGGGAGAGGATGTGGTCAGGCCATCAGGAAGGCGAGACAACAATCCGTGCCACCTGAACAATACAAATACGAGTGTCATGACAACAGAGAGCTCCAGTTGTTTCTGAAATCACATACACTCTGTTATCTGCAATATTTGTAAGTCACTAATAATTGTACAAAATGCGATTCAAAGTGAAATACATAAACATATAAGGCCTATATGTGTGTTTGTGTGTTCATATTACATGGATGCCACACGTCTAGTACAGTGAAGATAGAATTGTTAAGATCAAACATCACCGATCTCTACTCGTTTTAATGTGCAGATAAAGGGATCGTTAACGGCGCAGCTTTAATGTGTGCCTGTAGGGTCGATAGAGGGATCAGTCTATTTACTGAAAATGCACTAAATACAGTGGAACAACATTCCATCGAACCACCTCTAAGTTACTTAGCTAACGTTTAAGACGTGAACGGGATTTTCAGCGGTATGCCTGCCGTGAGCTTAAAGAACAACTGAGATCATCTGTAATTAAGCTAAATAATGCTAAGCTTAAAGCAGACGTGGTTCCGGAGTTTGAAAGTTATCAGCCGTAGTACTGCACACAGTAACGCAGTTATTTTGGCTAACTGGACAAGCTAGCGTTACTTTTCAGTTAACAGGCTAGCAAAGGCTACCGCAGCGTCGTTAATAATCGGCGTTTTACTGTAAACTTATCAAAGTGATTTAAACACTGGGGCTACGTTGTTTAATTCAGCGGACTTGTTACTTAAATCTTTGTGGCCCAACACTAACTGAAAATCAAAGCGGACACTTTATTCGTAGTTAATTTGTAAACACAGAACCCTCTGCGGAATGATTTGGTTTCAGTCGATAGACAGTGGCTGTGTTAGCTTGTGCGCAGCGCTGGCCTGGACTCACCGTGATGTTGCAGTGAATGATCAGCAGCTTCTCTCCTGTTACGTTGAACTGGCAACTGAGCTCATCGGGTTTCCAGTCTATTATTCTAAATCGTTCGTGGTTTGGGTCAAAGATTGACTCCAGAAACTTCAGTTCGGCCTTCAGCCCCGACACAGACATCTTCTACTCATCTCAAACAACCAGGCCGCTGGCAGAGGGGAAGTCGGGGCGGAATGCGACCGCGCAGTCGACTCGGCTCTACGGATCTCGCACGATAGCGTGAGAACAACAACAACAAAGGGCTGAGTGTTTGATTTGTGGCGAACACACATATACAACTTAAGTTTAATTAAAAAATATATATTTTTTCTTTTTTTTAAATGTTTTATTATTGTCTTATTATTACATGACATGGTTTTATTTATCACTATATTGTAGTATTGTCCTACGCACAACCTTATTTATAAGAATCAGTTAAAATATTCTGAATAACATATATGGATAAAGATAACATACAAAATATACAATATAAGCAAGAAGCCTATTTGAGGATGTTTAAAAAGAAAGGCTGGGTTACCAGTAAACCCAGAGTTTCAGGTTTATTGTGTTGTTTTTTTAGTGATTTGTTGTTTTTTTTGGCGGGAATTTTCAACAGTACATTATCCACTGGATCCTACATTGTTATTAAATCTTGTGACTGCTCAGTGTCAAACTCTAGTTTTAAAACCTTTAACCAGGCTATATAATGTGGTCACAGGGTTTTTATGACTAGATTGTTGCATATACAATATCTTCCAGTGCTCTTGAGTCCATCCTCAGTGAGAATACCTGAGGCCCTCAAGTGTTTTGGGACACGCATTGGCAAAAAATATATATCATCAAATTACCACACACTGACAAACTAAAAACTGTTGGTAAGCTTCCTCAAGATGTTACTGATGAAAATGCTGCAGCCTCAGAAGGTTGTATGTTGTGGTGCAAAAGCCAGCCAACCTGGGCAACAACACATTAATGGCCAACTAGCTGCCACAGAACAACTTGTTAGGACATCCCAAATATAGGATGCAATAATATAAATTATTCTGAAGATGATGCAAAGCATTCAATTTACATGACATGCAGATGAGGGATAGTGAATATATTGGACAAAGGATATGGAGTATGGAGCTGCCAGGGAGGAGAAAAACAGGAGGACATCAGAGGAGGTTCATGATTTACTGAAAGAGGACATGCAAACATTTTGTGAGAGCAGGAAGCTACGGACAGGGTGAGATGGAGGCAGATGATGGGCTGTGCTGACTTGAATATTCAATTTATATGAAAGTGTAAATGAAAAAAAAACGATGCAGTGGAAACACAACAAAATATCCTAAACACTAACATTAGTAGATGTTTAGATGTATGGACTGTTATGGTACATTTCTGTTCAGAAAAACAATCATGAGCCACTCAAAGTGTTATGCACTGTCTTAACACAAGGTGGCACAACAGATAAATGTATGTGCTGTTTGATCTCTGTTACCTGCTGTTCTTTTCTCTCTCCTCTTTCCACTCACCCCAACTGGTGAAGGAGGATGGCCGCCCACTGTGAGCCTGGTTCTGCTGGAGGTTTCTTCCATTAAAGGGAGTTTTTCCTCTCCACTGTTGCCTAGTGCTTGCTCTAGATGGATTGTTGGGTTTACAATATTATATACAGTATATAGATATCTCCCTCTCTCTCTATATATATATATGTGTGTATCTATCCATATATATGTGTGTATCTATCCATATATATGTGTGTATCTATCCATATATATATATGTGTATCTATCTATATATGTGTATATAGATAGATAGATAGATAGATAGATACTTTATTAATGAGATAGAGTTTATGTATATATTCTGTGTAAGGTCTTAAACTGTAAAGTGTGTTGGGATGACTTATGTTGTGATTTGGCACTATATAAAGTTGAATTGAACTCAATATATATTCATTAAACCTAATCAATTATAAACAAGTGAAACAACAAACCAAAAATCCACTTCTTCCTGGACTGTTCCATCTGGCTCTTTTTTATGTTGGTATTTCTATACTCCAAATATTCCAAATGAAGAGACAATAATAATCCAGTGAACTGTTAACTACTGTATATGATTATTGTAACTGTTGTACAACCATGAAGTACAATTCTGTAGAAATATTTCACAAATCAGTTTGTGACAAATGCCAAATAAACTGTTTTAAACATATCAGATTGTTCCTTATACCTGAGAATAATAAAACCTTTGCAAGGTCTGGTTAATTTTCTCCTGTGATGAGGTATTGTGAGGTTCACAGTTCTGGTGAGTAGTTTTGTCAACAATTACAAACCTGCTGGACCAGTCAGTTTTTGCACAGGCATAGAACTAGACATCCAAGAATATCAGGATGAGCCACATCATGGTAGGAACTATGAAAAAAAAAAAAAAAAGGACAAAATGTTCAAGCTCTTTGTAACTCTTGAGCTTACATCCTTTACATAGCATCAGGACAGAGGCAATAACTCCAGGAAAAACACAATATGCTGATGCAAACAAGGCATTCTATCTAGGTTTGGAAGAAAATGCAAACTCCGACTCCACCAACTTCTCAAAGCCAGCAAGGATAAAGCCAAGAACCACATTTGATGCAAGAGAGCTGTTTATAAACTTGCCTTTCATTTTGGAGATCAATCCTTTCCTCATGGTAGATATATTTTAAAACCATAAATGCATAAGTATAAATGTGCTTCCATGAATGTGACCCGAGCCCCAAGTTGACTTTTAGGGTTTATATTTAAGACATTTTCTTCCAAACAAGTCAAAATGAGGCTCAGTAGTGTGTGTGGCCTCCATGTGCCTGTATAACGTCCCTACAACGCCTGGGCATGCTCCTGATGAGGTGGTGGATGGTCTGCTAAAGGGATCTCCTCCCAGACCTGGACTAAAGCATCCGCCAACTCCTGGACAGTCTGTGGTGCAATGTGGCGTTGGTGGATGGAGCGAGACATGATGTCCCAGATGTGCTCAGTTGGATTCAGGTCTGGGGAACAGGAGGGCCAGACAATAACATCAATGCCTTTGTCTTGCAGGGACTGCTGACACACTCCAGCCACATGAGGTCTAGCATTGTCTTGTATTAAAAAGAACCCAGGGCCAACCACACCAGCATATGGTATCACAAGGGGTCTGAGGATCTCATCTTGGTACCTAATGGCAGTCAGGCTACCTCTGGCGAGCACATGGAGGGCTGTGCGACCCCCCAAAGAAATGCCACCCCACAATATTACTGACCCACTGCTAAACCAGTCATGCTGGAGGATATTGCAGGCAGCAGAACGTTCTCCACGGCGTCTCCAGACTGTCACGTCTGTCACGTGCTCAGTGTAAATCTGCTTTCATCTGTGAAGAGCACAGGGCACCTGTGGCGAATTGCCAATCTTGGTGTTCTCTGGCAAATGCCAAACGTCCTGCACAGTGTTGGGCTGTAAGTACAACCCCCACCTGTGGACGTCGGGCCCTCATACCACCCTCATTCTTACCGTTTGAGCAAACACATGCACATTTGTGGCCCGCTGGAGGACATTTTGCAGGGCTCTGGCAGTGCTCCTCCTGTTCTTCCTTGCACAAAGGCGGAGGTGGTCCTTCTGCTGGGTTGTTGCCCTCCAATGGCTTCCTCCACGTCTCCTGATGTACTGGCCTGTCTCCTGGTAGCGCCTCCATGCTCTGGACACTACGCTGACAGACACAGCAAACCTTCTTGCCACAGCTCGCATTGATGAGCCATCCTGGATGAGCTGCACTACCTGAGCCACTTGTGTGGGTTGTAGACTCCGTCTCATGCTACCACTAGAGTGAAAGCACCGCCAGCATTCAAAAGTGACCAAAACATCAGCCAGAAAGCATAGGAACTGAGAAGTGGTCTGTGGTCACCACCTGCAGAACCACTCCTTTATTGGGGATGTCTTGCTAATTGCCTATAATTTCCACCTGTTGTCTATTCCATTTGCACAACAGCATGTGAAATTAATTGTCAATCAGTGTTGCTTCCTAAGTGGACAGTTTGATTTCACGGAAGTGTGATTGACTTGGAGTTACGTTGTGTTGTTTAAGCGGTCCTTTTATTTTTTGAGCAGTGTAGTTAACAGGAAATATTTATTGTGAATGCATTTAGCAAAAAATATTGACGTCAATCTTGTATATAATCAGCACAAAGTCACTGAGATTATTCTCCAACATCAGGGCTTTGTGTGGGGTCTGGCCAGACTGCTATGGCATGTTGGCCAACAATTTTTTTTCTCTCTATAGGGTGGCGTGGCCGAGGTGTCTTTACAGTAGGTAAACCATGTCAACAATGAGTGTTTCTTGTGGAGAAAAGAGCAGTCCTCCCACCCTCATTTGGTCTTCTTTCAATTCTACAAAGGAGCAAATTACCTTACAAACATATACAGCCAGTAAAAATAGTATTGTAATGTGTGTAACCATACTTTCACTGTGTATAGTAAACTGTATATCAAATGTTGTACAGCACCAAACAACTACCTGTTCTCTTCTCTGAATGTCCTGATGATGCTGGACACAGAGAACCTGCTCAAATTTGGTTTTGTCCTACTTACAGCAACCAAGCTGAATGAATTAGTCAAATCTGATGATAAATACGATAGCTTTCAGATATTATGTTTCAAAGATTAATGGAGTGCATTGTGAGGTGTGTTATAGTTCCTTTAGTAATAAAAAATGACACATATCAGATACATCAGTAAATTTAACATATGTATTTGTAAGGATTGAACCTAGCTTTGTTCAAATCAGGACACAAAAGGACAAAAAACATAATGTTTATGCAGATTTAAGTCCACAGATTCTTTCTTAATTCCTGTGGTTTAACTTCAGTGACATTTTATTGTGCTTTAAATAAGGAATTCAATTAATCATTAATTTATTGTTTGTCATGATGTTAGGAAAATTCTCTGATACTTAAATAGAGTCCAAAGGTGTTCATTTATTCTTGCCGGCAAGGGAGCACACAAACTTACAGCATCAAGGTCTGTCAGTGTCTGCTTGCAGGCAGAAAAGTCTTTTATAGTGAAAATAAGATAACAAGGATTCCCAGTCTCCCCACATGCATGCATAAAATAACCTTGACAAGGCTCTGAACTATGAAATAAGGTTAAAGGTGATCTAGGCAGTTCAGACAGGGGCTATAACTCCACAACCTAAGGGAGGACAACAAGAAAAGATATACCTCTATAAGGTAAAAAGGTTAACATAAGTTCACTACATTATACCTAACAATTTCTCTAACATATGACTTGTTTATATGAGAACAGTTTACCATGGTTACAGCGCTGGTGTTCAGTTCTATGGGTCATAACCAACATCATAATGGAACATTTGTATAAAATGGAACATTAATTGTTTCATGGATTGAAAGAATTCTTTCATATATCATTTCCACATCGACCACCAGAGAGGTAAGACAACTTTACAGCTGAGATAAAACTGCTTTTTACTTAGTATTTCTGTGTTGGGATAGAAGTTAATTCACTTTACCTGCATGTTTCTTTCAAGTACTTTTTTATTAGCTACATTACAATTAAAACTGAGATGTGAATGTTCAGCTGTGAACTGGATATAAAAAATTATGTTTTGTTTTACACAGCACAGTTTTTAATTAGTTTAACTCTGTTTTTACTTTGCTTTTAAGTTGGATTGGTAGTTTTTATTAGCATATGTCACAATATCTGAAGGGTTTACATTTCTTGCAGAAGCAAACTTCTGCACTAACTTTTACAGCTGCCATAAAGCGTAAACATTATTTAATGTGTATTTTACTAAAGCAATGGAAGCTCAGTATTATTTGTTGTATTAACACAATAATATGTTAATATCTTCAGATGTTTTTTTATTTCACAAGTCACATTTGTTGAAACTTTGTCTTAATCATTATCTTCTTAAGAAACGTTTGATTTTGCAAATGTGTGAACACTTTTTTTATTGATATCACACATTTAAAAACAGTTAAACACATGTCATTCAAACATCCAAAAACTTATTGGATTAATTGTGTGAAACTGAGTGAAAAACACAAGTTCCTACCTCTGTGTTGCTATTACAAACATGGATCAAACAGGAAATCTGAAAAAAGCTTTAAAATTACACACAAATTACAAATCATGCTGTGATGTG
>JAUYWH010000024.1:15361068-15402278 GCA_034779795.1 Ctenopoma multispine
CTAGGCGGAAAGACATTGCAGATATCTTAATTGTATATCCTGTCTACTTGTTAAATGTTAAAAGGGCTTGCCATAGTGAGAACCTAACTATGTCTTCGCCGTTAGCTCAATGTCAGCATAGACTACTTGAGGCAGGCAAGGGTCTGACCACCCCATTAGGAGCAGGTTTGGAGTAGCTGGGTCTGGGTCAGCCACATCAGATGAAGTGTAGCCAAGTGTACAGTTCTTATAGATATCCAATAACTTACCAAAGTAAAGATTCAAGATTTAAGATTCTTTATTCGTCACATGCATAGTTATACAAGTACAACACGCAGTGAAATGCACAAATGAGCGTTACTGGGAGGCTACTAGTTACGAAAATGTAAGTACTGAATTCAAATTGTAATCTCTTACACTACTTGTTACTGCAAAAGTAATCACAGTGCTGCACAACACTTGTGGTAACTGTTACATAAGGTGGTGAATTGGGCTACTGTGTTGTAGGTGTGAGGATCACCGTATGTTAGTTCAAAGAGAAACTGGATTAAACGTCTGCTTAAAGCCTAAGGTGCTGCTGAGGTCAGGGCTTAATCATCCTGAGAAACTGCTTGACACATGGCACATTTTAAGGCCTTGAATATAGTTCGCAGTTTTAGACGAGGATAGGCTATGAGAAAATGGGCCCATGGGTACTGGGTCTAAAAAAGACACTACTAGAGTCCAACAAATGAGGCCACTGCATTGTAGCTTTTGTTATTTCTTGTCTCGTTTTGGCAGCTAATTTTATGTCTCTTCACAATCACTCATTATCATCAGTCAGATTGTCTTTTAAATGAGGCCCTTGACTTTGAATCACTTTACACAGAAGGCCCCGGACCTCTGGGGTCACCGGTCCTAGGTAGTCCCGTTTGTTAATCTATCCACATCTAGAGAACACTGTTTTTACACTTGATAAATACTCTTTTCTGATTGGTTCAGGTGTTGGATCAACAACAGGACATTTAGTGGAAACGTTTCCTCTTTTATTTACTTTGAATTTTTTTTATTTGTTCAGTTTTTACTGTAAAGTTCTTTTACAGAATAAATGCTGTGATTGATCAGAAAAGCTGATTGTATCATAAACTATACTGTTAAATCACAGATTACTTTCAGATCACTAAAATAACATATGCACAGATTTTTCAGTCCTGACAGTCTAAATATGAGTTGATGCGTTGTATTTCTATTGACTGATTAATATTTCCATTTATAGAAATGACGACAGCGTTTCATCACAATTTTACTGCGTTTCATGTGAAATACATGAGTCATATGGAGATTAAACCATAAACACACCGTCTTCTGTACAACATTTTAACAACAAACAACAGTTAAGAGAAAATGAAATTTTATTTAATCTGCATCCGACTGGAACAAACGGGAGCTTGAATGCTGCTAGAAAACTTAGAAACTGTCCCAACTTCATAGCGGACTTTTGCTGCGGCTGCCTGTTATCGTCTCTTTTTCCTCCAGGCGAGGCGCAGTTCATCTCGAAGGAGCCTTACGCATGTACCCGTCTGTCTACGCGTCCGCGCAAAGTCTCGCGGGATTTAAGACTGAACAAGTGGTTAGGGGGAAAAAAAAGGTGGTTCCCTCTGTTCTTCGGACTGACAGCAGAGAGCTGCACAGGTAGCTTGCAGTAGTACTGTAGGCTTCCGCTAGTCTACCTAGCGACACTTCCCCACTCTGCGTGACACAACTGGAGTTCGTGGAGGTGCGAGCTTCGGCGAACCCTCCCAGCATCATCGAATCCCGCTCAGGTCACCTTAGCTCTCGCCTACCGGCATCTCCCGTCTCCAAAGATGGTACCTGGCAAACGAGGAGCTGCAGTCATGTCTTTTTCGGTGGCGATATTCGGAGCGCTGATGCTGCAGTCCGTCTCTTCGCAGAACGGTAGGACATGAGCTCTCATGTGAAAAAAAAATGAAGCTAATAACACATCATGGCGAAAACGCGTTTTTTATGGAGGCATGCCGCATGCATTGCCGACATTAGTGCATTTTTTATGAATTATTACAAGATGTCTTTTATTAAGAACACCGTTCAGTAGGAATCTCTCTCCTGCAGCCAAGTCTCATTAGATAATCCCTCATCGTTACGCCAAAAGACACAGATATTACTCGAATACAGCTCTGATTTTTTTGCTTTGTGAATGTATAAAATGAAGTCAATGAATCATTAACAGGCTAAAATCTGTATTTGTTAGGCTAAAAGGGGGGCACACGGAGGCCTGTGCGATGTCCCTAAAATGTCCTTTGAAGTGTGGAGCTGAATACAGAGTCGACACACGAGCCGTGTAATCAGGAAGGACAAGTTCTGCTCATCAGATTGGGGAATAGGAGAAGGTGGATAGGGAATCGGTGTCACACTCAAGTTCAAAATCTGTTGAGCACACACGCTGACACACAGTCATCATGCTGTCACGCTTTGCACAGACATCTGAGGTATTCTGCATCTAGTAATCCAGCAGCGTATCACTAACTCTTCTCCTGCAGCGTCAGAAGACTCTTTGCATCACTCCAGGTCTTTGAAACAGAACAGAGCGCGTTCGTAATTAGATGTAGGACCTTAGATGTGAAGCTCTGTAAATAGCATCAGTCCATTTTTCTGCATGCTGCTATTTTTAGAACAGAGACGCAGCACTGGAAACCATGGCTTTACTGTCCTCTTTCCACAATGAATCTGTTATGTCTTTGCTGAGATGTACTGCACTGCAGAATGACATTGATTTCTCGGTGCAGTTCTACTTGTCCAAATGACCCCTCTACTCATAAATCTCATCTCATCCTAACAGACCAGGGCAGTGTAACCCCATCTCCTCTGAGTGTTTGTTGGCGTGCGCTGTAACTGTGCAGTGGAGCTCTCACCCCTTTGCAAGCGTTGTGTGTGATAATCAGTGTGAATTTATTCAGCTTTGGCCTTCTCTGGAGTTGACCATGTGTAGGAATGCATTATACATCTCCTCATATACTGTACACCCACTCATCATAGCTCCTCTTCAATCATTGCTCCGGAAAATAAAGCTTAGAACGCTGGTTAAATGTAGGGTACCTAAGTGTGATCTTTATTAACATTCTTTACTGTTTTTCCAGAGATGCTGGATGCTACAGAGGATCAGAGCACTATATCGACTTAATATTATTAGTGTATATTAATGTATATCTTATTTTTCTGTAATTCTTTGTCTAGCTGAATCTAAAAATACAGGATGTTAATGCTTACAGCAGTCAACCACAACACAGAAACTGTTTGTGTCTTCTAATAGTGGTTCGTATGTGAAGCAGTTCCGTCTAAAGTTCCCCTAAGGATGTGTTTTATCTAAAGCAGAGTGCTTTTTTAACAAGGAGGCAGCTAAATACTATCATTTAAACATTTCTTTTGCAATTTCTGATGCAGAAGCCACACAAACTGCAAATAACGAGGTTATCGTAAAGTTATCTTATTGGTGTAGTATTCAATATGACTATTGATTGTTTATATTGTTGATCAATTCCACGATTAGTTCCTCAGCTTATTGATCTTAGCTTATTTGTTCAATACAGTATCCGAAGAGAATCTCATAGATGCTCAGTTTAAAAGTTGAACTAGTGGTTTTGCTTTAAACATGACTTCCATGCATTAACAACTCACCAACAGTTGGTGTTGAATATTTTCTGTCATTTGAATAATTGATTTACTTATCATTTCAACTCTAATCTGCGTTTCCTGGCATCTGACATCACAGGCTGTACCGGTAAAATGTGTTGACTTTGTTTATAGTTAAGCTTATTCAGGAGCCCCTTGATAAACTAAACTAAACTAAACTGTGCGTCAGAGTAATACTAAGTGTTCTAGATCTTATTAATCTCTATAATGCAATCTCTGGCAGGATGTCAAAGAAAGGCAGATTGCAATTAACACTGCAACATCAGTGTCTGGTTGGACAGAAATACAAAAAAAGTTTCTGATATTTAATTGTTCCAGATTCAGATCATTGGCCATATGACTAGTCAGGTTTGGACAGCTTTTTTCCCTTAATAAAGGAAATTCTCTTTTAAAAAATATTTTTAACCTTTTTTTTACTCGGGTTTTGTTTAATATTACAATTTATTTTATCTGAATTGAAAATATCTCCTTGGGGTCTAGAAAATTGTGATGATGATGATAAATATTTGTCTTTATTTGTCCCCTGAAAAAAAAATTCATGAACTTCATAATGTTTTTTAATCTGTCATAAAACGACCAACAAATAACACACTGTTCCACATATTCACCAAGCA
Source organism: Ctenopoma multispine (assembly GCA_034779795.1). Lineage (NCBI taxonomy): Eukaryota > Metazoa > Chordata > Actinopteri > Anabantiformes > Anabantidae > Ctenopoma > Ctenopoma multispine. The sequence goes on from JAUYWH010000024.1 coordinate 15,365,349, forward strand.
AACAAACTAAAATGCACAGATTCAAGGCTTACATAATATAATTAAAGACTTAAAAGGAATGTAAGAACACTAGAAGGCAATTGAAAAGTAACAGAAAGTTTGATGACTGCTTTTTAAATGGTTCAGTTAGTTAATTAATGGGAAAACAAAGTGAAGTATTGATTAATAATAATCAATAACTAAAATAATGGTTAGTCACACCCAGTAACTTCCAAAGGTTAGGAACATACAGATAATTTAACATGAGTCAAATAATTTTATCAATCAAAAGCTTGCTGCTTTCTTGGTCTTAAATGACAGTAAATTAAATATTTTCCATCTTATTTCTGGCTTCTTAATGCATCATCTTTCAAAGGTTTTCTGTTTTCTACACCGATGAGTTGATTTATCAAGAAAATGAGAATCACCATTGAAAATAATCAATATTTCTTTCCCTAGTTATAAGATCACATATGCAACCACATGCCAAAACTAAAGTAACTTTGACGTGAGTGACGTCATTCAGAAATTTACAGTACAGCGGTGTGCATGGACAGTGCTGGTGGCTCAGCACTTTTAACATATCCAGACTATCTGAGGTGGCAGGATCTGTCTCTCAGCAGTTCTATGTTAGGAGCTGAGTTGTTTGTTTTAGTTTTCACTTCCAGTCATGTTATTTACTGGTACTTATACAGTACATGCCTGCAGCATGTGGGCTGGCCTTGATGATGACCACTGGGCTGTAAGCAGTCTCATGATGTGAGCTGGGATAAAAAAAATTAGATAATCTGCCTTGTGGTGATCTGCCTAGTCTGTGCTTCTATGGAAACGGAGGGGGTCTATCACCATGCGCCCACATGCTCCCCAGAGGCCCAGAGCTGCAGCTTCTATAAATCTCCACCCAGTCTCTGCTCTCCATAGTGCCTATAGACCATGCTGATGACTACAGCCCCCTGTCCTCCTCCTCCTCTTTGCAGCCATGATCAATTGTTTTACTTTTATTGCATTTGCTTCAGAGTCTGACACATTTTAATCTAGTAAAATTAACGGGACAGCTCAGTGTCTCTGTCTCCATTATTTATTAATTATATATACACGCTTTTCTGAGCTGTAATGATGTTTTCATTCTACAAACAAGATCTAATGATGATAAGGACAAGGTCACTTGGAGGACCTTTGAATGTACACACTGAGTAATCTGGGCACAATTTTATGTGATAGAAAACTGAGGGAAAGCAGCCTGGCAGGGGCATCAGGAAGCTTTCAGTTGGTTGGTCATTTGGTTAGAATCTAATTAAAGCTTCCCAGGAAGAGCATCAATAATGGCCCGAACAGATCTGTGGTGGTCACTGTCTTCTGTTGCGACCCTGATTGACAGACAATTCTGCAACTATATGTTGCAAACAAGCAAAGACGTCACTGTGGGCTCTCAGAAAGAAAAAAGCAAAAACTAAGACAATCTATAATGAAAATGATAGTCACAGCCCTATATTTTACATTTCCGTAGCCTATTACTTTAATAATTAGTTTTTTCTTCGTTTTATTTTGTACAACATCATATATGTGTCAGTGTCTTTTTGATTTTGATCTTTTTTTCTTTTCCACTTCCCTCTTTATTTTCCCTGTTATTTTCTTGCCTTTTTATCCTACATCTGTTTTCCTTGCTTTGGATGGATCTCTGGTCGCACTGCCTTCCTAAACCACTGCTAGCGGGCTTTGTGAAATCACCTCTTTCTGAGACTAAGCTCACAGCCGACACCTTTGAGCTGTACTGTGAGGTGGTTGGAAACCCCACCCCAGAAATCCAGTGGTGGTACTCTGAAATCAATCGAGCTGATTCCTTCAGGCAGCTGTGGGACGGCGCCCGTAAGCGCCGGGTGTCCATCAATACGGCCTATGGCACCAATGCTGTGAGCGTGTTGGCCGTTTCTCATCTCACCCTGGATGATTCAGGGACCTACGAGTGCAGAGCCAGCAATGACCCACGACGCAACGATCTACAGCAGAATCCAGCCACTACCTGGATCCGTGCTCAGGCCACTATAACCGTGCTGCAGAGTGAGTGGTCAGTGTAGAGGAACCATCCACCCCCACTCCTGTTAGAGACCAGATTTAGCAGTTCTTGTGTGATTCAGCCTCCCTCAAACCTCTCCTGAGGACTACTAGCTTCCTCTGTAGATGCTACCCTCCCCTACAGACCTGTAAATGAAGAAAAACATGTCTTCTTCTTATCTTTTAGCAGCAGAGTTGAGTAGTATTTTGCATTGTGTTCCCCACTTATTTCAGTACATCCTTTAGCCTACAGCACATAGAGCCTCATTTTATTTTAACTTCTCTCTTCTTCATTTTTGTCTTCATGAAGCGTTCACTTTTTATTTCACTGTTGAATTTCAGTTTCAGTTTCTGTTTAAAATGTCAAACTTTGCAGACTGACTACACTTACACACACCCAGTTCTCCAGAAGTTAGTGCGACCTTAATCATATCTGTTACTTACCTACCAGGAGCAAATAATGAGAGTGTTATGCATTTTGATAAGTGAATGTTTTCCGTCAAACTAATCTGAAACACAAACAAATAGTTGGAAATGGTAAAAGTGTGTGGAGAATCTACGTTTTTTGGTAGCAAGCCCAAAGTGCCAAATTTCACCATTTAATGCATGCTCCTGTTTGTAATATTGTGTCATTTCTCTTTGAACAGATTATTCCAGATTTATAATTAAAATGTTTTTAGATGCTTTTATTTAGGCAAAGTAGTTGTTAGGTTTTGACAATGCTTACCAATTGTGAGGTTTGAAAAGATATGAAAAGATTTTGTACAGAACACATTAACATTTTTCGTAAGTACCTTTGATATCTGTACCTAGGCCTAGTTAAATCGCTAATACAATACTGAGCTGTATTGCCGAGACTGAGAGGCTACATGTACAAACAAGATGTGGATAATCAGGATTAAAGCCAAATACAAACTCTCCAATTAAGGTCATGATTGTTTAAAAGCTAATCCAAGTGAGGATTTTCCACAGGTTGTATTTCAGCTAGATATATGGTAGAGTAATTGTTCAGGCGACTTGATAGTTATTTACATTTTTACTCCTCAGATCTCTTTAATCTTAGCTGTAGGTTTTTCATAGAGCCAATGGACAGACATTGATATAGAATATTTATTTGATCAAAGCTGAATCAGCTGTTCATATTTTAAGCTTTCTTTGAGTTATTTTAACATAAATAAATTCTTGTACTCAAGAAGAAATGTGTCTTAAGGAAAGTTTAGCAGGAAAATCACTTGTCATTACTCCTGTACAGAAAAAAAATCACAAACTTTTAAATTCCTAATTCAAGCATTTGTGTGCCCTCAGTGCTCTTCAAAGTAGAAACACAGGTTGTACTGGATGTTTGAATATTTATGCCATGGCCATCAGTTTGAATTGATTCCTTTTTAGCTGTGAGAAATGCATGTTTTCTGTTATGACATTATTTGAAAGCTAAGCTCGCAAAAATGGAGAATGACCTGAACAACATGCCCTTTTCTCCTGGAACACATAAACGAAGCGGGGAGGAACATTAATGTAAGAAAAAAAAAAGAGTATTTTAACAGGTTGATGGTTGTTTTTCATATTAATTCAGCGGAGAGAGTTTCATCTCCAGCCAAGCCTCAGAAATACTCTGAAAATAATGCAGAAAATGAATGGATTTATATTTCAGGAACCCAGGATGCTTGATATAATCTCTCCCACTTTGCACCTCTGTTGCTGTTCTGTATTGTATAAAATGTGGTGGGCTGTGGTGTCTGTCTGAATGCTTTGTGCATTGATCTTCCAACACACCCTCACCCACGAGTGCTAGTGAGCATCGCTTCTGTTGTAGCTGATTTGTCTCTCTCTCTTATAGAACCAACAATCGTCGCCTCTGAACAAGCCATACTTCCTGTGGAAGGAGACTTGCTCATACTGCAGTGCAATATGACCTTGACTCCATATACTTCCCAGGAGAGTTACTGGATGAAGAATGGGGAGGAGATTCCAGACACACGCAGTCCAAATAAGAACACTGAGTACAGGTCGGGGTTGTAGCAAAATTGCATGCAACGTCTGCGAGTGTGAGAGTGCTAAACACAGTTTAGCAGCCTAGTGTGGGTTCATGTTGTGTGTTTACGCTCTGCAGGCTGAACAGGCCACGAGGAGATGACGCTGGAGTGTACACATGTGTCTACATCGCCGACATGCTTCCTTCAGCCAACGCCTCCATCGAAGTTAAATGTAGGTGTTTATTTGTGAGCTGCAGGCGCCTTTGTCAGGCTTTTCAGGTCCACATTATAGATGTCACCAATAAAAATGCCCCTAGTGGCCTTGAGCACTAGCAGCCATGTCATGTGAGGACCTGCGATTTCAAACAGCTCTGCTGGTGCCCTTGACACTTCCATCTAACCAATGTCCGGCTCAGTGGCAGCAGATGGTGCCTTGTCTGTTTGATGGCAAGGGATTATGTCTCAATGGTCAAATCTGGTCAGTCACACACAATCACTGTGGAGGCCAAGTGGATGTGGGATGTGTGGTTTTATTTTATTTTAGGTGACGTTTATTCATTCAATCATAGAAAATATTCATAACTAGATAAATTTATAATTTACAAGACACAAGAAATAAGACAGAAAGCCAAATGTTACTTTTGATCACATGTTCCTGATTAAATTAAATGTAGCAAATTTAATATTATTGTACACACTCAAATTTTCTAATTCACATTCTCCTGACAATACCAACCTAACCAGAATTATGATTTTATTATGGTTAATGTGTTTGAATTTTACCAGTAACACTTTATTTTGACTTACTTTAAATTTTTTAACATATTTATAACAGCTGATTTTTTATGTTGTCTTTCATTTAGCTGCTCCTGAAATCACAGGCCACAAGCGAAGTGAGAATAAGAATGAGGGCCAGCTTGCTGTGCTCTACTGCAAGTCTGTGGGTTATCCTCACCCCGTCTGGACCTGGCGCAAGTATGACAATGGCATTTTTAGGGTATGTAACGTGATTCTACATTGAAGTCAAACTTAAGGAGTCATGTTGAAATGCTGATTAAACCTAAACTGTGAAATGTAAGAAACTCTATTCATCTCCCTCGATAGGAAATTGATAACACAACTGAACGCTTCTTCGTCATCAGCAGAGACAACTATACCGAGCTCCAGATTATGAACCTGGACATTAACTTAGATCCAGGAGAGTACCACTGCAATGCCACTAACGCTATTGGCAGCCGTGATGAGAAGTCTGTGCTGAGAGTTCGCAGCTACTTGGCCCCTTTATGGCCTCTCCTGGGTGTTTTGGCTGAGATCATCATCCTGGTCATCATCATTGTTGTTTATGAGAAGCGTAAGAAGCCAGAGGATTTACAAGACGGTGAGTCACCAGAGATGCTGCTTAGACCTTTTTGATTATTCCGCTGAGGAGAATGGTGCAGATTTGACATCTATCTGTGACTTCTTTTTGCATCCAAAAAAAAATCAGAGAGTGGGTGTGAGGTGACTGTGAAAAGAGACTCACTTGGTCAGGAAAGGGCTGTTGCAGAATTCATAGTGTTTAGATCACCTTGAGATTCCTCACAGCTTTATGAAAAAGATGTAGGTTGTGTGAATGATACACCAAAAACCCTGCATTAAATGTTAATAATTCATTTTTAACGTACATTTCTTTAAACTACCGGTAGCATTGGCTGTTGAATATTTTAAGAGATTGTTATAATATCTCCCATCCTCCCCTTTTTCCAAATTGCATAACCTAAACCATGTTTGTGGTAAGTGTGAGACTTTGCATGCTTCATGAATTTCAATAAGCATTCGGGCTCATCTCCTTCCACCTCAAAGAACAGTACACAGTTCTTTTCAGCCTCCTCTGTGCTCACTATCAGATGCAGTTTGCGATTGTTCAGTTTTTATGATTTTCTTTTCCTAAAACTTCATATTTTTGCATCAAACTCACAATGCAACAGTGAAATGGCATGCACGTCACTGAGGAACTAAAAACATTATCATAAATTTGTCAATTTATCATTCATTTTTACTGTGACTGTTTCCCACTGCTTTGATGAAGTTATTACGTGCAGTAGGGAGCTGATAGTGATGGAGCTGCCTCTTACTAATCTCTTTCAGTGATCAGCTGCTTGTCTTGCCTGTATGTAATTGTTCTCACTTGCTCATATCTCGTGCTGGATTTGAACTGATTTCTGTGTTTGTGAGTGAACTCGTGAGGTGGTTTTCCTGCAGTATGCCAGCCTGTTGTCATGTTATGCTATTTTGTTTCTTCGTCAAGGCTGCATTTTCATCCATAACACAGTCTACACATACAGTATAGCTGATACGTAGAAATTCTCAAAAACCGTCAAGACCAAGTGCACAGTGTTTCAGTCACAGCTCTCTTTCAGAAAAAAAACTTTGTGTCTACCATCGTGTACTACGTTGCGATTATTTTATTTTTTGGTCTTCATTTCTCCTTATTTTTCCTTGTTGCCTCAGATGATGACCCAGCTGGACCAGTGTAAGTAAAAATCTTTTACCTCACAATCTTATCTCTGTTTAGCTTGGCACAGTGATTTGGGTTTTGTTGTAGCTTAAAATCATGTATATTCTCTTGGCCATTTATAGAGCTTGTGTACAGCACACCCCAATTCTGGGTCCCAAATAACTTGGGGCATCATATTATTGTGCTCTGCTGCATTAAAACAAAGCACTAAGAAAGTTAATCAAAGAAACCTTTGACAGTGTGTGCTCAGATTAGAAAAGCCATTATGCTTTAAGATCTAAAAAGCATAACTTAACTTTAAGTTATCAGTCATAAGTGTATGGAAATATTTAATACATGATTTATTAATAAATTGAATTATTGCTTCTAGAAAATATCAGAAATTAGACTAAATTCTCATCACAAGTTGTCAGAACCCGACAAGATGACTTTAATTTGGCAAGTTAATCTAATTTGCAACCAGAACTAAGTAGTTTCTAATTATGTAAAAAAGAAAAGCAATGTTTTTGTGTCTTTATATAATTGATGACAATGATTACACTGCTGAACCATGTTCTATCTATCAATAATTTTGATAGTTATTTTTTGAGCACTCGTTTACATAACTTCCATATGAGCTGTGACCTGACCGTGTTGTTTGCTTTCTGCTAAAGGAAAACTAATTCAACCAACAACCACAAAGACAAGAACCTCCGCCAGAGGAATACAAACTGAGCAGCCTGTCTGCTAAGTGAGTATTCAATTATTAAGAGGAAGCCTGATGATAAGCCTGTGGCACAAATCACAAGCTGATCCACTATGAAATATGTCAGTCAAACCTCTTGTGAACCAGAATAAGATAGACTGAACTAATGAGTTTAATTTTCTTTATTTGCAGGTTTCGTTACACATGTATTGACCATATGAAGGTAAACAAGAGGGGAACACGTACCAGTTGTTAATAGGATGTATCTGCCATTAAGTATGGCTGTGGAGGAGTTAAATGAGGCATGCCTTATGATTTTATTGTGTGAGGGTGGGAGGTCAGGAGGTATTCAAACCACTACAGAATTATTAACATTATAATCATTGTTGCTGCATGCAGTTGTTGACGTTTATTATTTTTCCCTCTTATCCACATTTTTACTACTTCTGACATAATGCATGCAAGATGTTGACCTTCTGTTTGATACAGAAATGGCTTTTTTCTTTTCTCGGAGAGTGGCTTCATGTTGATAATCAGTACTGTGTGTTCTAAAGGAAAAACAAAACTGCAAAGTAAAAGAAAACGCCACCATAATCTGGTATGACAGTTGTGTACAGGTTTATCATTCCGCTGCATACTATTTTCTAAGTTTTATCACTTTATCAGACAATATATATTACATTTTAAGGGCTTTGCAATGTCCCTCTACTATTAGTTAAGGTTTACTTTACTGTATGTACTGTATGTATTAAATTACTAGCTATATATCAGATCACCATTAATATAAAGTCTATTCATATGATATAATGCACTTAATGTTAAGAATTATGAAAAATTGTATAAACCCACTTTAGGAAGTCTGTACTAATCATTTTAACATATTGTTTTTCAATTATGTGTATTGTACAGCATGGCTATTATCCTATGCAATTATTATCCATATCAATATACTGAAAATCATTGCGGCTTTTAATTTCTCTGTGACAAAGCTTTAAACAAATAGGATCATCGTAGAGCGTTGATGGCATACTATACAGCTGCATGAATTCTCCACAGCTGACGTGGGAGGCTGTGAAAGATGGCCCACGTCAGGAATGACACATTTCAATTACAAATTCAAGATCCTGAGTTATTTTTAAGAATAAATATCTAAAAAAATTTACTGTGTCTGTTGAGTTGGTTTATTTAAACAACATAATACACATTCAGTCATGCCATCAGTGATGCACACAGGCTGCCCTGTGGGCAAGCAATAAAACAAAAGCTTGTGGAGAACAACACCATCTAGTGGCTTACAGCAGACATTTTGAAATTGAGCTTTTCATTAAGATCCACAAGCCATGAGTAAAATTGGCACTTTGCACACCAAAACGTCACAAGACAAGGTTCCTATTATCTGTATGGAGAGAAATCCAATGCACATTTTTTGGTTTGTGATGTTCAAGCTCCAGATTTGATGTGAAACCAACAAAATGGTTGATTCTTGTTAACATAACTGATAGCTGGTGGTGAAAATGAATTATGTCTATTCATTGAAGGACTACATACGCCTGGGATCATGTCGAATTCAGGGAGGGATTATATCATTTATGATTATACACAGTTTCAAATCCATTTTTAAAATATGGAAAAAGCTTATTTTTAATTTGTGTGGTGTTACAATGGTCAGTGTTTGTTGAGTGATGAACAAACCTACAAATCAATGACGCAATTAGTAACTGTCATGAGTAATGTTAGTGGTGGTATTATTTACATTTAAGATTAAATTAATTTATTACAGGTGGCTCATTTTCCTTTAAAAATTTTAATATTACTAAACATACTAGACAAGACACTTAACCCCCAAAATGCCCACAGAACCCCAGCCACTGATGTTGCACAAACCAGTATACTCTGGGTACAGATTACAAGCCTAAAAAAACAAAACATAGAAGCAGTATTTTTACTCACTTTGCAGTACTAGTGTGTAACTAACTGCACTTACGTATAACGTCTGATTGACTAAACTCCCCTGGTCAAGTTAATCAGAAGTGGGTAGGACAGATATTTGGGTACAAGGTTGGGAACTAACGACCTAGACAGTCTAGGTACTCAGAAAAAAATCTAATTAACTATGTTAATAACTGAGGTGATAGTTTGTACTGGTGTTCAGTTGGACTGTGTATGTCTCTAATGTTGTTCTGCCCCAGGTTTGTTTTTATGTTGGAGAAAACTAATTAGGAACCTCACAGTAAAATACCGCCCCTTTCAACACAGTCAATAATACAATCTCAATAATGAACACAGTTTAATTAACACCACTACTAAGTTATCAATAACTGCCAAAACATACCTTTGGGAAAGAAGAGTTCATAGCTGTTGTATTGGATTGGATTTTACATACATACCTAGTAAAATTACCGAGTGCATTTAATTTTGTGTTATTCTTGAACACCAGTGGGCAGCATATTCAACATATGGTAAAAACTGCAACAAAAACATTGCTGCTTCACAGCAAAAGGGGGGCGCCACTTTATGGTGTCTGACAGGCAGCACTGGTGGCCATGCTTCACAGATTTTTTTTTTCCAGCAACATTTCCGTAACTATTACCAGCTGGTGAATAATGAAAGATTGTAAATGTGTTCATGGAGATTAGTGGTATAGTATCATACAAACACACTGTGCTCTGAGCTTATGTGTTCAGATTTGGCTGAAGTTGGTAAATTGTTATATCTGCTGTGAAACACACTGGTGGATTTGCATAATGTGAGACTTAAACATTTGTGAATGAAAATATATGTTTCATAGGGTAAAACAAACTGACGAATGTATGTTTCTGATTTCAGATTATATGAATAGATATAGTATCAGTGATGCTGTTAACGTCATTAGATCTACACATTTAGTCCATAACAGCTAGAGAGTTACATACGGAGAGTGTAAAACCAACAACAGAATTCATAACATGTAATTTTAACATGACATGTCTTCAAACGTGGAATATAATCTGTAACATATACTACATCAATCATACAATTTGGCTGCTATGCACATTATTTAGTAGCATGGTTTCAAATCTGGTATCAGCCTGCAAATACGTAAACTATACAGATTTACTGTGAATAACAAGAATAAAGAGTCTCAGTCTACAAGGGTTTGCTGCCTGCAGATATAATGGAGAGTCATGATTGTACTAAATAAGGCACAGTGTGAAATCCTCGTCTGGCCAGTTCATGATAAGGAGACTCCAAACGAGAAGTGCTGACGCCAAGACACAGATTGTTTTGAAAAAAATATGTGATAAAGTCAGTAATGGAACGAGACATAAATAACAAGCAGCAATAAAGCACATGTGATAACCTGATACATGCTATGACATTACCTATGAAATAAATTGGATAAATAAACAGTGAAAAATATTATATCTATATATATATAGATATCTATATTCTCATTGAACGTGATCTTTCAGCACTGCCTTGAGGAAAATTTATTCAGAATTGGCACAAACATCCACTGATTAGCAACTGTATGATTCTGGACAGACATGCATGTAAACTGGAACTTGACTGGTTGGCACAGCCATTTAACACGGCTGTATACGTTTAGGTAATATATTGTTCTGAGAAAATGTATTCAGATTTAGCGACATGATTTTATATATTGAACTGTTTGTGCACGTACTACTAATAATTATTATTACTGAAACTTTATGAATTCCCCTTAAGGCACCAAGGATTTGGGGTTCAGTGTCTTTTCCATTGAGACTTTGACATGTAGCCAGAAATCAGGGAGAAATGGGAGTCCAACAATAATGTAGCAGGCTATAGTGTCCTGCATACTGTAAATACACATATTTTCAAGTGAACAATCATAAGACTAAGGGAACAGGGACAGCTTTTATCCTTTATATGTGACTGACTATATGATGATGGGCAAAATATTTCAGCATCTTTTTCTGACTGTTTTAACCTCTTAATGCTTTATGAAACAACTCATATAATCCATGTACATGTTTAAATACATTATGCAACTATCTTAATTACAGATGTAGGCTCCACAGATGCAGACTGCGTCTGACGTACAGTTTGCACGAAACCCTAAATAAGATTATGACACAGTATGTCATTATTGGTTCTTCCGTCGACGAGCATGATGTATAAAGACCAGAGCCGTCCTCTTAACTAGTAAACTATCAACTCAAAGGCTGGATCGCATCCTTGAATCATCCTCGCGCTTATCCTGACTGGGCGGGGTGAGCGCACGTGCCACCCGGGCTCCTGTGACAACCCGACAGATAAGCTCCATCAATATCCACGTTATTAGAGAGCGGGAGGCCGATGCCTCCGTGATGTCAGCGCTCTTTTAATGCCGGTGCCAGCTGCGTGCATGTGTGTCATCACCTTGCACTGACAGAAAGCTCCGGTATTTTGGGGAGGTGGAGATCATGCTTTGTCATTGAAGAGCTCAGCAACAGCCTTCTCCCACTCCGGCACGTCCGACGCTCAGCATGCTGCATCCTGATGCGCTCTGGTCTGCACGCTGTGCGTTACCTGGATTTGTACATATCTCCCGTTTGCTGCTTTTACATGACCGTCGGATCGAAGCGGCCACGTATCGTTGACGCATCTCAATGTTTGAACCGGTGGAGAGAGGCACGTCCCAAGTGTCACATAAGGTACGACCTGTCCTGCGGATGCGCCGTCACTGTTTTGCCTCCAGTGGTACTCCAAGTGTATGCGATTCATGATTCATCCCTGTGTTTTCACGGGCTATCCTTAGAGCGCATTTCTTGTCCTTCTTCAAAATGGAAAGATTCCAGTCTTCCATGCGCAAACGGCTGTACAGCTTGCCGCAAAACATTGGGCAAAAACCTTTCGTGACTGACGAAGGAGACAAGGACACTAAGAGGAAAAGTATTCGGCTAAAACATTTGTCCTCTCTGTCTCCTGCAAGCAGTTGCAAAAGCATTGACGAGGCCAGGAGCGAAGACTTTGAAAGGGACGTTACTGTGAAGACCAACTTGAACGGGGACTGTCGCTTATTCAGAGGGAGCATCTCTTCTATCACCGGGCGCCATCCTCCCGTGTCAGAACCACCGGAGCAGCAGCGCCTCATCCCCGAAGCTGACTCCGGTGTCAGAGAGAGTTTCCCCAGTGAGCACGGCCCCGGGGCCCAGCAGCATGCAACGGGTGGTCTGAGTGGCGCATCTGGGCAAGCATCTGTATTTGACCAGTCAAGTTTTATCAAGCTAGAGGGTACCGAGCAAATAATACCAGAAGATGACCGGCTGTACCAAGCCGGATTCATGCACCGGCAGTTTGGGGCGATGCTCCAACCGGGAGTCAACAAGTTCTCCCTGCGGATGTTGGGGAGTGAGAGGGCCGTGGAGAACGAGAGGGAGCGAGTAAAGTCTGCTGGCTTCTGGATAATTCACCCCTACAGTGATTTTAGGTAATTTATGAGCAGAAACATTTCTTTAGGACCAGGGATGTCTTACAAAAGGTGCTGCAGTGATCCTGTCACATGAGGCTAGAACAGCCTGCAAAATATCAGGCATTTTAAAATAACCTAATCTTAAAGAGACATAAACCACCATCCAATCTGATGAGATTACTATAAACTTATTGTAATAGACACGGTAATCCTCTATAAACCAGGAATGTTTTGTCTTTAATCACTGGAATGATAACAAGCTGATAATCAGGATTCTGAGCCTGTGCAATGCACATTTATTATTAGGTGAATGTGCCTCAGTAATCCATACACACCTTAAGTAGATAAATGACTTAATTTCTGAAAATTATCTTTTTCTAAAGACTTAAATACACATACTGCACATGGTATTATTACAGTAAAATATATGATGGGGATATCACAGATTCTTTTGTTTGGCCTTAAACATGTGTAAAATGGTTTTTCTCACACAATAATATGCTATATGGTTTTCTAATCTACCAGATCTTTACCTGTGAATGAAATTTGTGCAAAAGCTGAGACAATGTGTAATTCCCTAATCTACCATACTATGCGCATATATGCGTGCATGTTGTACATTTCACTGCATGCTGCATACAAACCAGCATTCTGTTCATCACCACCATCAAGAGATTTTCATGACATTTAACCTTGAGGATCACTGTCATCATATTTTCACCAGCCAGTTGTATGCTGATGTGTGTCACTGCAGTTTTTTTTTCCACTCATCTGAATTACACTTTTTTATCATTTAGCGAGGGCAGTGGATTACAGAGAGTGCAGCATGGGCTTGGAAATGGGGTAATCAAAATAGGGTAACATGACCATTCAAGATATTAGAAGCACACATCAGTGGAGATTATTACAGCACAATTAGTCTAATGGAGCAGAGATGGTGTGGACGGGGAGGGGACACACCACAAAACACGGAGCACACACAGAGTGAGAGAGACGGAAAGAGAGAGATTGAAATGAAAATGATGTGAGGAATCAGGACGCCCAGCTGTTAACTCTGTGTATGAGTTATGCAGAGTCATTACTTCATGCATGGTCTTAAGGTGAATGTTTCATCTTGCAGTTCCCATTTGAAGTTACAGGTGTAATCCACCAAGATGATTTGGTTTCATTTTGCTTCGTGAGATAATGTTGCATCCAGCAGTGCAGGTTGTAATCTTGAAAGAAGGAACCTTGTTGTAGGCTGACATACTGTTTCCAAAACCATCGTACATGAGTCGAGTACGGTGTAACCCATGTTTCCTCTCCTTGTGCTTTTTAAATAGTCTCCCAGTTGATTATATCATAAGGAACTGCTGTCTTTTATGAAAGCTTTCTGTGGCTACAGCAACAGACATAATGAACTGGCACACTGTGTAAATATGTTCAATATGATTGTTGGTGGGCATGAGCCCCAGTACAGGTGTGTGTTAAGCCACTGAGCTGCATGCAGGCTGTTGTGCTTCAGCTGTGCTCTGGCAGCAAGAGATAAGTATCTCTGGTACAAATGTGATCCCTTTTTCAGCTGTCCTGATTGATCTAAGCTCCTTTCACCATTTTAAGCCTTTTTGTGCTCACTTTGCTTGTAACTCCTCTCTCTTTGTGCTCTCATGCTGTTTAACGTGGTTGCACTCTGACCCAAATAGTGCTTCATTCCTCTCCAGACCAGTAGAGGTCCAGAGACCCCACAACTGTCAGCTTAATTTTTTTTTGGTAACAGCAGATTACACCAGTAGGTTGTTTGATGTATGTTGTTTGCACAGTCAGCTGATGAGCTAACAGGATGGTCTGCATGGGATGGCAATAATGCACTGTCCCCTGTAGACCCTTCTTTTTTTCTTGTTTTTGGTCCAGCTGTTCCAGGGTTCTGCAGCACAGTGATGTGTGCAGAACAGTAATGCTAACTACTCATCAACATCTGGCTGATGGGAGCTGACTTCTGGAGATGACATGGATTCCCAGGAGATAACGGTGGATTTATTCAGAGAGGGGAAGTGCAATTAGGACCAGTGTGTCACTGCAGAGACAACAGGCAGATGAAAAGAGGAATGCAAATGCTTTGTTTGGCAGAGAATAACAGAAAGCTGATTAGAACAAATGGTCACCCTGTCCTCGCTGGTTCCCCGTTTTAGTAACGTTACCCTGTGAACATTAGGTGTAAGTAACTATCATAGTTAGAATTACATTCTGCCAAAACAGCTCTGACCTGTTTAGGTATGGGCTCTATATAACATCTGAAAGTGCCCTCTGGTATCTGGCACTAAGTCATGTCAGCAGCATGTCCTTTAAGTCCAAGTTGTAAGGCGTTGCCTCCGTGGGTCAGACTTTTCCAGACTATTCCACAAGTGCTTGATCAGATTGAGATCTGAGAAACAGTAACACCTTGAACTCTTTGTTCCTTTTTTGTTCATCGTTCCTCAAACCATTCCCGAATACATGCTGTGGCAGATTGCATTATGTTGCTGAAAGAGACCACTGCCGTCGGGAAATGTTTAGGTAGATGGTATCTGTCATTTTCATATGACATGAATGCCAGAACACAACGTTTCCCAGCACAACATTGCCCAGACTATAACACCGCCTCCACTGGCTTGTCTTGTTCTCCTCGTGGATTATGTGCTGACCACTGCATACTGAGACCTGCTGTTTTGGTGATTCTCTGACTCGGTTGTGTAGCTATCACTCACTCAGATCCTTGTGTTGTTATATCTCACTGCTTGACAGGTGCCATTGTAACGAGGTAATCAGTATTATTCACTTCACATGTCAGTAGTTTATGTTGAAATTGAATTTCTGGGTTGTGATGTAGCCTGGTCATGTCTGAACTGTCGGCTGCATCTTTCCACATTTGCAGTTATTAGATTATAGCATCTTGATGAGATGGTGCATCATTTGTTTAATCAGCACTTTTTAAAAGCTTCCATTTCTTTTGGTTGACATCCTTTCTTTTTGAATGTAATAAGCCTTCATGTGGTTACTACATGTTGTCTCAGATGCCGTGAGTGTGTGCTTTCTATACTGACACAAAAATCAGCCCCTGTTTTCTGTAATTTTAGATCAAAGTGAACACACAGCTGCTGATATTTGAGGATTTAGTTAGTCATGAAAATCATTTTTATTTGGAGGAGGTGGGGACGGGCAATTTAGATAAATTCCAATAACCAATTTTCTTCTCCTTCTCTTTGGCCACAAGCCCAATATTGAACTGAATTAGAGAACCACTATTGTTAACTTGAACTGTTTATGCTCAATCCAATTGTTCCCATTGTTCATACTCCACTGAACATAAATCTTCTGGATTGTGTTACATAGTGAGACTGCAAGTTGCACTGAGATTAATTTCAGCTTGAAGTTCCCACGTACCCAGGATTGCTCTGAATATGCAGCACATACTCAGTATGCACACAGACACAATTGACTCAGACTCCTGCTTTACTGTGTCTCTCAGATTAGTTTCTACCATTTTAGCTAAAGACCAGAAAGTCAAAACCTTTGGCAATTAGTACTCTTAACATGCCTGTTAAGAACAGTACATTTCATTATTGTTGTTTGTCTGTTTTGTCTATTGTTCTATAAAATGTTCAGACATTTCCCTTTCCATTTTCCCCAGAACCCTTCTTTATCTCAGCAACTGTCCAAAATTCTATCATACTTAGCTTATTTTAATAAACCCCTTAGTATAGAAGCAAAATTATTAATTGTCAGTTATTCTGCCAACTGACTTTCGTCTGCTATTATATAGATACATGAGTTATGTGTGTGTGTTTCAGGTTTTACTGGGATCTGACCATGCTGCTGCTGATGGTGGGAAACCTCATCATCATCCCTGTGGGCATCACCTTCTTCAAGGATGAACACACACCACCCTGGATTGTCTTCAACGTGGTCTCGGACACTTTCTTCCTCATGGACCTGGTCCTCAACTTCCGCACAGGCATTGTAAAGGAGGACAATACAGAGATCGTATTGGACCCACAGCAGATCAAGATCAAGTACCTGAAGAGCTGGTTCGTGGTAGACTTTATTTCCTCTATACCTGTGGACTACATTTTTCTCATCGTGGAAACACGTATTGACTCAGACTTTTACAAGACAGCCAGAGCCCTGAGGATCGTCCGCTTCACTAAGATCCTCAGTCTGCTGCGTCTGCTGCGTCTTTCTAGACTCATTCGTTACATCCACCAGTGGGAAGAGGTAGATGCTGCAGGAATAAGTCCATTGGAGCTTCCTATAGGACTTCATATTAGCAACTGGTCGGATATTTAAAGTTTTAGTGGTGCTCTGAAAGTAGAGCTGCAACAGTTAGTTGACAGAATATGAATCTACAACAATTTTGAGAATAATTATTAAGAATAAAAGTCCTCTTCTTCCAACTTTTTAAATGGGAATATTTTTAGTCTTTTACAATATAAATTTATTGTGATTGGGTTTATAAATGCTGATAGTGCAAAAAAAAAGACAAACCTTTGGTTCTGTGTATATATGATGATAATTTTTACAGATAAATATTTACTGAACAGACTAATTATTAACTGTTAGTTGCAGCACTACTCTCTAATCCTTAGGTCTCCTCTGAATGAAGTCCTGTACAACGTGAGATTTTCAGAACAGATTTTTATATAACTAGTAACCTTTTTGCTCTCAGTAAAAAGGGGCAACGTATCATCCTGCATCTGGTAAAACAAATATTCAGATTCTTAAAGCTGTAGAGGTAATTTGTCAGTTTTCCTCTGAGGCTTACACACACTTAAAATACTTAATGCCAGTTACTTTGCATTACATTGTCTGTATTGTCTTATTTTTATAATTCCAACTCAGGCTCCATTTCCCATAGGCCGTTAATGTTGCTTGCAGATGGTTATGCAACACTGAAACAGCATCTGGTGATCTATAGAAGATTAAGAATAGTGTCGTCTGGTATAGGACCCCTGTGTCCATCTGCCCACACTGCACCTACTTCAAATCCCCTGATTGCATGAGGGAGAAAAGAAGTTTTCTAGATTTACTTACACAGAGATGTGTGTTTTGCTATTTCAGTTACATTAATGCTGATACTCTGTGACACAGGTTTTCCATATGACCTATGATCTGGCCAGCGCCATGGTGCGTATCATGAACCTGATTGGTATGATGCTGCTGCTGTGTCACTGGGATGGCTGCCTGCAGTTCCTGGTTCCTATGCTGCAGGACTTCCCTGCTGACTGCTGGGTCACTAGAAACAAGATGGTGGTAAGTGGATTATTTATGAGTCAGACAGCATCCAAATGTGTTCCTCTTAAAGGCCCTAAAAGTTTTAGCCTTCTTACTGTGAGTGATGGGGACCTACATGAACACAAACTGTTACAACAGTTTTAAACAAGGATTTACCAACATTTGCATTAAACTCTGGTGATGGTGGGTTGTTTGGTCGTTGTCAGTCATATCTCATCATATCACACCCACATAGTCCTAATGAAGTAGAATAGCTACAAAATGATCCTTATATGAATAACTAATAACAATAAAACTTTAACATTGATTGTCTCTTTTTCAAGAAATATTTAAGTCTTGAAAACACAAGGGTACGCAGTTACTGGACTGTACAGTATTTAGAACTACTTTTATTACTTGGAATTGTCAATTACTAGGAAATGAACAGCAAATATTTTAATATTTATAAATTAATAACTTTAATAAATTTTAAGAAAATTGCCTTTCCTTTGTTTTAACATCTCATATGTAAAAGTTTAATATTTTATTAATTTAATATATAATAATAATCGATAATGAAAAAAATATTTATATAAAAGCTAAATTATATAAAAGCTTCATTATCATAATGTACAGTACATATTATATATTAAAGCCATATTTGTAATAAAAATAGACCTTCACTAATAAAAGCCCCAACTAGGTCAGTAATGCAACTACATAAGTCACAATGTTTAGGTGATGTTTTTGATCATCCAAAGTTACCAAACCTGTAAAATAAAAAAACTCATAACCTGTGTACTTGATCTTAAAGTTTAAAAAGCTTCACAGACATGTTTCTGCATTAATGTTTGGGATATTAATAAACTTCTTATCATCCCCTCCATCCTTACAGAATGACACATGGGGTCAGCAATACTCCTACGCCCTGTTCAAAGCCATGAGTCACATGCTCTGCATTGGGTATGGCCTGTACCCCCCTATTGGCATGGCTGACGTGTGGCTCACCATCCTCAGCATGATTGTGGGTGCTACCTGCTTTGCCATGTTTGTGGGGCATGCAACAGCACTCATTCAGTCTCTGGACTCCTCCAGGAGGCAGTACCAAGAAAAGGTAAGTGGTTAATGTCATAGGAAAATCAGCTCTTTTTTTTCTAAAAACTGTAGTTAAGTGTAACTAATTATATTTATTTATGCACCACTATCCAATAGCAGAACAGTAAGAGGCTACTTAAAATTGTACTTTCACATGAATGCATCAGTATTAATAATTAAATAATATAATAAATGATAGCGTTACATTCACATGGGTCATTTTTAATCCTAACTGTGAAGAAAAGTAAATGAAACTAAATGATAACCTTGACTGATATGAAGAGTAAATCTACCTTTTTGTTTGCAGAAACACTTTTACCCAACGGTTTAAAGCTATTGCAAATCATTACGATCCACATCAGCCAATGTTCTGCAAGGTTTTTAGGTGTAAAATACCCCACAGAGGCATACTATTTATGCATGTGAATGCATAGGACAACAGAGAAAATCAGTAGACGAGACATTGTCATTGGAATTAGTTAAAAGCGGTTATGTACACATAGGTTGGGTAAAGACTGACTATTTCTAGTGCTTTGCTGATGGAGTACACCGCTGAAGGACACAGTAGTTAATGTTATTAGCTGCAGCCTGCAGAGCACAACTGTATTTGTCAGATGGGACAGAAGCACAGCATTGCACTGTGGGCAGGTTTCACAGATGGCCTGACAGTTGACTGTTAACATAATGAGACACATTATAGTCCACCTCTGAGCCAACACATCCATCAGTTTAATATATTCATGTTGACATGACTTTGAATTTTTTCTTAGACATAAATACAGTTACACGTATTTCTGTGTGGTTTGTTCACTTAAATGCTTTTATTAACTTGTATTATTTTAATTATCTGCTTTTGTTGTCATTGCAGTATAAACAAGTGGAGCAATACATGTCCTTCCATAAGCTCCCTGCTGATATGCGTCAGAGGATCCACGATTACTACGAACACAGATATCAGGGCAAGATGTTTGACGAAGAAAGCATTTTGGAGGAGCTGAATGAACCACTGCGGGAGGTCAGATATTATCCATGTTGATGTTGCTGTTGTCTTTATAATAATAGTAATTAAAAGACAACTTTATAACACTTAAACTCCTGGTGTTTAGCAGTGTTCAAGCATTTAATGAATGGTTTAAACACACTAAACTGTAAGCAGATGTAAGTGTTAAATCAAATATAGTGTCTTATAAATGGCTTATTGTTTATAAGCCATTATAATGTAATATACAGTAGTGTTTACATATTGCGTATAAAGGCTAAATAGGGAACACTAAAATGAATGAATGAATTGTATGACTATTAATTGCAAATATGTGAATTCATTAATTATTTATATAATCTAATATGGCCCTCATACTTTGTGTGATAATGTTAATAGTCTTGTAATCTGATTAGTAATGACTGGACACTGTATGAGGACAGAGAACCCAACTCATTACCGGAGCATTAAGCGGCTTTTATAATGGTTGAAATGTACACATGTAGTAACACTGACAATTATGTTGTGAGGGCCTTGTATGTTCTGAAAATTCATGTCTTCTGCAGGAGATCATTAACTTTAACTGTCGTAAACTGGTGGCCTCCATGCCTCTGTTCGCCAATGCTGATCCAAACTTTGTCACCTCCATGTTGACCAAACTGCGCTTCGAGGTCTTCCAGCCAGGTGACTACATCATCAGAGAGGGAACCATCGGCAAGAAGATGTACTTCATCCAGCATGGCGTTGTCAGCGTCCTGACCAAGAGCAGCAAAGACACAAAGCTATCTGACGGATCTTATTTTGGAGGTAGATTAGCACAAAACCTGCTCTGTGTACTGCATGCTAATATATTCTGCAGCTGGCAGGAGGTCAGTTTGAATGTATGTGAGGAAGTGGTGATAGTATGATTTGTTTTGATTTATTTGGCTCTGGCACTCAGCAGATTAACTTCACCGACTGTTACAGCTGGGAAAAACTGTCCACATCATCTCCTTAAAAGGGCTCGGGACTAAGAGGAGCAAAGCTTTGTGATCTTTGATTCCATCTGTGGGGTTTTCCCCTTTGTTAACATCATGTTTAAAGCTGAAATCCAGAGCCTTCCATTTGTTGTCGCCCTTGTTAGGTTCTCTCAACCTGTCATTGTCAGCATCCAGCTGTGTAGCAGACTGAAACTGACCGTCCAGGAAAAAATTATTTACCTCACTGGCAGTTTCAACTGAAACAGTATGATCCAACTCAGATACAAAAAGAATATGGTAATCACAGACCTTATATATTTTTCCACAGCACAACTAAACACGTTAATGAGGAAAATGTGTTTTAACCTAGCAGACGGCAAAAATTAATATGTCAGAAATACCATGCTGTCATTTTTAATTAATAGATTAAACTCAGAAACGTAACAGAGGAGAGAGTGAGTGTGTGTGTCTATATCCTCAATATGTCTGTCCTCAAAATATGTCTACTTTATTTTTAAATGGCGCATTATTTTATTTTCCTGATCTGGCATGACCTATGAGGTCAGGACTGTAAGCTGCAGAAATTGCATTAAGTGCTCCATCTGTGGGGTTCAGAGGCACTGGCCTTTTCCCGTTTCATCATCTCACACTAATAATACTACTTTTTACTTTTCTTTTATGAATGGATCTAAAAAGTCTGTTGAAACACAACTTGTATGAGAAAATAAAAATAGTTAGATCACTTCATATCAGTTACCCATTTTTTTTATTAATGATATTAATCTCTGTCTTGCAGTCAATCAGAGGAAGAATTGATAAGAATAACTTTTTCTCCCTCTCTCCCTGCAGAGATCTGCTTGCTGACCCGAGGGAGGAGAACAGCCAGCGTGCGAGCAGATAACTACTGTCGGCTGTACTCTCTGTCTGTAGACAACTTCAATGAGGTGTTGGAGGAATATCCCATGATGAGGAGAGCCTTTGAGACAGTGGCTCTCGACCGCCTGGACCGCATTGGTGCGTGCTTTGCCAAGTGATAAAACGTCTTTATAAGAATCAGTTTAATGTGTTAAAGTTGACATTTTGTCATATTTGCATCTCCCAGCGGTAAAGTAAAACTTTACACTTATGAGTAAAACATTTACAACAACAATTTGTGACCATTAGAGAAAAAAAAAAAATTTTGCCCACCAAACATGTTGTAATTGATATAATGATCATGTGTTCGTACTGTACAAGTACCTTAATACTCTACCTATGTACAGAACTTGGGTAAAGGTACTTATTTAGTGCACGCCACTGTAATTTGTAATAATTATTTTTAATTATTTTAATATAATTATAATTTGTAAAGGTTGTCAGTGTAGGTTTACTTTGAATATTACCAGTTGCGTTTTTTTGTGTTACCACAAACCTTTGCCCCTCTGTGATGTAATTAGTTGTAGTTAGAGCGACATTTATACGGACAATGTAGATAAATGCCGGGGTTTTCTGTTTTAACAGTCAACTGTAGTTTTGCACAAGGAGCAGTGGATTAATATCCATCACCAATATCTAGAATGTCATGGTCTTATTTGTCTTTTCTGAACAGGGAAGAGGAACTCTGTTCTTCAACATAAAGTCCAGCATCACCAAAGTTCTGGTGCACTAAACCTTCAAGAGAATGAAATCATCCAAAGAATAGTGCAACATGACCGTGACATGGCCCAGTGCACACAGCTGATCCAGACCAGCACCGCACAGAGTCTAAACCCTGGCCCTGCTCCCCCATCACCCACTCCTGTCATCTGGGCTCCGCTGGTTCAGGCCCCGCTCCAGGCGGCTGCAGCCACCACCCCACTAGCTCTGGCCTTGGCCCACCACACCCAGCTACCTCCCATCCTCTTCCACCATCCTCTGGCACCAGCCTCTGGATCTCTGAGAGACCCCACTAGCCATCCAAAGAGAGTCCATATTGGAGCAAATACATCCAGTACTTGTGGTTCATTACCTGGTTCTCCAGCCAGCTCTGCCCAATTCCGGTCTGGGCCTGTGTCACCCACACTGACATCCCATTCCATCTTTACTAGCAGCCTGCAGCCCCTGACCCCTCTGCCCACACAGCAGACCCCTCCCCATCCTCCCCATTCTGGAATTGCGTCAGTCTTCCCTATTGGCCAGGCCACCTACACCTGCTCCGCTCAGCTCCACTCCCAACCCTTCCATGGTGCTATGACCACCCCATCCCACCCTTCAGGTTTACTACCCCTCCAGCAGGGGGTGCCAGGGAGGCCAGCAGGGCGATTCCCAGTACCCTCCTCCTCCACCATAAGCCCTCTGATCTCCAGCTCAGTAAGCCCCCTGCTAAGCCAGCTGCAGCAGACCCCTTATGCTGCCCCTCATGACAGAGCGGGCAGGACATCCAGAGGTCTGAACCTCCCACATTTTCCCTTCATCACCAGCACCCAGTCCTCCACTGGATTTATTCAGCCAGTGACTCCAGTCCTGGCCGGTGTCACAGCTTCACTTGCCCAGCACAGCCTAGCAGGTCTGCAGTCTGTTTTTCTCCCCCAAGTTCTCCCTGAGCACTCGGCACTGGCATCCTTGGCCCAGTATGGCTCGGGCGAGGGCTCTCCCTGCTGCACGCCTCCAATCCACAGTCCCAGCATGCAAAGCCCTGTGAGAGGAAGGACGGTTTACTACAGTGAGCTTCCCAGCAACAGTGACTCTCAAACCCCCCTAACCCCTCAGACCTCATGCCCTGCCAGGGTGGCCTGTACCCTCAAAGAGAGGGCTGAGTCCTCGGTGGATCTCTTTACCCAGGAAATAAAGACTATCTCAGGCTCTCACAGCTCTATACACCAGGAAAGGCCTTTGGCCGCAAGCAGCTCTTCGGAGAGGGTAATGTGGGCATCCAGCCCCTTCTCCTCCCCCATTGCTGTCAGTAAACCCTACAGCCCAATACCGGGTCAAGCCACTCCGGTCAGTCGGACACATTCAGGGCTTGAATCTCAGAACCAGTCCACTGGTCCAATCCATTCTCCTCACGCTAGATCTCCTGCTAAGATGTTAGAGACCGAACACAAACAGTCCAAACTTCCATCCAACTTGTGAGATTCATACACACCCTCCTTTAATGCCTGAACAGATTATCTCCATCATGGCATTGTTTTTACCACTACTTTGTCAAATTTGAAAGGAGGGTGTGTTATTACAGTCAAATTGGAAATCAGTGGTTTTAAATCAGAGTGAATGGATATGTATGGAAATGGATAATATAGGACAGTGACTAATATTTTTTCTACAGGATATTGCTTATTTCAATATAGTAATAAAATCCAAAAATTGATGGGTATATATAGCACATCATTAAAGTATCAAATGTTCTGTGTATTATATTATAACCACATTCTGTCATTTGTTATGTGTACTTCTTTAAAACCCCACCGAAGAGGCACTTTTGTGAAACCTTTTAGCGACACCAGTTTAGTTGGAGATTTGTCCAAAACTGTACCCAATTATGACTGAAACCAAAAATTATTGTCCTGTTTTGTATCCTTTCTCACAGTTAAGTCTGTCGTGTGAATGCAAGGTTCCCCCTTAAGAGATCTGAGGAGAGACAGACTGTGCACTTTGCTTGTTTCAGAGATCACCTGAATGGTTTGATGATTTTCCGAAATTGTGTTTGAGCAATACTGCATGCCCAAGTGGGTCACACAAATCAGATCACATTCAAATATACACAAAAGCAATGAATGTAATGTAATGTTTGTCCTTTCGGGTGAGAGAAGTGGGATTCAGTTTGATTGTGTTGAACATGAAGGCAATAGTGGTTTTCTATGGAATAACCAGTTTCAAAGACCACACGTACATTTCTGTTGTGTCCCTCCACATCTGCTTTGACACGTGGCGAGCTGCAGAACTGATGCCAACTCATTTTAGTCTGAAATGAGTCTTAGCTTCGGTACCGGACATACACCTTAGCCAAGATTTGCGTGCCATTAGCACAGTATGCAATAATCTGTGTTTTTTTATGGGTATACAAAGGTACTGTGAATAGAAGCACTTGATGAGATTCTGTTTTCAGACAGAACAGATTAAAACAAGGGAATTAAATATAAAAAAGCAATTGTTGATAATCAATCGTCCTGAAACCAGCGATGCACTAAGATTGATCTGAATGTTTCTTGCACCAGTTAAAGGGCTAAAAGCAGTTATTTGGACACGTAGTTAATAAGAAACCCTGTTGGGTCATATTGCTGCATATTTACCTCTTTCATTGTACATTATTTGATTGTAAAATTTGACAATTGCTGAACAATTGCTGCTTTGTGATGCTATGCTGAATCAATAAGATGTGTGTCACTGGCTGCTTTTTAAAAACTGGACTCTTAAATCCTTCTACTTATTAATGAGTTCATGTGTTTAGATGATACTTATCTCTCTCTCTGAACCTGCAGCCGGCAACAAACTGTGAGCAGCTAGCCGGTCAGCAGGTCAAACCATTTGAGGATCCTGTCCAGTGACTTTAGCTGTCTGGTTACTGAACCAGAGTTCTGCTGTGACTCTGACACCAACAGAAGAAAGATACTATCAGTCACCAGCCAGTCACTGCCAATGGGCTCGATCAATTCCTTATTACTATTCTCCTCCTACCCCGCACCACCACACCACTTGCCAGAAGCATCAGCTCAGATTGAGTGTAACGTTACCCAAGGTGTGTGTAGGAGAGGAGGTGTCAGTCAACCATCTATTTATATATTTATTTCTGCTGCCTTTTAACCACCAAATCTAAAGATTATGATTATGATTACCTATGTATGTTAGGCACATTTTATTTTAGCTACTGAATTCAATGCAATAAAACAACATATGGTCAATGATGCTCGTCCTAGCTGTTGATTTCTTTTCAAGAGCAGAGCGTGGCATTAAGGAGAATCTGATAAAACGCTGGTGAAGTTTCAGACTTTAAGCCGGATTATAAATTGAGAACTGCCAACATTTAAAATAGCCAGGATTATAATCTGTCAGATATTATAGTCGTCAATACAAATAAAATTATCTGCTGTGTTCCTGGAGTGATAACTGCTGGATTAGTGAGTAAATATAGACATTTAATTCACCACTACCACGAAGGTTTGATTAAAATAAGCTGTTTTCACTTGAAATTAAGCTGCCTGGTCGATCCAAATCATACAAAACTTGTTTTATTCAGATGTCATTCAGGACAAACATGTTCCCTGTCCTGGAATAACTCTACTAGATGAGCTAGTTTTTTGAAGATTGCATTATTATATAATGGCCTGATGTAATTTTTCCAATATTTCTCCAATGGCTGGATACAAACAACTTTAAACAGGATTAAACATGGTGAAAGAGCACTCATTGAAGTTTTCTGGATGCATGATTTTTATGGAGCCCATTTAACTAAATGCGTTTGGGTTTTTTGATAACACAATTTTGCTATGTTAATGTTTTAGGGGATAATGCTATTTTTTTTTAAAAGAATGGTTCAGCCATGGTTGAATGTATTATGTGTCTATACAGTTCAGTCAGATTAATAGTTGGATAATAAATATAACTTTAATTTATAGGTATAAGTATTCAGAAGTAGCAATAGAAAAAAACTTCATTACAAGTAAGCTTACTTAAGTATGAGGAGAAAAGTATCTGCAAAATGTTTGTAAACTGGCAGACTTACTGATGCACATGGAAGCAGCATTTTAATGTCATGGAAGATCAAGGGACAGCTAAGGACTTTATAAATGAGTGGATAGTATAATCTACAGCAATGCGTTATGTTTGATAAGATTGTGTGATTTGTATAAAAATGTAAATAATTAGTCTGCTTGCTGCTTATTTTTTTAAAATCTAAATCAAATATCAAAATTTAATCAAGTAAAGTTCAAAGGTAAAACTGTACTCGAGCCAAGTACTTGTATTCAGTTACTTTGATTACAAGAAAAGAAAAAAACCCAGCTGACTGGAGGATTCCTTTTAATGGATGGATGTCGGATCAATTCATAATGACACTGTACTGCTAACACAAGACAATTACAGCACAATCTGTACCACTGCTCGTGGTACCAACCACAATGAAAGCACAACAAGTACATAGTGTACTCAGAATTTAATTTGTAGTGGCTGCAGAGCAGCACTCATCTCAACTTTGTTCACCAGAGAGAGTCAACAGAGTCAGAACATAACTTGACAGAAGATGTGAGTTCAGTCTTTGGCAGCAGATTCTAGACAATAAATTGCACATATAGATGTCAGGAATCATGGAGTTACTGTCTGGGAACTGCCTGGTTTTGACTTTCAGACAGGAGAAGTCCAGCATGTGGGGAGGCAGGTTAAGTGGACAGGGGAACGGGAGCTGTTACTAGTTTCCTTTCATAAAGTTCAAGGAACCAGCACCACTCTCATGGTGTTGGTGTAACCTGACCCTGGGCGCCAGCCAGTTACAACAAGGGCCACATCACCAGTCTTAAAGAATTTGTGGTGTTTGCCTGAAGACAGAGAAAAGAGAGCCATTAAGTGAGCTCTACTGATGAACAATGTGCCCTCATAATTTTTTGTTTTTTATTCCCCTCCAGTCAACAAAACACACAAACACTCACCAACTTCCAGGGCAAAGTTCACACGCAGGTCAACGTCTTCAGCCCAGACATCATTGGCAGGCTTGGTGTAGAGTACAGGGTAGATGCCACGGTACAGGTGAGCCTGGCGAGCTGCTTGGCCACAGCGAGTCACCGCAATGATAGGGGCGCGGGGCCTGTACCTTGACAGCATGTGAGCAGACCTAACAGAACCAGGTACAAATTAATGTAGACTTAAAGAAGACTTAAATTTAAATATCTAAACATCAACAATGATTTTCAATAATCAAGATTTTGGTGGAAACTGTAAGAACACTGTATCATCACATTTCTGTTGACTTTTGTTGAACTTTACTCTCTTTTTAGCTCGTTTTGTTCTCTGTGCTCCTAAAACTAAATGTTCCACTTAGCTCGCTAGCTATTGCAATTAACATTGTTAGACATAGTGATGCGGGTAGTGTACAGCGGGGTTTTTAGAGCTTTTTTGTTGACAACAGCTGCCTGCTGTGGCTGAAAACAAGGCTATAATTTAGCGAAAGAGAGTGAGTGTTCATCACTTATCAGCCTCTCCTTTTAAATGCAAGTAGTTGTGTAATATGTGATATTAAAATATATTAATTACGAAATCCATCCTCATAACACATACCACATACGTGGTATGTGTTATGAGGATGAACTCCCAAATGGAGAGGAACGAACAGGGAGTTAAAATTAACTTGTAAAATGTCAGGGTTCAGATCTCAAAAGGTCACAAGTAGAGCACAGATTGTGAGTGCAGTGAAAGTTGGCACACTCCACATGAGCCGTGGGCATCTGTGAAGGAGGCAGCGGAGGTGGAGGGATAGAGAGATATTAAAATGAACCAGTTTCTTTCCTTCATAGTGAAGGATATTATGACTCATAGTTTTACAGAGGAGAATTACAAGACATGGACATCTTGAATTCTCACCTGCCAGTCTTGGTGAGCACAATGATAGCGCTGGCACAACACTTGAAGGAAGCTTCGACGGTGCCGATAGCAATGGTCTCAGTGGGGTCACGGGTCAGATGAGTGATGCGACGCAGCTCCTCAAACATCTGCCTGTGGAACATGGCTGCCTCGGCTTCACGGGCAATCTGAACATGTCAAAACGGAAATCTTGTTTGTTTATTTTGTCAGCCTGCAGCCGCACTTTTTTTTTTTTTTTTTGCTGCAGTTAGTTTGTGTTTTAAAAGGACAAAGCAAAGAACAGTTAATCTTAGTGCAGAAGTCTTCATACCTGAAAGCACACTGAGACAGGAAGCTAAACAACAGCAGCGGCCATGATGTCCAGGGACTGTTGCTGAGCACTGCAGATCCTCAGACACATGCTAATTGAGCAATATGATCACACGGTTAAAGCATAATGCAAAAGACAAAGAGAGATGTTTGGTAGGAGATGATGGAGGGAGGGGTGATGCAACAGGGACACAAATAGCAAGTTGAACAAATACTAAACAAACTGTTAGTAAAAACCCAAGCTGTTATCAGTGATGTGTTGACAGTGTGGAAACTTCTTTTCTCTTTATGACCCAGAAAATGTATTTTCACAACAATCATTTTCTTCAAAGCAGGATTCCTCTTTCATGTGCAACTTGTTATTGGTATACAGTGTTTCAAACAGTATAGTATTGTATGTAGTATTTTTTATGTGTTCTTGGGCTATCGTGTAGTCTTCATGCTACAAAACCAAATTGAATTAATATAAAATGTATAAGAGAAATTTTGTTTTGCAACAAGAAGTTTCTCAAACAAATAGGTCTCCACAAAACAGAGAAACAAAGTACAAAGCCAACACTGGTGCTTTGTATTTTTTTGTGGCACACTGCACACTTCAAATGTAGTAAATCTTTACCTACATAATGCAGTAGACAAGTTCTCTTACCATGTGCTGTGTGCGCACGGCCTCCAGGGGGTAGTCTCCCTTGGCAGTCTCACCACTCAGCATGATGCAGTCATTGCCGTCCAGCACAGCGTTGGCAACATCACTGCCCTCAGCGCGCGTAGGGCGAGGTTTCTTAGTCATGCTTTCCAACATCTGTGGGAGAAAACGTAGTATTCATGTCCGTGCACACATTTGGATAGAGTTTTCTTTTTTAAACAGGGAACCTCTGCACTAATCTCAGGCATGGTGCCACTGACCTGTGTGGCACAGATGACGGGCTTGCCAACCCTGTTGCACCTGCCAGTCATCATCTTCTGGGCAATGAAGACCTTCTCTGTTGGGATTTCAATCCCCAGGTCTCCACGGGCAACCATGATGCCATCACTAGCCTCCAGGATCTCATCAAATCTATCAGACAAAAAGAGAAAGAGTTTAACAATTATCCTAAGAATCAGACGTGTGCAGATCCAAGTGCGACCACTGCTGATCCACTCACCTGCGCACACCCTCATGGTTCTCCAGCTTGCTGATGATCTTGATGTCCTTGCCTTTCTCACCCAGCACCTTCCTGACAGCGTGAACATCAGCAGCCTTACGGATGAACGAGGCAAAAACCATGTCAACACCTTGCTCCACACCAAACTGCAGGTCCTGAATGTCCTTCTCAGACACAGCAGGCAGGTCAACAGCAGCTCCTGGCAGGTTGACACCCTTCTTGCTACCAAGCATACCACCATTTTCAATCTCACATGTCAGGTAGTCGTTGCCTTAGGACACATTGAATGAAGAAAAACTTAAGTATCCACAAGTAGGCAGAGAATGAAAAATAATAATCACATGCACAAGAAAGATGGTGCCTACCAATGTCTTTAACCTTGAGGGAAATCAGACCATCATCAACATAGACATGGCTTCCTGCCTGCACAACCTTGGTGATGTTCTTGTAGTCGAGCCACAGAACTTTCTCATCACATTTCTCTTTGTACTGGTCGTCAAGTGTGATCTTGATGGTTTCACCCTTCTTCAGCTCAACCTCCGCAGTGCCACTCTAAACAAGACCAGAAGAAAGCTTATTGATTCTGATGCTAAAATTATTTTATACCATTATTTATACAGTAATTTGACAACAACTCACGCCCTTGATGAGTCCGGTCCTGATTTCTGGTCCCTTAGTGTCCAGAGCGATGGCCACTGGTCTGTAGTCAGCAGACCCAGGCCCAAAACTCTCGGTAGCCTCACGGACATTTTTGATGGTCTCAGCATGGTACTGTATAATGTCGAGTGACATTAGGAAATTATTACATTACTAATTTCAAATTTAGAAACCTTTTCATTAGGGGTTTGTACAACAGCAGGTGGGCTGACACAGTCACATAGACTGCATGACACTGGCTACATAATTATAGGAAGAAACTCTTGAGTGACAACTGCAACACATTTTTAGCACATTGCATTGTTCTGATTCATAAATGCACATAAATAGATGCACACGATCAAAAAATGTTGTCTAATTTTCTGCTTCATAAACATCTACAGCTACTACACTGTCTACAACTGTGGATCTAGTAAATGCATACTACAGGCAAAAAACAGAATAACAAAGTCTAAGCTGAGCAGTTGTCTTCAGTCAATAATGAACATCTCAGTTTGCCTTCTCTACATGCCTTCTACTCGCACTGCTGACTCCCAGAGAAGACCTATTTATAGCTGTACTGACAACTGACACACCAATGAGACAGAGGTCAAATTTATTTTGCACCCCTTATAATAAATTATATATCCACTCTGTTGTGGTTTCTGAAGTTATAATTATTAGTTTTATCATTTTGTTGCTAATAAAATGGCTAAAATACAAACATTTAATTTATTTAGCAGGGTTGAGCTGTCACTGCACTGCACAGACAACTGAAAAGCCATTTTGAGCGTAGAGTTACACTGAAAAAAAATTACTGCAGTTAACCTTTGAAGATCCAAATATCAACCACGAGTTCTCATAGTACAGCTGATGGTAGATTTCACAGCTCATCCACTCAGGTGACAGTGAAAAAGGTAATGACTTTTAAAGGCGAGGAGTCAGCAGTGTAATGTCGGCCAAAGATTTGGCCTTAATGCAGTTGACTTTCCAAATCAGCTACAACACAGACCATGCACTGAAGGGGCAAATACACGCTCAAATATCACGTTACAACCACTGACTGTCATTAGGTCACAAGAGTAATGTCACACTGCTGCAACTGTAAAGGGTAAATCCATAATTAAATGCTTGTAGAGGGCAAATAAACTCCTGCTGCACTGCTCTGTCTGAGTTCAAACTGACAAACATTTTGCACTATTGAATGTGCTGATGCTAAATTACAGAAAACTATGCTTCACTTACCTCATGTGTACCATGAGAAAAGTTCATTCTTGCAATGTTCATCCCAGCCTTGATCATCTCCTTGGCCATCTCCACAGATCGAGAAGCAGGTCCTAAAGCAAGAGATAAAAGAAGACAGCATTACATATAAGATTCTTAAGGTCTAATGTTTTAAACTTAGATACATTAATATCTTTGGATTTGATTTGAATTCAGAAGTAAAACTATATGCTGTGGAAAAGCATCTGACCAATTGTGCAGATGATGCCAGTGTTGCGAGACACAGCAGGTTCAGAGTCGATGTCTAACAGACACATGTGCTCAATGAAAGTGTCTGCCATGGCAGCATTCAGCTGCTGGGTGTGGATGACTGAAGAACTTGAATCCTTTGACTTTGACATGACTGGATCTGTGTCTGCACGAAACGTCCTGAGAAGAAACAAAGGGAAACTAAAGAGGTGACTGATCAGTACCTAACAGCTCTACTTTTCTTGGGATTTATTTAAAAACTAAATCAGATGCTATCAAGGAAGTTACAATACAAATCTATTCATTATCTGAATGGGAAATGTCTCTACCAGTGCAAAGTGACTGTATAAACTGAGCGAACAGCCTGTGCAAAAATCAACAATGACAGTGTGTGCCTGCCTGACTGCACTCTTGCAAATTCCAATGGGAGATTATGTGCAGCTGAAGAAGAGGAGTTGGTCACTTCTGACAGAGGCTAAAGGTTATTCATACACAAAGGAATATTTTCAAAAGGAAAAAAATATTATTTATGCTACCTGAAATGCAATGCTTGTTAAGGAACCCATACTGTGCACATTAAAAAGTCAAAGCAGAGTTATCAGGATTCAGCTTATGGTGTGCTACAATAGAGGAATGCAACATGCATGACAAGGTCGACAAAGATTTGTTGTTAGTCCGAGCATGGAAACATGTTGGTGTATGCTTTCTCAGACACCATTCCTGCTCTAAGCATTCACCTAAAATAAAATAGTCAGCTGAGAATATTTATGGACCGTAGAAAATGTCAGTAGAACACTCAAATAAAATCCATCAAAATTGAAGCAATCAACCTGTTTTTATATATATATGACACATTACAGTTTTAAGTCTAAGTCAGCTCAGTGTAATTATTGCAACAGCTAGTAACAAAAAAAGATTACTGTGAAACAGGCTATACGTTAGGTTTCTATTTAGTTGATCAGAGAGAAATGTTTCAACAAACCTGTAGTAGAAGTTCTCAGTAGAAAATTAATTTTCTTACATAACTACCGGCTACTGAGGACACCGATACTCTCAATATACAGGTAAGATAGAATAAGATCAAACTGTTCTACATCACTGTAGCAGCAGCACAAGAATGAGAGCACAGGCACATATCATTAAGTATAAAGAATAAATTAACTAAACAAAATTAGAAACCCACATACAGTAGGCTACTATATCCTAGACCACTGCACATTCATAGGATAATTGTGCAAACACAATTTTGTGATAAGCTTTGTGATATAGTGTACTTTAAATTATTCGAGATATACACATTTGCATTTGTACAACAACTGTGATTCATAAATAAATTAAGCATAATTGGAAAATTATATAATTATATAGTTAACAAAAATAACTTAATAAAGTGTTATTAAGTTTTTATTTTTACTTATCGATTTTATGTTGTTTACATTTTTGTTAAACCGTGAAAAGGAGTGAACATGGCTTTAATCATTAACAAATTAGATCAAAACTAAGACAAATTGTTCGCTCTCTCTGTTACTCACCTACTGGGTGAACTTTGCAGGGACCAAAGCGCCGCTGGTTCTGCTGGAGCGACAGTTTTTATGCCCCACACCCCACGAACCGGGACTACTTTCCTGTGTGAGCAACACGTTGACACAGAATATAGGTCGCGACGGCGAAGGTGACAGTTCACATTTCTGCATGGACGAAAGTTGTTTTCATAACGCAAATATAAAATCTAAGCTAAACTAATTTCTAAGTTAGTAAAAACACAGCAGTGTGAGAAATGATGAGGAATCACAAAACTTCAAACGATGGTCTCAGTGGTGATTGTGCAATAACGATACGTTTAATTCATAACTGGATCAATATATGTTCTACTCATGTCATTATGTAATTGTATTGTAAATGTAATGGTAAATATAGATAGATACAGCACGTTAATACGTTTCATCCACGCTTTGTCTCAGACCTGCTCAGTCAACCAAACATTTTACCTTCTGCAACCATTTACTCTAAAATGTAGTTCTGTGTTAAGAACAGAGGTAAAGTCTTAATTCACTGACTGTGCAGTTAATTAAGGACTGGGCAGTACACAAACTCATTACTGAAGTAAAAATAAACTTGATTTCACTGGGCATCAATTCATCCGAGTTATTGATAAAAGTATTTTAATTAAATTTTTTTAATTTGATGTTGTTGACAACAGCAGATTGTACGTGTAAGTCTGGTTGAGGTTTGTTCAACACGTGGCTCATAAATATATAACAAAAATTATATAACAGTAACAGAAACATAAAAACAAAATTATTAACATTGATTTAATTTGTTTTAATAACCTATTTTAACCTAGTTTGTATTAAGAATCTGCATCTGAAAAGCAACTAATGCAGGGAAGTAAAAAGTACAATATCTCCCTCTGAACTGTAATTGAATCAAAGTAAAAGTAATAATAAAATGGAAGCACTGAAAGTAACATGGATGACAAACAAGTACCTCAAAACAGTAAGTGCAGTACTTGAGTAAACATACTTAGTTACTTATGACCTCTGCCTACAAAGCCTTTAAAGAAGGTAAAAATAAATAGTTTCTACTGTATTTTATCTGCGCCTCTGCGTCCTTGACTCCTAAATATTCTTGGAACGTGTGGATGCTTTGATCACTTAAGAGGTAGAAATCTGACTCCAACTGACATTCACCCACCTCCTGTTTATTTAAGGATGCATGTTAAACCTAAAGTATGAAAGGTTTAGATTCTGTAGCGTGGCCACACTGGAAAAGTAAAGTAAGGAAAGTGAATTCTGAAAAAGACAGCTCACACACAGAAATAGGCTTGTTAGCTCAATGGGATAAGAGTCAGACTGGGATGCAGAAGGAACGAATCCCAGCCCAGACTCCTAGCCCATACCAGGTGTGTCCTTGAGCGAGACACTCAGCACTAGCTCCTTGTAAGTCACTTTGGATAAAAGCATCTACCAAGCAAAGTAAAGTAAAGTAAAGTAAAGTAAATAAAACAAATTAAATGAATGAATCTGGACATATTCTGGCACTCCAGTTTGATTTAATCATATACTACAAGTTATTATAAATACAGCACAGCTCAGCTTCAGATAGAACTAGAATTTATTTCTATAGAAATCTAAATTAATTCTGTGAACCTCATTTATGCTGTGGTCCTAAGAGGTAAAATATAAAAGTTATAGGCCGGGAACAGGAGCCACCACACAACAAACACCTACTCTTGTCTAAGTGGATTACCCTGAGGAAAGCCCTTGTTGAGATGGTGTTTGCAGTCCTAGAAGTGTCTAATCTGGCCAGACTGCAGAGCAGCAGGTGACTGCTAACAAGGGTAACTGCAGATTAAGGTCAGACGGCAGCACAGAAGACAGACAGGAAGACTTATGAATGCAAAACATCACCTGAATCACCATCCATCAAATCAGCCACCAGGGATCTTTGTTTTCATATTAAAATTGATTTATGAGCCTGACTTTGAAGAGCCTTAATGAAAGTCTGATACATGCGGATTTGTTTTGGTTTTTCTCTTTTACTAAAGGAAAAGCATTGCAATAAATGGTACTAATGTTTACACAAATAGGAAAAGAAATGATGCAACAACAGGCTTGGTACGGCAGCCTCTTGTCTCTCTGGACCATGTTCAGCTGATCAGGTCATCAGTGTCTGCAACCAAGTCATGTGACACTGAAGCTTGAGACTGAACACATGGGACTTCCTGCTGCTCAAACCAGAGAGGGAGAGGACAACAAGCACACACACCACAGCAATCAAACTGGGGCTTTTTTTTTGTTTTAGGTTTTCATGGTGATACAAGAAACTAAGAGATTTAGTTGATCTAATTTTTAAGCCATTTGCTGAAGTGGAGTGGAAACTCCAAGATTTCCTCATTAAGGAAAGGTAAACATTTCATATTCTGCCTTGTATCATTAACACCTCATTACCCGCTCTGGTCCTGCAGACACTGAGATAAAGGGGGGCAAATAATAATAATATAATATATTATAATAATAATGCTGAAAATGAGAATACAAGAAAATACAAAAAAAAACATGTTTGCATGTAAATGTGGCTGAACTAATGTAGTGATGCATGTTTTTCCAGCATGTCAGGCACAGCGGAGTGAACAGAGCTGACTGTTGCTAAAGACGTGCCAAAGAACCAAAGAACATGGTGAGTAAATAAGACCTCTCATTTCTGCATGTTAGTTTTCTTAATGTCACACCATCTGGTTGTGTTTTAAGGGTAGTGTGTTGTGTTCAATCTGTCAATTGGCTGAAAATAAATTCAGTGTCTGCAGCTTCCATTTAAATACTTGTTGGTTCTATCATATTACAGTAAATATCGCAGTACATTAAATATCTTCATTTTAGATTGTTGTTTGGGTAAAACAGGATATTTAAATATGTTACCTTGGACTCTGAATAACTGTGATGGATATTTTCACTGTTTTATGACAGTTAAAAATAATTAGCAGATTTACTGATAATGACAAAACTATTTGCTCTATCTTGTTTTGCTAGATGTCATTTCTGTAGACTATATGTCTCATAGTCTTTGTGTGTTGTTTAAAAAAAATCATTTTTACAGTAATTATAGTTAACCCTTCAAATGAGATGTACATGTGTTCAATTCTGTATATTATATAAAGCTGTAAAGTTTAGTCTGTGTGTAAATAAGCTGATTATTCACTGTCAGTATTTCCCATTAACCCAAAAGGATTCTGAGTGGCAGCAGTGGACAGAGGGCCAGACTGATGAGGACAGTGACACAGAGGGCAACCTGTGTGGAATATATGTAAACATCACTTTCTGTATCTTATGTGCAAATTCACATGCTGGACGCTGAAATGGCAATGACTCCTTTATATATAGATATCTATATATAGATATATCTATACTGTATCTATCTATCTATCTATCTAGATAGATAGATAGATAGATAGATAGATAGATAGATAGATAGATAGATAGATAGAT
>JAUYWH010000024.1:15402378-15504145 GCA_034779795.1 Ctenopoma multispine
TAGATAGATAGATAGATAGATAGATAGATAGATAGATAGATAGATAGATAGATAGATAGATAGATAGATAGATGCAGTATATATATACTGTATATAACCCATATTTTACAGCTAAGAAAACCTCTGCTCAGCTATTTCTGTAGAAACCTGTGAGTGGTTTAATCTCTCAGCCCCCTGTGGTGCTGAGCTGTTTGGACCATAAGGTGAGTGTGTTTGTCTCGGCAGGAGAGCTGTGCCACTGACCTGCATCACCACCCCCAGCTGGATGCAGACATCGAGGCAGTCAAGACTTTGTATTCAGACTCTGCTGTCTCCGTCAGGTAAAAGTCTGCACATCTTTTCTTATTCACAGCCTTAAAATGAAAGGATCACTTGTTCTTTTCTGCACTGACAACATCTTCCTTTCCTTTTCTTTTGCTAGGGAGTACAGCTCAATTGATTGTGTGGACATCGACTTAAACATTAATTTAAATTTTTTGGACGTGAGTTAAATTAGCTACTCATTTCGTTCAGCTAAAAAGTGGTTGCCATCATGACATCTGGGTCTGTTTAATATTATGCCACTGTTTGGTGCCCCCAGGAGGAGGTAGCCAAGGCCTGGAGGATTAATCCATCTGAGTACATCATTATCCGTCTGCAGTTCTCTCTTTCTCAGTATCTAGATGGACCTGGTGAGCACCAACAACACTGCTATAGACGCAATTTGATGTAGATTAATGCGACATCTAAATGGGTCATGTCTCTCACCACAGCACCTTCCGTTGAAGTCTTTCAACCATCCAACATGGATCATTTTTGTCTTGGAAAACAACTACAAAAGTGAGTATTATTGTTATAATTCGTATGATATTACTGCATGTTTCAATAGGCCCCCTCCACATTGTTCCACACTGACAGTGTATTATATGTTTTTATCCTTGTTGTTCGTCGTCCCTCGGCGGATTGTATGGGGGCTAGCTCGTCTTACTCTTTCTGTTCCACAGGATTCTCACAGTTTTCATATCTCAGGAGTGGAAAAACTTGATGAACAAGAATATCGAAGTCCGACATAAGGGCAGGCACAGCTGCTTCAGGTCAAGTGGAACCATCAAGAAATTTCGTGCAAAACTCAACATCTGGCTCCCACTATCAAAGTATCTCATGATTAATTAAATTTTATTAATTTATTATTGTATATATATTATTATTAATTCAGCTGTTTTATTTCTCATTGAATCTATACTCATATTTCTATGAACTCCTTTTTTTACTCACTGTGAGCAGGTCAGATTTGCTCCAGGCGAATACTGTGGGTGGAAGGACCATTTTACCAACAATAAAACTAAACCGTTTCACAAATCACACAACCTCCTACCCCATCAAGAATCCAACTGGAGAGCTTTTCACCTACACACCCAGTGGAAAGGTGAGGACTCCTTCTTCGGCTGAACTGAGTTTAAAGTATATTTCAAAATACACTTCATTGGCATTTACTTGGATGCTGTTGTGTTTCTGCCTCCACAGAGGGTGGTGGTGTCAGCTGTCAAATCTTCTGCACGGCTTAGTACCAAACAGCTGATAGAGGTGCTTTTCTCCTCCCACGTCATCAGGCACTGTAAGAACACCCCAACTCTGCAGCATGGCTTCTTGGTTCAGGTAAAGCTTTGTCCAAAAAGCATGAGAAGTCAAGTGTTTTTGAATTTTGTCAGAAAGGGAATTCAAAGAATAATTTTACCCATTCTCATAACTCTACTTGCACTGACAACTAGTGGTGACTGCAAGTTGCTGCCACATGTTGTGCAGCAGTGATTTGTTGTGGCACTAAATCACAATATAAGTATTTGTGTTGTTGTTGTTGTGTTTTAAAAGGAATAGTTGAAACAGAAGCACTTGAATACCACAGTGCCATTTTTAGTTTACGGACCTGAAAGTAGCCAAATGAAAACAAATCCCTGACATCACCAACATTAACACTGCAAAAAAATAGCAGATCAGCATATGTAGTTACCCAAATGTCATGCAATTGCAAGTTCAAGGTTCAAGGTCCACTTTAAACTCTTAAAGGTTTACACTTACATTCAGTCACACTTATGTCCAAAGCAACATATAGATTTTACAATATGAGCAAAAGCAAAGTGCTGCAACACTCATTTCTGATACAGGTGCAACAAGTTGCAAGTGTTTGACATATATTGTGTATTGAAAAGGATGGAGAAAAATAGAAACAAAGGTTAAGATTTAAAATGCATTCTTGGCCTTAGAAGACCCTAAAGTTCTCAGAAAACATTTAAATGTACTGATAGTTTCTTGAAAACTGGCAAACACGGAAGATCATTACACTTAATTATTAGTAATAATTAGTAATTATTTTTTATATAACATACACTTACATGTAGGCATAAATGTATATTTATGACCAGAACCTTTAGAAATATAAATATCTGCAACGATATGACAGTAAAAGACACAATCATTTTAAACACAATGTTGAAATAATACATATGTTCTAAATAATATAATCTCAATTTAACAATAGAAGTACAACAATCCACCCAAAATATTGTTTTAGGCCAGTTTTAGCTCACATGAAGCAGACAGTAACATGTAACGCTTGCTTGTTTTCATCGTGTGCACAGATAATGAGGTATGCTGAGCAGAGAATCCCCACTCTGAACGAATACTGTGTGGTCTGTGATGAGCGCCATGTGTTTCAGAATAGACCCATGTTAAAGGTACGAGTTCTTACAAAGAACAGGCAATCTAATGGTTTTTCACCTGTTTGGTTTGACCAGTGTTCTGCTTGGTGTTTTTAGCCTGCAGTTTGCACCAGGGAGCTTTGCGTCTTTTCCTTTTATACACTGGGGGTTATGTCTGGAGCTACAGAAGAGGTTGCCACTGGTGCAGAGGTTGCTAACATGCACATGCACACTGTACAGTATATTGTCATAATATAAAATGACTTCCAATGTATTCCAGTAATCTCTGTTATTGCAGGTGATTGATTTGCTGGTGGCCATGTGCAGAGCTGCTCTTCAGTCTTCACGCAAGAGCATCATATTTGAACCATACCCTTCTGTTGTTGATCCATACAACCCCAAAATACTGGCCTTTAGTCCTAAGGTATCAACTGAACCAATCAAACTTAGCTTTGGGCTTTATATGTGATAAGTATTCAGTATTTTTTTTTTGTTCTGAAACAATTAGGTATTATTTTGTTGTGACAGAGAAAAAGCTATGACAGGCTGCAAAAAGCTCTGGACAATGTCTTGTCAATCAGGAAGACTGCGCAGGTGACTCATCTTCTCAATCTCTTAAAATAAATCCTACACTCATGATACAATTTACAAAATTTGCATCTTATCCTCCTTGTCAGAGAATAATCTGAACGATGGTGAATCCTGACATCTCTTTGTTTCCAGGGTCCGTATTCAGAAATAAAGAAGCAGATGGATAAGATAGACCCGCTCGCTCATCCCTTACTACAGTGGTGAGTGACACAATCTAAACCAGCATTTCGTTAATATTTTATTTAACATGTTTTAGTGTCAGAATGTTTAAGACTTATATCCAGCTGTGTATATCTGACAACAGGATTTTGGCAAGCAACAGGTCACACATTGTGAAGCTTCCACTAAACAGGGTATGATAGTTTCCTCTCAGAGCCTGAAGGTTTAACACAGTAGTTTTATAATATACAATGTTTTATACTTTTTCTAAATTCAACTCTATAC
Organism: Ctenopoma multispine; assembly: GCA_034779795.1. Taxonomy (NCBI): domain Eukaryota; kingdom Metazoa; phylum Chordata; class Actinopteri; order Anabantiformes; family Anabantidae; genus Ctenopoma; species Ctenopoma multispine. Next base: position 15,406,089 of record JAUYWH010000024.1, read on the forward strand.
TTTTTTATTATTTGTCACACAATAGCAGCTGACATTCATGCACACACCACATCAGTTCCTTTTGATCAGCAGCCCTCCATCTAAAGAGGCTCGTTTCCAAACTGCCCGAAAACTTTATGGCAGCACTTTTGCTTTCCAGTGAGTAAAATTAGAGCTGTGCCACTAAAAACTGTCCTCATACCAACACAAACAGTACATACAGAAAGTGATGACTGCTTCATCTTAGAGCCTATTTTCTTTCATTTCTCAGTGGTTCCCACATTGAAAACTGGCATTCAATTTTGAGAAACGGGCTTGTCAATGCCTCTTACACAAAATTACAGGTAAAGCATGAAAACACCAAACCTCTTCCTACAGTTTTCTTTTTTATCTCCTTCATGTAAGAGTACAGATTTCACAGGGGTTATCTCAACTCACAGAAGCAGTGTATGTGTGTTTAGATCTTTGAAACACAAAAACTCTTAGTTCTCAGATGCTAAATCTGACATTTTCACTTCATTTCTTTTGAAGCTTCATGGAGCTGCATATGGGAAAGGCATCTATTTGAGTCCTGTCTCAAGCATATCTTTTGGATATTCTGGTAAGAATGCACACTTAAATGTTGTTTCTGTTAGGCTCCTTATAAAACTACAAAATCCCTCTGCAGATTGCTTATTTATGTAGTAGTATGTTTCCTTTGCTGCTTTGTTGTAGAGATGGGTAAAGGTCGACACCAAATACCTGCCAAAGAAGAACTCATAAAGAAATATAACAGAATTAACAAAATCAAACAGGTAGATGTTTCATATTTGTCCAGTCTCTGCCATTCTGTACAACCCTGTAAACTCTATTGCATCTCATCTTGTATTCTTGCCTTGTTTTAGGACGAATCAGAGCAAGCAAGGTTTTTGCAGAGCAGTAACCTGAACTGCATTGCACTATGTGAGGGTAAATATCAGATGTTAACAGACCCTCAATTTAATATATGTTGTGACTTTGTGACATTGTTCTACAAAGGTTGTCTGTGTGTATCTACAGTCATAACTTCAAAAGACCTTCAGAAACATGGAAACATTTGGGTGTGTCCAGTATCTGACAATGTGTGCACACGATTCCTCTTTGTGTGAGTATAACATGAAGTAGTAAGTTCCCGAAAATCTGCTCTGCTGTGTTATTTGAAATCTCCAGTTCGCGCTTGTCTTTCTCAGGTATGAAAATGGCCAGGTGGGAGATGTTCATATCAACACTCAGGAAGCGAGGATCCACAGGGAAATTTTACAAGTAATTGCTTTAAAGACGTGCTGAGAAAGCAAATCAGTGCAAAACAGACACACACATAGATACATCCACACATTTACTCTTGGTTGCAACAAATATATAAGTTAAAAAAAAGAGTTTTGTTTTCGGTGGTTGTATGCATTTAGTTTGGTTTCTATTTCTTTTAAAAGGAATTAATAAACAATGAGCTGTATTACATTTATCAGCTTCTCTTGTTGTGAAAAACACCAACTCTGTTATGAGTTCTGATAATAGAAGGAAGAAACTGGATTGTTGTGTCATGCACCTGTAACAGCCTTACTGTATATCCTAATCTACTACCACTGTCTTTTGTAAAATATTTTATAAGAATACAATAAAGTTTTACACTTTTTGCCAATTTTGTTCAATGTGCTTTCATTTGTTCAAGCATGTTTCATGTGTGTATTTTACCACAAGATGGGGCTGTAACCATCTACCAACTCTGGTTAATTTCATTACTAACAGACGACTAAAACCCCAAACTTGTTGACAATCATAAGTGAGAACATCTGTAAGTGAAGGCTGTGTGTCAGGTGTTTGAATTAGATAATACTGTGTGCACATTCAAAACATGAGCCTGTTTCTCCTGCAGTTCTTCTACAGCGCATGCCAGATGAGTCACAGAAGTCACACAAGAAAAATAAGTTCTGTCATGTGCAGAGAATCTATTGAGCTTTGGTGACTATCTAAAGACTTTAACAATGTTCTCATGATTGGAATGTATTGACCTATTGACATTTATTGGCTGCTGGATTATCCTCCAGTTGTAATTTATTCTGAAATATATATAGCAGCAAGAATCACATCCCTGTGCTCATTGTTCGAGCCAGTGAATAACGTGTGGTGCATGCACCATTATAACAGGATACCGGTTCCACATGAGCCCCACAGCTGCCTGCTAACCTCCTACCCCATCAAAATATCTCTAAAGAAAGCAACTAGCTCCCAGGTATGATAGTCCTCATAAATTATTGATTCAAAAAAGGCACAACTTGTGTAGCAGTCATTTTCTGGGTCAGCCCAGCAGACAAAGGACTGAAAGGAGGAGAACTATCAAGATCCAGGATAATAGCCCAAAGGAAGACATCTCTCAAGGACCATTTGACTGCAATGATAGTGCAAAGGGAAAGTTGATTTGAAAAGCATGATACTCTTTTTTGTTTTCATGGCTTTAAATTTCTTTGTATCTTTACCCCAGTTACATATCTACAATATCTACAAAAACACACGTTAAGAACATGATAATCAAAACCAATTTAGTTAAACAAGTTAACAATTGTTTCATCTACATGCCTTGTTTAATCTCATTAACTCATGTTTATTCATCCGTACAATTCAAGCAACCATGTGGATGGATAAAATCTGAGCTCTTAAGAGTTTAACAAATGCTTTCCTCCAAAACCAATGAACTATAATATGAAAGACATTATTAAATGAGGCAAAATGTTGCATGTTCCTTTAAGAGCACTATGTCCTGCTCTACATGGCTTTCTCTGAGCCTCATATGTGTTTGTTGGCATCAGCTGTCCTTAGTGCTGAAAAGAGCAAGGACATCTTTTCCTTCACATCAATAGGATTAGAAGAAGAAATGCCCCCTTTATTCTGCTGACTGTCGTCTTGATGCTCAGAAAACAAAATGGAAATGCAGCGTGGACAGATGACAGGAAGAAGATCATCATAAGTTTGGATTTCAAAGCTGATCAGTTTTTGTAATTCTTGTATAAATGAGCAATAAATGTGCTTCAGACCTCAGGGGAGATTTGCAAATAATTCAAGGCAGCAGGCTCAGAAACAACATCCTGCGCTGTTATTTTGTCGCTTTCTCAGAAATGAAAGAATCCGGGGGTCAGATGAAGAGTTCAAATGCTGCGCACAGCACTGTAATGGAACCTCAATCTGCTTCATTCAACCCTGGCAGCCGATCTCCAAAACTTGGCCAGAGCAACTTCAGGAGAGTCACCTGCACAGAGGACGGCAGTGTCTATCCGATCCCCGGCCTAGCAACAGACATCTTGCACATGCGTGTCAAAGAGGGAAGTAAGATCCGAAATTTACTGCGGTTTGCAACAACTCGCATGCAAGGAGAGAGAAGAGACAGCAATGGGACATCCCTAAGACAGGTGGTCTTCACCGGCTCAAGTAGGGGACTCACTAAGACCATCACCTGTGTGGAGATTATGAAACGTGAAGTGGAAGGGCTGCACCAGGTGTCCAAACTCTACTACAAGACGGTGAATGAGGTTCGGGAGAATCCACGACAAGGGGCACCAGATGTAACAATGCAGAGGACAGTTCCTGCTATCTGTATCCTGCTCTCCAAAGACCCTCTGGATCCACAGGAAGCCGGATACCAACCCCCTCAAAACCTGAATATCCCCTCAGACGACACAGAGAGACGTCGAGCTCTGGTTAGGCCAGATCTCAGTCCCTCCTCACAGCACACAGTCAAGAGACTCTGTCGGGATGACTTGAGTGTGTGGTCCTCCTGATCCTCTGAAGTCCGACAATATCGCTAATATGTGAAAACCAATGAAGGCTTCAGACGGTTATTTGATTAAACTTTTTAACACCACAAGTTTGCAGGAAAATAAGACCTATGCATGTATTCCAACTTTTATATATTATATATATCTTATCTTATATATGTTTATTCAAGGTACTGTTTAAGTTAGATAAAAGCCTCTGCCTCCGGTGGCCACAATTTTCTTAATCATGTTGCAGCTTCACTGAGAAAAGAGTCGATGACTTGTAGCAATGTGCAAATCTGAACTTTTAAAAAGCTTAGTAACTTTCACTGGTATAAAGTAACAAAATACATTTACTGATGTATTGAGTTTGTAAAATGTCGAGATATTTCTACTTTACTTCAATTTATACTTTGACTTCAATAAATCTCAGAGGGAAATATCGTTTGATGACTTTAGTTACTTATCAATAATACAAAAAATACAGCACAATACAAATTTCCTATTTACTAACTATTCAGCATCATGTTAAGTAATTAGAATCTGAATATGTTTTATTAGTTAAACGTGGGACACATTTTCACTGTTATTTTACCAAATATACATATAGGCATTTATAATTAATTAATTATTACAACTATAATGATAAAAGGTTTATTCTTGTGGTAATGAGAGAAATAAATAAATAATAAAATTGTTTGGAAGTGCATCTCAACTTATGTTTGTTGTACCTGTATCTTTCATTACAATAGTATGTAAAAACACATATATAAGAGATATGAAGTTTAATCCTCTGCCCACAGAGTTTTACAGACATCATTGCCTTTATCCCAAAATATTATTAGTAATTTTGCCACAGTCTGCAAATGTGCCATTTGCCTCTCATCATGAAAAATCTAAGGAAGGCAATGACCAGTTTTTGCAGTACATTTCCATTCAACAGTAACTGAAAGTAGTGTTAAAGTGACATTCACACTCAGTTTTATGCCATTTAGAAATAGTGTATCTGCTCTTGACTTAGTACGTGCAACACAGAATTACTATTTGAAACAACTTAGTATAGTATAGTGAGTATTCCAAACAACACAGTTATTTAGGTTTGGCTAAGTGTGACATACACTGCAACTTACAACTGCTCAGATATGTTGATCTGCAATCTGATTGGTAAATCCATGCAAACAAATTGCCTTAAAAAGACTAAGTAACTGTTCAAATGTCTGTTGCTTGTGACTTTCCGTTTCATTCACACTGCCAAAAAATTACCATTACCACTACTTTTTTCTCATTAACCTTATTTTACTGGTGTATATGTCCCAAAAGGCTACATATCTGAATAAGAATAATAAGAAATTAAATTAAATTAGTATTAGATAATTGGTATGAGGAAATTCTCAAAAATAATATTTTAAAGTAGTGCTCTCCTTGAATCTGTATATTAATTAAACTTAACAATGTCTGAACATTATTAACATAGATTACAATAAAGTCACGACTAGACTTGCCACATTAATGTTATGAACATCTCCAGTTCAATACTTTCTTAGTGGGGCAAGTACTTGAACTTAAACATGAGTACTGAGTTTATGTATCACTGGTACACTTTTCAGTGAGAATAATAATTAATATCCTGTAAATTTATGGCACGTTTCACTGTTAGTCAAAGTCAACACCAGCAGGTGAAGGCTATAGAAAAAAACATCAATGAGCTGCAGTTTGCACATGCGCAGCAGGAGATCGACTACGTGACCGGCTAAGTTAGCATTAGCTTCCTCCTGCCAGACCTCACCGGTTCGTGTAGCTAGCTGTCGCTCATCATGTTCAGAGCCGCCGTCCGACTTTCTGTCTCTGGAGTCCGGGCTTTAACCCGTACGCAACCACGTTGCCAAGGTATTTTTACATTCTGCTATCACCCCTGTTATTGCATAATTTGGTTTCTTACGAAACTGTTTGGGCGAAGTTGTAGCTGAAGTCAAGCGTGGTTGTCGGCACGTTGCGGTGACCGCAGTGCTGTGTTAGCTTACGTTAGCTTAGCCACTTTAATTATTACTTTAAATACATGTCGCAATGTCAAACTGTTCATGTTTCAGTCAAATTATGTAGACGTTAGTTTAACATCACCATTACTCGTATAACACGAATGTAAGCTGATCTGACATTGTCCCGGTGATCAGCTCGGTGGTGTCCGTGTCCTTGCCATGACCCAGTTGGAAAGGCTCAGACTCGGGCCCTGTGATTGTACTGGTGATGCTTCGTGCTAACATGCTAACCAGGACAGTTGACAAACAGCAATAGCTGTGCTCAAGAGTTATGCGCTAAATTGAATGTTAAAGAGTTGTTGACGGGTTGGTGCAGACCACAACAATTGCACTTTATTTTTGTGCGGTTATGTATTTACCAAACTGTGCTGTGTTTGCTTTAACGCTAGCTGTCTGGAAAGTGAATTAAAATAGTTACAGTTACAGTCAGCGTTCACTCGATGCACAATATCTGACCCCCATGGTGTCAGATATTAATGTCCACCATTGTCTAAATTTCCTGTTTGTCAGTGTTTGCTCAGCCCGGTGCAGCAGGTTTGCCACATTGGCAATGATCCATCTTTATTACATTACCAGATAGGTTTTGTCCTTTTTCCAGTCAGGGTAGATATGCTTGACTTTGTTTTCCTTGCAGCAGTACCTGTCACTAGATGCCACTATTGTTTCTTTATTTTATTGGGGACAGGTTACCTAACTGTACATTGTGCTTTTGTGTGCAGCTGTTTTGGCTTCAAGGTGTTACTCACATGGGAAACAAGAGACAGATGAGGAGTTTGATGCCCGTTGGGTCACCTATTTCAACAAGCCAGACATTGATGCATGGGAGCTGAGAAAAGGTAAACAAGAGTTGCTTAAGTTGTTAACCCGGAGAAATTGCAAATTAGGACTGAATACAGATTGTTCAGCAGTTACTGCAGAATGCATAATAAGGAAGTTGTTTTCACTCGTTCAAACAAAGCTGTTTTTGAACGAAAATATAAGAGATTTGATCTGAACTAATTTTTGGGGCAATCTATAAATAATTTGAGAGCATTGAAAATGCAGGATTTATGCATTACTGTGAAAAGGTTCTGATATAAAATGTTTACTATATTATAGTAGGGTTACTAATGTGTCCACAAGGTAAACATTCATTTAATGAGTGACTTAACAGTTTCTCTAAACATGTGATCTGTGTTGCCTTGATGTTTATTAAGCACTAGAGCCAAGTATCATTAGAAAGTGTTTTCCATAACCATGTTAATTTATGATCTGAGGTTCCCTGAGTTTCACCCAAACAATATACTGTTAATACTTCATTATCAATAAGAAATGTACATGTTGTTTTATACAAATTACTGTTTTCCTTTAACAGAAGTAAATAAACTAATTACATGTTAAATATTGGACATTTAGTTGTACAAGAACTTTGTCAAGTTAAATTAAAAAATGACAAAAAATTATAAAATATATAAACAAACCTTTTTTGCCTCATTGAGCCTCTGCATTATTCAGCATCACTCTGAATATGTTCAAGCCCACATTTCTGGTAATTTTTTTGTAACAACAGTGCTTATTTCTAGTGATTACCTCACTGTTACCACAACAAAAAATGTGGTGATTGACACTATCTTTTTTTTCACATCTAAAGTGAAATGCTTGTTTTTAAGTGAGTAATTTAGAGCAATAACTTGAGGAAATGGCCCAGTAGGAAATTCATGGTTGAACTTTACATTATGATGTAAACAGGAAGTTGTTTTTTTTTTTTTTCTTTTCTAAAATACTTGAAAGCCTTTGAAATGGCTTTTTTTGTCATCAAAACCGACATATGAGGTTACATTTTAAAACAGCTTGGTGTTGTAGTTTTCAGCAAACAATACTAAAACACGTAGTGCAGCTGGATTAATACAAACTTTATGTGCAGGAATCTTTAAGTTTTAGGATGGTGTTTTAGATCAGCTCAAAATAAACACTACTCAAATGTTAATTATAATAGAGTTAGTACTCATGGAGGGTCACCTATCTGGGATTCAAGGTCGCTCCTGGTACAGAGGGATAAAATGCATTATATCAGACACTACACACAAAATACATCTTTTCATGGGGAATGTCCCTGTAGGAAACAGAGCACCAACAGTCGATTCCTTTTATGCAACATATTAAAAAAATCCTAAAAGTGGTAATTTCTGTCTCTGTTCTTCAGTTTAACATATTAATTCTTCCAGGGATGAACACATTGATTGGATACGATCTGGTACCTGAGCCAAAGATTCTCGAGGCAGCACTGAGAGCCTGTCGGAGGTTAAACGACCTGGCCAGTGCTATCCGAATTTTAGAGGCTGTAAAGGTGAGAGAGAAGCCAGCTTCTGTGGTGTTAATAATCCAAAGAAGGTTGTCAACCAGTATCTTTGCAGTTGTTCAGGTAAAAGGTATAATAATAATAATGTGTTTTACCATTGGTTATTTCTCAGGACAAAGCCGGCCCTCATAAAGACATCTACCCATATGTGATCCAGGAACTAAGACCAACATTAGATGAGCTTGGCATCTCCACACCTGAAGAGCTCGGCATCGACAAAGTGTAAATGAGAAGGTACGTCTCTGACCAGCCATGTGTTTTTCACCCCTTCATGTTTGTCGCAAGATGGCAGTCTAACAAAAGTTGTTTTTTTGTTTGTTTGTGTTTCCTCTCTCAGGTGGTGGTGATATCCCCAGGTCATGAAACCATTGTACTTACATGTTTGCCTCACCTAATACGTGTGATATTTAATTTGCCCTTTATTAAGTTCTTTTGTTGTAAAATATTGATGAACCTAATAAAGGAAAATGGATCTTTATTGAGTGTCACATATTTTGGGAGATTTTAAATAGCCTAATTACATATTTAAGCAATATTTTACAAGTTGCTTTAATGGAGAGCAGAGCGTCTCTCGCTTGTGCATGTTGTCTGTCTGGACATTTTTCTGAGAGTCACATTTCACCACCAGGGAGCAGCATTTTCTCATGAATGTAAAAATCATTCTTCTGTATTCAATCTATATTTCATCTGTTCATTTCAGGGAAGATTTACATGCTGGTGAAATAAACTTGTTCAAATGGCAAGTGGTGTAATGTTGTTATGGACACATAACTGAAATAGTCCAGAAACTATTTACAGAATCATAAGGATATCCTTTTAGTTCATGGTAACTTGGGAATACTTAGTTGGTCTTCTTGTATTTACTATGTCTACATGACATGTTGATACTTCATCATTCCAGCGAATCTTGAATTTATGATAAGGTAAATTAACTCAATGTTTCCAAGTTGTAGAGACAAGCTGCACTCATTTGTTTAAACTCATAGACGTGAATGTCATGGCAGTGTTGGTGCACAAACATTCATTTTTTATTATCTGAAATCAACTCTGAGTCAAAATTAAACATACATCATAACTAATACTCAGTTGACTGTCCCTTTATAAATATCCTTTAAACTTGTGGCTGAATTCACTTTGGATACTTTCCTCTTCACAGTATTAAACAAAATTTTGGTAAGGTTGAGGTCAGGACTTGGGTAGGCTATTCCAAAATCTTGCTTTTATAAATTTCACAACCATCTTTCATTTGTGTTTGGAGGTTATTGTCTTCTTGGAACAAACAGCTGTGACCAGGTTTCGACCATCTAACTGTTGGTTTGCAGTTATGCTGAAGAATTCTGAGATAATCCCTCCTTAATATTTCATTCACTTTGTGAAATGCACCAGTTCCACTGGCAGCAAAACAGACGGAGAATATGATGCTACCACCGCACCACTCAACTGTTGCAGTGTTCTTAAGGTTGAATGCTTCACCTTTGTCTGAACATACCTCTGGTCGTTATGGCCAAACAACTCAATCTTTTTCTCATCTGAACATAAAACGTTTTTCTTTGTCTGTGGTCAGCTAAAAACTTTAGTCAAGCTTCAAAGTGCTGATTGTGGACCAGGGTCTTTTTCCTTGGATGGCAGCCTATTGTCCACGGTGATCTAGTAGTTCATGGCAGACCTGCTCTTTGGTGGTTTGTGGGTTGTTCTGACTGTCTGAACTAATTTACATCTCAGCTGAGGATGACAGTTTAGGTCTTCTCCCAAACTCAAAGCAGCTTTGCTTCCAGTAACACATACTTATGTATAGTAGTTTGAACCGAATGTCTTGGAATCTGCTGTTGTTTAGAGAAGGCCTGGGGAGAAATTCCAGACTTGTGTAAATCTTCTATCTACCAGCTTACCCTACCAGCTGTAGTCATTTATGATCACTAACAGGACAGTCAGAGACCTTTGGAGATTAAAAGCACCACTGATTTAGTATTGTATGGATACTTTTGTCCCAGTGTTGACTTCAGCAAACCCCAAATTAACTGAAACTTGATTTTATTTCTATTAAAGATGTGATGTTGTACAGTCTTTCTGCCTCAGAAAAAGCTAAAGCCCATCATTGTCATGCCATTCATGTCTATGGGGAGTGTGTGTAAATGTCCAGCTGCCACTGTACCTGTCTGTCTCATCTGTATTGGAAGATTAAGACAACGGACATTCATGTTTTGATTGTATTAGATTGTTTTGTCAAAAACTTAAGTTGCGTAAGTTACCTCAGCTTGGTTTCACAGCATCCTTTGCCAGTATTTTTTGTTGTTTATCAAAACTTCAGGGGACACACAAGGACATCACCAAGTCAAAAGTAGGCAAATAAATATAATAAGTTAGGTTATTTTTCTGTATCATGAAAAGATTTTAGGAGAAGTTTAAATAGTTGATAGGAATGACTGAGATCCTCCAATAAGATTCTGTATTTACTGAACATGAATGTCCTAAAAAACATTGTAGGAAGCTTTTAGAAAACACGTATGAAGAGGTGACAATTAAATGTACGTACATTAATTCATCTCCTGACATCAGTTTAAGGATCCTACCATGTGTAGTATATGACTGCTTAGAGAGACACTAGATGTTTCTGTGATGCCACCTCGGGTTTAGAAACAATTAAGCGTTGAAACCTGTGGGGAATTCACTGAAGATACAGATCAGATGTAACAAGACCCTTATCAGCCTCAGGCTTTTTGAATTTGCCTGAACACGTTCTTTTCAGTTTATTTAAAAATAAAGAAAATGACATGGCGATGACTAACAAACCCTAGACTATAAGCAGAATGATTTTCCATCCATGTTTCTGCTGTGAAATGCAGCCAGTTTAACGGTAGCAACAAAAACTGTTTGCTGTGGGTGTAGAGGTCAATGCAGCGGACTAAAATATGCCTTTTTGTGTATAAATTCAATAACCTCACAGATGTATACGATACCAGCAGAGGTTTCATTTTTCAGCCACAGAGATGCTTGAAAAAAAAGAAAACACACTTTACGAGTTTTACGTACGGGGCGGGCCTTTCATTCATTTAAGTTGGGGGTGTAGGCCACACAATCCGACAATCAAAGATGTTTGAGTTTTCCTGCGCAGTGACCAGGGAGGTAAAGAGCATTTCACCCCTCCTCCAGCGTCGGTAACTCCGGCCTCCACACTGAAGGGCCTTTTAAATCGCATTTGTTCAGAAGATTTTGTCCTGTTTTAAAAGGAACTGGTTATGTGATGCGATTTGTGTCGGCCGGGGGAAAGACGGAAAACTAGATAAGACTTGGTGGCGGTGATGGATTACTCAAAGGCACAAACGGTGAGTATCGACGACTCTTAACGCCCCCAGTCGTGTTTGGTACAGTAACAAAGCAAATGACGATTAATCTGGACGATGTTCGAAACATTTGCACGTTTGTAGTGAAGTTGTTCTTGTAGTTCGTAGTACGATTTGCGCGCTTTCCTATGATGTTGGTGCAGACTTGACATTAATGTGTCCACGCTGTGAAATAAAGTTGTTTTTCCATTGGTAACCATGAAGAATCGGTGTGTAAAATAAGTCCCATTACATCAGGTAGCATTTTTTTACAAACTGAGGACACGGAAAATCTTATATAACACATTTGTGTCCCGCTACTAATTTATTCTGTAACGAAATTAACTCAGTTTCTGTTAATAATTATCTCGAGCCATCAACCTTTGTTTCACGTTAATCCACCATTAACATGGTTTCTGAGGTCGACACAGCGTCTTTTAAAAAGTTTTACTTCTTACTTTTGTTTGAATGAAAAACATTTGACGTTTTGTATAACTTTATTTAGACAATATAGTCTTATTGCTTAATTTATTTCTTATTAATGATAACTTTTCATAATTCACAACAGCATAACTAAAACCACCTACTTAAACTTTGAACAGTCAGGTGACTTGGTAAGATTTTGTTTAATTATTTGTTTCTGTGAAGGTGGTACATTTTATTTTATGTTTTTTTTTTTGCCTGTAGACAAGCACATCTGAGGAAGGTATTCCAGCTGGGTGTCCTCAGTTCAATCCTGCTGGGTTGAATCTGGAGGCTGTGATGGAGCAGCTGCAGAGACAACAAGAAGCCAAGGTGGAGATGAACCTGCAAGAGAAACATCTTCTTCAAGCTCAGCTCCTTTTCGCTCAACAAGCCGCTGCAGCAGCAAGAGCTGCTGGCTCCAAGATAGACTCTGCACTATTTGGTAAAACAGATGGACAGTCTTATCAAGCAGTTCAAAAGGCTCTGAATAACCATTTCAGCAGAATTGATCCAGATGAAGAGGATGAAGACTCAGATGAGGAGGAACAGGAGATGGTGGAGAATGATGAGATGGAGGAAGACGAAGAGGAAGAGGAGGAGAATGGGCTTCATCAGCAGACAAAGAAGCCTCGACTCCAGCAGGTTCCAGGTTTCCCCTTCCCTCCTTATTCCATGTCTCAGCCATCTGGTATGAAGCAAATGTCCCAATCTTCACCTTCAGAAATAAAACAGGAGCATGAGGAGAAAGACCAGCTGTCTCCTGCAGGTCAACAAACCTTCACGTCGCCCAACGACTTCTCCGACTGGGGCTGTGATGATTCATTTAAACAAGTAGGTTATGCTCACTCAAGGCCTGCATTGTTTCCTTCGCTGTATGGTTTAATGTCTCAGAGTGAACTTTGTAGTTAGAGCTCTGTTTTGAAGTGACCAGAGCCAAATATGAACATTTGTGGCCCTCCTTTTTAGTTTGTGTTTATGTGTCCACCTCCTGTTTTCTCACATGTAAAAGAAGAAGTGTGTCACATTCTCACCACTGACAGAGATAATTGGTCTTGGCTGTGGTGAAGTCCTAACTGTTCAAAACAGCTGGTTTAGGCCTGAAAACAATGCAGTAAAAATGAAGGCCGGTGATTAATGAAATGGCCCCAAGCATGTATTTATTGGCAAGGTTGGCTTCAAGGATTTACTACTGTGAGGAAACACAGGCTAATGTGTCAGATTTCATTTAAACGTGTAGAAAGATTGGATTAAATATGAGCTCCCTAGTCAGCATTTATGAGCCTGTTTTTGTGTGTTTAGCTTCTTACAGGAAACGGAGGGTCTCCTCATGGATTTTTTACTTCTTTATGTGGACTGATTTGATTGGTTCTCGCGTGTATGTTTCCCTTGAAAAGGCCCCCTTGAAAAGGCCCCACTTCAATACAATACATTATGATTAATGAGGCCTGTGGGCACAAGGGCAGCTAGTGCCTCACAGCATACCAGCAAGCAGTGACCCATAACGTTTACTTACTGTAGTTCCAGTGGAACAGAATGGTCTTTTGGTGCTTGTTATCAGGGATTTTACACACCTCTTGATCATTATTTACAGATATTTCATATTCCCTTGTGCTTTCATTGACCCTTTAGTACTTAATGTACACTTTTAGAAATTTAAGATTCTTCCTCATTTAAAAAGTTGGATATCCTTTTTAAAACCTCAACAAGACCAGAAACCTAACTGCTGATGCAGCTGTAGCTCAGTGGATAGCTTTGCATAATTTAGCTGTTGCTTGGTAACACTAAATGGTCGCTTAATTCAACTGCAAATAGTCAATACCGCCTTTGTGAGTATGTGTTTCTTTTTCTCAGCCTAGCACACAGAATCTGCCACGAATGAAAACGTTTCAAGAAGTTTGATTAAAGCACAATAATGAGATACAAGACTTTAATTTGTCCCTATAGAATTCATCTCCAGGCAAAAGAAATGGTAATGAATATTCCCTCGAATGTAATTTACCAGGTGACGCTGTTGTTTAAATATTCCTGTGATTTATCTAATGGTGTTTAGCCTTACATAAAGTAAAATTCAACTGCAGAACAGATGCTTTTCTTCATCGTTGCTAACAGCATGGGAAATAATTGAGCCGACTAAAGTCTACTGCCTATACTCTCTACTAGAGTAGATTAAATATGCTGGTCATACTAAAATATAGAAATAATAATACCAGTGTCTGCTGCTCTCACTTGCATTTTTAATATTGCTCTTTTTCTCGTCGTTTGGTGGCCATTTAAAGTAGTTGTAATGTTTTACTCTTGGTCTCCTTCTTTCCTTCTCTGAAATGAAGGCCTCTTTCCTTCTCCTTTGTCACTCACCAAACATCTGCATTCAGTGGTGGACATGCTGTACAACCCTCGCTCTGCTAGACAGCCATTGTTCACTCCCTGTGTGGCGTCTCACTTAAATGTAGCATCGGCAGAGACGGAGAGCCTATGTTGACTCTCAGTCCCAGCACTCAGCACAGCAAGGGGCCAGATAAATGATCTTGACTTGTCATCGTGACTAAAGACCCAATAATTTGATTTGAATTGAAAATTGGGTTAATCCTGTGGTACACTGAATTTAGGGGCAGTATAGGTTTTCACTGTTGCTCTGCTGGAGCACCTGAATGTTTTAATTAAGTAATTCATAAGAGCCAGTTTCTTGTTAGTGTACACGTTTGAGTGTTTTATGGTACATTTCAAGTCATTTAAACTATTTTTATTTTAACTGGCGCAGGCTTACCATTATAAAACCGCAGTTTTATTGTAAGAAGTATTCACCTGCAAACCTTAAAGTCCAATAAAAACTAGGACTTTTGTAACAAAACAAAAGAAACCTTTTCCTGACCTAAAGCTGAATACTATCAGGATTCCCAGGATGTGAGGGCTCTGTGAGCAATTAACTGAAAGCTCTTTGTTAATAGATCCACAGTAGGTCTCACTTGCTCATCAATAAGCGGGGGAAGGGTTTTATTTCCATAGGATGGTGAAAAGACTGGGATGTTTATCTACCTTCACGTCAATAGGCTTTCTGCTGGGGGTAGAAATCTTTAGAATTAGAAATTCTAAGCTGCAGCAATTAGATGTGTCAACAGCTTTGCCACCACGGGAGCAGAGTTTTGTATGTGAAGTGGATACATACACTTACACTGTTTAACCTGTTTAATAGCCAAAAACAGAGGAGAAAAGTTGAACAAGTTATACGTAAACAGTTTCTTGAACATAATGGATTAAGTGTTCAAAGTAGTACAAAGTAATGGAGAAATTGTTAAAATATTAAGGTTAATAAAAAGATAACTGATTATTGGGGGGAAATGGCTAAATGTGACTAATTTAAAAGTAGTTAATTAGAAGTAATGGATAAATGGGTATAATGCCCAGTTTCTGTCACTATAGGCAGAGGCACACTGTGTGAAAACTATAAACCTCCTTAAGGTTCCCATTACGAAAAGACACAATTGGGCCCCTTCTAGCTGCTGGTGTATGGGAGGACTCAATGGGCTCCTTCTCTTGCACCCCAGAGTCTAGAATCGCTACTGATGATAGGGGTTAGTAGGACATAACCACATCTGACTAAATCGACCTATTGAACTATATAAAAGATAAGTCACAAGCATTTTATACAGTAAGGAGTCTGACAGCGAGATCTACCACTGACAACACTTTACATTATCTTACAGCTGTTTTATGATTGTGTGCCAGCATTTGCAATGTGTATTGTGTTTTACTGTAAACATGAGAGTTACAGTTGTACAAAAAGCCACAGATTTTTAGTTCCCGTGTATTTTTACAGCCCAAAGGATGAGATGTTATCATTATTAGCAGCAGGTTTGATCAGTTTTTCATATCAACCATTTACAGGATGTGATAATGTACAAAATGATACATTTCAATGCCAATATCAAGTGAAATCATGAGGAACGACAAGGAAAGGAAAGTCCACTATTTTGATTAATCACATGCATGATAATTGAAGCAAAGTAAGCAAAAACATGTTTTGTTGTCTAAAATACTAATACCTTGTTTTAATATAAAACAAGAGCATGAACTGACAGGTCTAAAGAGAGGCACCAGTAATGACTATCTGTGCAGAAAACAAACATGTAACACATAAACTGCCATTAGATGAACAGTAATTGTAATGAGAGATTTTTCTTA
The DNA here is from genome assembly GCA_034779795.1 of Ctenopoma multispine. Taxonomy (NCBI): domain Eukaryota; kingdom Metazoa; phylum Chordata; class Actinopteri; order Anabantiformes; family Anabantidae; genus Ctenopoma; species Ctenopoma multispine. Next base: position 15,422,170 of record JAUYWH010000024.1, read on the forward strand.
ACATTATTTCCTACCAATCTAGTGTAATTGTCATACCGTTTGTCAGTCCATTATCCACTATAGATGCACCCACCATGGCCTGAACTCACATTTTCATCATATTAACATCACCATCAACATCATAATAAGTGGGAGATGATGGAGGAGTAAACATGTCACATTAAACTACAGAATAATCAATGAGGACCTGAGGCTAGATTAAAATTGACTTGCTTATACATTAATGTATACACAACACAGCAGTAAGACAGATGCTTACACTGAGCAACTGTTTGCAGTAGGAAGGTCTGATAATGGTTTCAAAAGCAGGTTTTCACAAAGGATGAGCAAAGTACAGAGTCCTTGATGAAAATGTGATAAATAAGGAGACACTTATTTAAGGTTAATTTAATGAGGACTCAACATCCCAGTGTGATTTGTAATTGAATTTTTGATAAATGTGTGTATTTCAGGGATTTGTATGATCATTAAAATAAAAACTTTCCATAGTACAGAACGATACAGTATGTGTTAAATATATTGTAGAAATTATAATTCATTGGAAATGTTTTAACTTTACAACTTTCCTGTATGTTTGTTATACTGCCCTCAATAATGCCATGATAGAATAAAGCAGAAATAGGACAATGTAGAGGACACACCGCTCACAAATGTTTCTGTCTGTGGGTGTGTTTACAGAGAAGTTCCATCTGGGCTGAGGAGAATGACGGTGGAAAAGTAAAAGGAGAACCATCCAGGGACTTTGCCAAGGTCATCTGATTTGTTTGATGTATATAAACAAAGTACCTGAAATAATCACAGGTTAACAGTTGACTTGTTTGTTGCTGATGTTATTTATTTATTTTTTGTTGTAATTTACAGCTTTATGAACTCGATAATGATCCACAGCGGAAGGAGTTTCTTGATGATCTCTTTGTATTCATGCAAAAACGAGGTAAGAGTCTGAATTTAAGCTTGAGAAATTAATAATTTCTTTCTTTAAAATTTTAATGAACATCAAAAAAATGTAGTAACGCACTTGAGTTCTACTAATGAAATGCATTTCAGTTATGTTAGTGTAATTTTTTATAAAGGAATTAGCAATTGGCAGCAGGGCTTGAATCGTAGCTGATATTCAAATTCCACTGCATGTGAATGCAACAATACAACATTTCAGCACAAAACACACATTCATAAAATGTTGGTCAAAGCTGATGATTGATGTTCGGATGAGCAGAAAAATGTTTGCCTTTAAAGATGATTTATACTTTTTGTTGATTTTTATGCATTTTTATCTTATAACTTTACTGTATATTATTTGCAATTAAAAAGAAAATACAGATGTGCCATATCAATTACAGAATGAAATGCAAAGTACAGCTAACTGTTGCACAAATATTACAACACGGAAAAATAAAAGCTGATGCAAATGCAATTTAAATAATTAAAATGAACTAAAACAGTTTCTTTAAACAAGCTGCATTATCATGGATGATGTAGTTTAAAACTAGGAAAATGAATCTCACTGTATGAGCAATTTATACAAATCAAACAGTTTGGTCCCTGCAGTTTTTACTAATCATATCAAGTAAACCCAAATAAATGGGTTTTACAAAAATCTTAATTGGCTAAAATTGCCCAAATCGTCAAATGCCAAGACAATTTACCAACAGAAATGTGACTGAGTTACTCTGAAACTTTTGTCTACACCTTCAGTTTTATAGTTGTTTAAGACATTTTCAGATTAATTTGGCCCAGTGAAAACAAATCTCAGTCAAACAGAAGTAAATGCAGCAGGTCAGTGTCACAGACCTTTACACATGTGGGCAAAGGTCATAGTCGTGGTAAGAGTATGTGGCAGGTGTTCATCTTGAGTACAAACTAATCTTATTCCCACAGTTCCTTTTTAGCCTTCCTCATTAATTGGCTTTCGTCCAAATCAGGATTGGAAGGGTTAGCTGTCAACTCGTTGACTGGCAGGTACTTCCTGCTTCAAAAGCACTCTCCCCCCTGTGCTCAAGGTGGAGAATTCAAAGGCTTTTATTACATTTCCTTTTATTTTTACTCACATTTATTCAGGAACTCCTGTGAACCGCATCCCCATCATGGCAAAGCAGGTACTGGACCTCTACAGGCTTTACAAGCTTGTGACTGAGAAGGGAGGCTTGGTGGAGGTTATTAACAAGAAGATCTGGAGGGAAATCACTAAAGGTCTCAACCTTCCCACTTCTATCACCAGCGCAGCCTTCACCCTGCGCACACAGTAGGTGTCTCACAGAAAAACTTTCAAAGCTGCAGCGTGAACAGAGGAATATTAGGAGCTTTTTTTATTTCCCTGCGACATATAAAATTGTTCTTTCCAGGTTGAAAAGATTGATGCTGTTTTAATTTGAGAAAGTTTGTAAATGTAGATTGAAAAGGAAAGCCACTTAAAATATCTGATGCATGTTTAAACATCTTTAATATTGCCCACTCATGTGAAACTCTTCCTTGTAGGTATATGAAGTACCTGTACCCGTTTGAGTGTGAGAAGAAGGGACTAAGTTCTCCTGTTGAGCTGCAGGCTGCCATCGACAGTAACCGAAGAGAAGGTCGCCGTCCCAGCTACACCAACAGCCTGTACCGCTACTCTCCCTCCCCAAGCTCCACTCCACACACCCTCCTCTCTTCTCCCATAGTGCAAACCAATCTGAACGGACATAATGGCCTGCATAAGTCTCCTAGTTCAAATCTAAAGAGAAACACAGGTATGGCATTACTCTGTGTGCTGTGTTATATTTGTAATAATACTGCTGCTATCACTGATTTGATATTTTATTTCAAAATAATTTTTCTTAAGGTTAGGATTAAGGATAACCCATGTCCCCGAGTAACAGTAGAGTGGTGTCTGTGATTTGCCTCAGGGCCCTCTGCATTTTACAGTTTATAGGACCAACTTAATACAAGTGCATCTTTTCTCACCTCTTTGTCTCTCTTACCTTATTACTTTATCTAAAACTAATCTTAAGTTCTCTTTTATATAGTCTCGCTATATGGAATATGGAGACTCATGCATGTGTATAAGGCAGCTTCAACTAAGAGAGCAGACTCAGGAAAGTGCAGACAAGTGGTGACCTAATGGTTAGTGAAGCCAGTTCAAACATCAGCCTGTTAGGATGGGTGGGGCAGATGGAAAGTGACATTTGCTCCTTCCCCAACAGTACCACTGTAGTGTCCATGACCCCAAAGGGGCAGCTCAGACCGTGGGTGTAGTTCTAGAAAGAAGGAAACTTCTCAGTGCTACCAAAAAGGAAGGTGTAGCCTACCCCATTGCTAGTATGAACACATTGTTATAGATACTGTGTTTGGTTGATAAAAAAATATTTTGTAGTGAAGTGGAAGTGGCCACTTGGACTTGGCGGTTGATGCTGCGAATACCATACTGTTATTGTGTAGGCCCGGGTTTAGTTAGCCACAGTGACTGAGATTCCTGTAGCAATCATTGACCTCTGGACAGACCCCATATGTATGGTTGCCACAAGCTTGAGGTCTTTATCTGTTGATGCTACTCATCTGCACTTACAACAAGATGCAGACGATGCATAGTCAATAATTCTTAGAAACCATCATATTTCTAAGAACTTTCTTTAAATTGTGTCACTTATTTTGGACTTAAGACATTTTGTGAATAGGGTCTAGATCTGTCCTTGAATGTAGCCCTCTTAATAAAGCCCAAGAGGTTGGGCTCCTGTTCTGGGAGAGTGAGTCTGAAATGAAGCCTGGAGGCCTGAACTGGAGTAAAACTGTGCTATATCTACAGTGAATAAAACTTGGTGACTTGTCTTGGTGATGTCCTTGACACCTCTGCCACAATGCAAATAACTGATCCCAGCTCTCCATAAATTTATGCAAAGCAAAAACTGGCCACAGCATATGTAGCTGCTGCTATGTAGAATGGTCAAGTGGTGGCTAGAAAGCCGTCAGATCTACTGGTGAACATGGATTGATCACCTTCTAGAACAAAAGCTGAATTAGATTAGCTAAAAACAGGATGCTCAGACAGAGCGTAAATGTCATGTTAAAACAGTCTTATGAGATAACATTTGAATATGATTCAAACAACTCGCTAAGCATAATGGCGTAAATGCTTGTGAATATGCAAGTCTATTGTCTATATATTCAGAAGTGAGACATGGAAATGCATGCTACTACAATTGACTACTTTCCTCTGAAAAATCAAGCACTTCCTTTCCTCTGTTACTATTTCTGCCTTCTGGTGAACCAGGGAGATGCAGAACACTTGTGACCTCTAGTGGTTTAAATCTCCACACACATTTTGCCATACAGTGATAATGACATTTTTTTCAGGGCTAATGCAGGTTAGACAGGATTCCTTTCAGCCATAGTTTGATCAGGAATGAAAAGGGAATTACAGTTTTCTTTTGTTTTTTCAAACATGCTTGTAAATGATTTTCACTTGGGGTTTTTTCAAACCAGATGAGACGGCTAGTCCTGTAATACCCAGCCGGCTGCCCATGGCTTTGGCACTGGGGCAGCAGCAGCAGCTGGCACAAGCTGCCACATTAGAGCATCTCAAAGAGAGACTAGAGCGAGGAGCAGGAGCAGCAGCAGCAGCAGCAGCAGCAGCTGACGGTCCAGAAAAGAAAATGATGCGGCTGGCAGAGGAGCAGCAGCGGCTCATGCAGCAGGCCCTCCAACAAAACCTCCTTGCCATGGCCTCTCAGTTTAACCCCATGAACCTCAAACTTAACAATGGACATGGTGGGCTGCTTCAACATTACAGATATTATTGCGTATGTTTGAGAAGGTCCACTAACTGTAAGTTTTTATCTTTTTCCCACAGAAACCAAACAGGATTTAGCTCTAAATATCTCCACTAATGGAACAACCAGTATCAGTGTATCTGTGGGGATCAATGGTACCATTTACGCTGGTAAGACATTAAATAAAAAAAACATAGTTTTGGCTTCCTGCCCTACAGAAAAGTATAGTAAAAGTTGCATTTCTTAATTGAGGGGAAAATGACAATTAAAAACACAGAACATTACAATAAACAAATCATTCATTACATGCTTTTTAAAGTCAATTGTTTTTCTCTGATTGCATCACTGCAGGTACGCTGTTTGCCCAGAAGTCAGCAGCTCCTGTGGTGTCACAGAATGTAACTATGGCAGGAACGAGTGGCTTCAGTGCCCTCTCTTCTCATAGTCCATCTTCTTCGTCTTCCACCTCTTCAAAGGGCCCAAACTGATGTTTACTTGCTTTTACATCTGTTTTGTGTTAAACTAATACAAATTACACCTTTGCACCTCTAACCATTGCCAGACAAGAACTATGTGAACTCTGAGAAAAAACAGCAACTCATGATTTAATTAGTTTTTGTTTCTAGCATTCTTATGTCAGTTAATTTACCGTGTAATGGGCTTTAAATGATTCTTGTCTCGAGGACATTTTCCAAACAAAGTGTAATACATATTCAAATATCAGTTTGCCCTAGTGCCTGTATTTTAAATGTAGTTACATTCATATTTAAAAAGATCTACATGGTTTGTTCAGAAGTGTCTTGAACAGAAAGGGCACATTGAGAACCAATGCTAAGTGATGTCAACTACATTTATAAGTAATAACAGTTATGTAGTTGCCTTTTTTAATAGTCTTTCTTAGCAACTTTCAGGGAGTCTTTGCTTTTTTTACAGTCTAAAGAATCAAATGAACTTGTTTTCTAGGTTAGTTCATATTTTAGTTTTTTATGTTTTGTATGGTGTTTTTATTTTATCTTTTTTTTTATTTAATCATTTGGCATGGCCTTAAAATTGAGAAACATTTATATTATGTCATCTGTGAATCAAAAGCAAAATGTGAGAAACAAGGTTTCTGCTGGGAGCTATATCTAGTAGTGATACAACATTTACCTCAAGACTTCCCATGTTAGTAGGTTTCTTGGGAACGTCTTCTAAACTCAGGAATATCTTCTGGACCCTTCACCATATATTGCTGTGTTGTCTTTATAAAAATGCAGAGAATGTAACATTAATAACCTAATGCTTTTCACAAGAGAACACTGAAACAGTGCTACCTCACCCTTATAGATAAATATGCAAAACTTAATGCAGCGTGTGTTGTTTTAACCATCTGCTAATATACTGTATGTGGACAATCAGGTAGACGTATTACTGTAAACAATCATAACTGTGAACCTGACGGCTGTAAAAGAAATCAAGGTTGATGTGCGGGTCCTGGATGAATGTATTTCTTGGACTTGGCTATGTGAAATAAAACAGTCTTGTCTGCTGTAGTTGTGTTTTGGTTTGAACAAATATTTAACAAGTAAGTAAAGACTTAAAGCATGTGTGACAAAATGATGTCCAGGAAAAATCATTACCTTGAGTTTTTACCTCCATCTTGCAGACTTCATACAGGTCATAATTGAGATCTATAAACTTGTTCTCAAATCTAACCTGGACTAAGTCCTTTTCAGTTACACCAAAAGTACCAGTAGTAGAGTGTAAGTAACTTTTTATTTTTCATTGAATATTTGTATAATTTTATTATAAATATGCCGTTCTTTTTTATTATTTAGCTGATGTAATCTGCATCTGCAATATTAAAATGCTAGTGACACATGTCACCATTTTTCTTAAGTAAATGTTAAAAGTTACATAGAAAAAATAACTGAACCTGAGTTGTCAGATGAGGGAAGAATTCCTCTTTAAGATACAGTAAGTAAAGTGGTTTTATGCATCCATAAACATACATATTTTCATTTTTAAAAACATTTTTTATTATGTGTCTTGCATTAGATTAAGTTAAATAAAAATATACAGAAAGTGAATTTGTGAAAATACAGATATAATCTGTATTTCAAGGTAATTTTTAAATGCTGGTGTGCAACAGACCAGTGGCAGACTTTACTAATGAAGAGCTCATGTGACAGAGGATAAATGTGGGGGATGGGTCATAGGATTTACTGCTGGGATAGTTATTCTATAGTGACCCTGCTGGATTGGCATCTGGGACAGTATAGATGAAAGATGCTACATGCATTATTGAGGGGCATTATGATAGAGATGAACTCTATCTGGAACATATATGTGCGGTGTGTAACGTGTGATATGTTAATCTAAAATTCATAAAAGTTGATTGGATATATTGAGGAGGAAGTGCAGCTTGTCTGTGTTAAGTGGATTAAACCCAAGTTGTAACATTATTTTATTATGTGCTGATTGTCCTGCCCTGTTTTGGGGATGTGAGTAGTGGATAAGATATATACTGTGTAAATTGTGAAAGCAGTATTATGGGATGATATCTCCGCCCACAATCCCCGCCCAACAGGGAGGACTAATATCAGTGATGTCACTCTACAAATGAGGGTACCACTGAGTTGGGATGAAAGGAGTATACTGCAGCTTTGTAGAGTTTGGGCATCAGGAGCATTTTCCAGTTTTGAATGGAGAAGGACACTTGGAACTGCTAAAGACTGCCTGACTCCTAACTTGTGGAAGGAGGTGAAGATCACATTTAATAAATTTTTTTTATGGAAACTTGGGACATGGTGAATTGTGAAGCTGTTGTTGCCCACTTTGCGGATCAAACATGAAATTTGTGATTCTAAAAAATCCAAGCTGATGTGATGGGATGTAGATGTTTTTGTGCCTTGTTTTGTCCTGAACAATGGATTTCAATGATCCTCAGAAGTAAGGAAAGGAGAATTTCAAGGGGACATCTCAAGAACTGAAAATCTGAATACATTTACAGCAAATCACCTACATCACTGGAACCTCTCTACAACTGTGGAAATATTTTTAGGAACGACTTCTGCAGACTCTCAGCACACCATGCCCTACCATGACGAAGAGTATCCAGATCAGCCTCTCTGGCAGTCTGTGCTGCTCTTTTGCTGTAAGGGTATGATTGAGGGCATCATGGTTATACTTTTCTTCTGGCTTCTCATTCAAGTGCTTTTTACCAAACACCTAGAAGGTATGGTCTTAACATGTTACCCAATGCTAACTTGGTTCATGCTACTAAAATAACTAATGCATGTGCATGAGTGCATTGAAAAAGCTATGTGTTATGAGTTAGATTTAAGTAAATTAAAACAATATCTAAATGGATGCCATCTGATTAGTTTTATTCTTCTCTTATGCCTGCAGTTCACCTCCAAATTCTTCTTTTGGTTGGACTGATCATCTTCTGTCTCTCTTTGATCCTGGGATGTGTTCTCTGCTGGAGGAAAAGTCAGATTTGTTCAGTCAAAGACAAAGATCCAGAGATGTTAGCAGCAACTCCTCCTGAACCTGTGACCTTTACCCAGAGCTCACATCCCTCCGCAGCAGCAACAGCAGCCAGGCAGCAATACGAGGAAATGGATGGAGATTTACTAGAATTTCCCTCAACATTCACTAGCCCTGGACCCTCAGAGCTTGAATTTACCTCTCAGCCAATTTCTAATCAAACTCCAGCTGCCTCTGAACAGATGGAGCAGCCAAAGTTAAATTTTTCCCTGCGCCGCCTCAGTACACCACCGCTAACATCACCCCTCTATAAACCCATAGATGCCAGTCATGCTTCCCTATTTATGTTTCCCAAACTAGGATTGTTGTCCAAAACGCGTAAGGCTATGCAGAGGCGATGCACCATCAATGGGGATAGTCTATCTTATAATGAACACAGCAGGCTTACCGACCTCAAAGCTGTCTCTGCTTCTATGCCTGAAGAACCAGTCCCATTGACTCCACTGAGCTATGGATCTTGTGCCAGCTGCAAAAAGGCAATATCACCAAAACCTTGCCTCCATTTCACTATGGCCTTTTCTCCAGAGGAGCAAATGCTGACAGTGACCGTCCTCAACATGAGCGGGACACCTTATGAACTGGAGGACGTGTCTGTGCTGGGCAGCCTGCCACCTCTGTACACCTGTCCCATAAAAGCTTCTCTCCAGAGCAGCCTCAGTCATGAACCCCACAGCCTGGTGCTGCTTTTGAAGGTGAGCTCTGTGAGTGACCTTCAAAGGTGCACGCTCAACATAGCTGTACACACACAAGAACCACACGACTGGAGAGCCACTGCACTGGGTGAACTGGAGACCAAGTGTGGAGAAAGAGACTGGATAGGAGAGCCTTTATTTCACATTTCACAGGAGCTTATCCCAAATGAGTGGACTCTAAAAAAGGTAGTGATGTATTGAATTCATATAATATTCATATAATATTGTTGTAGCCAAACGGTTACAGCGCATGTCACATAGCATCAGCATCCATCCCCAGCTTGAGTCCAGCTGGGGATATTCGCTGCATGTCATACTCTCTCTCTTGTCCCATGTTTCCTGTCTGCTACTCCAACACTAATGCTAATGCTATCATATAAAGACAAAGTATAAAAGAATGATACAAAATAATTTGTATCATATTTGTTAGCAGGTGTTGACTTTAAGATACAGATACATCCTCTTGTGAGCACTTTTAGGACTCCAGCTTGAATAAACATTCAAACTACTTCAGCAGTTCCCTGCAGTGCTCAGCCATGCATGGAGGTAATCAGGTGAAACTATCTTCAGAAGAAACTGAGGCAAACCTTTTTTTATTTGCTTCATAAGTGATATTTGAGCTTTGTGTCTGTGGTTAGTATTGTTACATATCATTCACTTTATTGAGTAATTTTTGTAGTTTTGGTCTACTACAAAGAAAATACTCATGCTGCGTTAGCTTCTGATGAGGCTCCCTCTCTGTTCACTGAACCTTTGCACTTTGACTGCAGAGTTTGATCTCCGAGGATGCACCAGTGTGCAAGGGTGTTAGCTGTCCTCCGCAGATCTTCATTTCACTGCAGTATCAGACTCTGGCTCACCGCATCAAAGTCACAATCCTGAGAGTCGATAACTTAGACAGCCTTGTTCACACGTCAGCAGGAACAGGTAAAACCAGAGTTGATTTAATATGACAAAATGTTGATTTAGAAATCCTCATGCACAGAAGCATTATGTAAGCATCCATGAACAGAACTAACTTCTCTCTTTCAGAGGCTGTGATGAAGTAATTCCCTATGTTTGCTTTTATGGTTTGGGAGATTAAATGTTGTCTTATGGGACACGAATGCAGCAGGAGATCATCCCCTTTTTTAATGACATTGTAGTTTAATCCTTCACTATTCGCAGTCCTCAGGAAAAATGTTCCAATTTCCTCTGAATCTCTGAGCTGACAGTTCTAATCTTTGTTTGCATTAGCTTGTCTAGGTATTATTTTTATAGCAGACAGGCAAATCCTGCATACAGAGCCATTAGAGTTTTAGGGTATCTGTTTCATGTACAGTATGTCACAAAAGACAATATCTTTTTCTGTTAGATCAGATTCTGTCAGTATTTGTTTAATATTTGTTCAGAAAGGATAGTTCAGGATAGATTTGTAATGAATGGACACAGAAATTATTTTTCTATTTGATCTATTTGAGCTTCATTTCGGGCTTCAGTCTATTTCTTCTAAATCTGTAATAACTAATACAGATAATCTGATATATTTAAAAGAATATGCCTATCTGCAACTGAGCAGTTAGAAAGGGTTGATTTTACTGTGATTAAGCAACTAAACTAACTGGTATTGTGGTTTGTCGACACAGTAAGGACTCCCTTGGTTTGTTTTTCATTCGTCATTTACCTTTTAAAAATGTTTTAATTTGTAAATGGCAAGAAAGTCATTTATTTCCTTTTTGCATTTGAAACAGGATTTTCATGTTTATTGTTTTGTCTGTATTAATTTGTTCATGCTTTATAATGTATGCATAGATCACCAGGTGGTGATCAATCTGCATCATGATGGAGCTGTACTCAGCAGTAGAGAAAGTAAAGGAGGATCCTGTACTGTGTGGAATACATCCTTTCTATTTGACCTGCCTCCGGGAAACATCAGTCAGCTGCCTCTCATGCTCGAGTTCATAATCATGCAGGTAAATACAATCAGAGAGTAAAATTTCTTCCTCTATGTTAAACAGCCACAAATATTAATATACATTTAAATACCTTGTGAAGTAACTTAAGCATAATTTGGTTAATTCTTCTTTCATACGTGACAGAATCAGAGCATTTCAGAGTGTCGAGTTCTTGGTCGAATTCTCATTGGAGCTGAAGCTGCAGATGCAGGGCGCGCTCACTGGAGGGACATGTGCAGCCTGCAGGTGGAGCAGGTACGATGGCACACGGTTCTACTAGAGCCACTACAGAGCTCTCACACTGGAAAAGCTGCTTGACCAGATGTACTGTATGAACTGGGGAACAACTGGGATGCGTATAGAAAGCAAAAGGGGTCATAATTTGCCCCCTCTCTGTCTTTCGGTAAACTGTGTATGAAGTTGTTGTGTTTACTGACACTGCAGCTCTTACAGGTTGGATTTCTGAGCATCAACAGTAACGTCTTAAAACATGGCCTTATTCCAATGTATCAACGTGTGAATTTTTGTACTGGAAATTAAAGTACTGTAAGTGCACATAAAAACACATTCAGAGTTTGTATAGGCTTATAATAAATCAATAAAGCAGTTATCTGTATAGATAGGTAATTGAACTGAAATATGATCTTTATTTATAGATACTGAAGAGTTACACTAGTATTTGGTCTCTGGGACTAAAATACACTTTGCCATTTATTTGTTGTAAAATGTAATACACACATATGCAGTTTATGTGTTAGCATCTGTAATGCCAGTTTTCTTGGTAACTGATGGATTTTCTGAATGTAAAAATAATGTGAAGAACAATACCATGTTATAGAAATAAAACACACTTTGACTTTAGTATTACTACAAATTGCTGCTGTTGTACTTTACTTTTCATCACTTCACTTCACAGAATTCTATTAAACTAAGCCACAAAATCCTACAGCTCTTTTCCATATAATCAAATTGTATTCACCAAACATAATTTATTAGAACTACTGCTCAATTATTGTAAAGTTTTTTAATCCCTAAACCTAATTTGAGAAAAAAATAATTAGGAAGGCACAAAGTGGCTGCCACGGCACACTGTAAGTAGCAGTCAAACTTCCATAAAGCAAGATTTCCAGAGCAGGAGTCTTCAAGAAACTCTCATATGTCCTCTTCCTCTTCATCTTCATCAGGGCTACAGATATCTACACGCTCAGCCAGGAATATTCCATCAGGATAGAGGGAATCAGGTTTCTGCCGCAGGTCAAAGGCATCTGAGATCTGTGATACTTTTTCTGTAGTAGTCTGCAGATCCTGGATTGTCTGCTTAAACCTTAAGGCTAAATCAAAAGAGAAAGTGTCAAATCTACTATTTGTGTAACTAACTATTCTATACATGCAGAAGCAAGAAGGAAAGGTTGATGAAGAAGGCAAAGTCATTCAAACCAGGGACTTATCCAGTCATAAAGAATAAAAAGGTAAATAAAATTAGCTTTTTCTGAATAACATGCTCCATGTTTGTTTTTCATTTAGTGGATATGTCCCTGTTTGAGAAAAAGAGATCCTGTAGTCTCTATAAACACAACACAGCACATCTACATTACTAATTATACTGATGTACAACGTCACCTTGTAGCAAATTCTCATGTTTTGCCTTCAGATTGATGTTTGCTTCATTCATAGCTGACATCTGACAGAAAAGAGAGTAATTTTAGACCACTAACTTATGTGTGTTGTATCTGCTTCAAAAAGTTTGTTTTTGAACTACTTCCACATTTACAAAGTAGTTCAAAAAATGCAAAATACTTTTACTATCAAATACAAACTCCAGATCAACATTAATGGCCTGGATTTTTTTGACAGAGTAGACAGAATTTGCAATTTAAAAAAAAAGCTAAATTTAAAAGGTGCATTTATTGGTCTACAATACTTCTCTATATTTGTAGTGATTTCAAAACAGTCTTTTTTCATATTTAATTTTTATATTTGAACAGATCTCTGTCATCATCGTGTCATTCACAGGTCTTCAATACACAGACATGTACTGTGACTTTTGTGTCTTTTTATAGTTGAGACAGATGTTTTCCATCTGAGCTCCTTAGCTTCAATTCCAGTAATTTACCGAGTAGAAAAAAATCCTATGTGAGATTATGGTTCACATGCGTTCCCCATAGAGTTTCAGCATACAGGCCTCCATGTGTGCTGTATGCTATTTGGTTAAAGCAGAAGCTGGGATTAACGCATGTATGTGTGTGTAACAAACAAATGTGACCGTAGCTCTGTTAATTTCAGGATATAATCTGTATCACGTGATGCCATTTAATGATATTAGTGGCAGTTGTAGATGTTAATACATTATTTATCAAATATCTGGCATGCAGTCAGGCATGTAATATAGATGGTGTTTTGAGTAGTATGTTGGCTGGAAGCTTCATGCTGATGTTTTAGACATTTAGCTGCTGAAGAACAACAGGTCATATGGATTAACTGGACATATGCATGTAAGCACTGCCTGTTCTGGGGTCATTCTTTATGGATTTCAGCTTGGTAATATGTATACTTTCTGCAATTAAACCATTTATAACCTGGCATCTCTGGATGTGGAGACTTTCTTGAGCATGAGCCCTTTCCCCTGGCTCCTCATCCTCCTCCTCTTCTCGCAGTTCACTGCCCTCCTCATCCTCCTCAAACACTGGCATCAGGCCTGAGCTCTGCGGCCAGCTTCTCCTGTCTACTGCAGTCTGAATGAAAAACAAAACATTACACATTTAGTGTTTTCACCTTAATGTAGCTCATTAAATCTCTATCAGTCTACAGTGGTCTGGATTCTTTACAGAGACATCTTACCCTCACAACTCTAGGTGTGGAAATCCAGTTTTGAGGCGAGGATGCTTCAGTAGCTGCTGCTGCTGCTGTGTTGTCAACCTTTCCCACCTCTTTTTCTTCTCGCTCTTTAATAAGGTTCTTTAACTAAGATAAGGTATATTTGTCATTTACAACATATCTAAAATCACAGCAGTGCTTTGGGCTAACATGCTATAAAGACGTATAAGATATAACTTGATAGCATGTTAATATTTGTTTCTCAGCAGTGGGGGAAGACATACTCAGATCTTTTACTTACTACTAAAAGTAACAGTATGCACAACAGACCTTTTGAGAACAATGTGCATTATATTATTAAATTATAGTTACTGGTTGTTGCATCCTGCATACTACAAATCATCTTTTATTTGTTGATTACATCTTATTTTAAATTTATTTTTTAATAAATCTTAAAATATATAAGGTGAACTGAAATCATGTTGTGTACAGTATTTACCTGCTCAGTGATCATCCTCCTCTGCTGGTCTGTTTCTAGATCAACTGGACATACAGTTTTATCTTTCCTGCCTTCAACAGACTGTTTTTCATCTTTGATCTGTGGACAAAATCTCTGTCATTTGTAGCATTCATCACTACATTAGGAGCAATTTTTAAAGCTGTCACTTTTATGAACTTTACTGGGTAAAGCTGTTTTACTGTTTGTAGCCTCTGGACTGCCAACATTTTCTCCTGCTGCAGCTGGTTCATTGTCCTCTCGCTCTCTGAAAACATATGGAGGAAGGGGTTTTAGAGCCAGTGAGGAAAACTGATATTTCATCATCAGAAGCATTTTCCAGAGCAGGCTCATACCTTCTATCTGGGCCATCAGTGAGTTTATAGTTGAGACATTTGCTCGGTCTTCACTTTCTCGACTGTCCTCAGAGGACTTTTCCATGAGCTTTAATACGAAGCGGAGAAGACAAAGAAGGAAGAGATGTGTTAATTCACCTCTTAGCACAGCTACTGGTTCACAGGTGGCTAAACTTATGTATACCTTGAGCTCCAAAGCAGAAATCTTGATTTGAGCCTCAGTTTCTTCAGTCTCTCTCAGCCTTTCTAAACTCTTCAAAGCTTCTGTCCTAAAACAATAAATATTAAAACATGTCACATATTCAATTCTTCAAAATCATAAAACTATTCATCAGTTTGTCAAAGAAAACTTACGTTTCCCTCAGTTCCTTCTCTCTTTCTGTAAGTTTCACCTTCAGCCATTGAACCTCACTGTTTTGTATGTGCCACTATTAATCACAAAGGTTAACTGTAAATACAACACATTGCCGGATATATTCAAATGTTCATGTCAGTCAGTCATCTTGTTACCTGAGGGCATTTGTTTTGGCTGCTGTGGGAGTCTGATGGTGGCGCTGATAACAAAGAGGATTCTGATAAGCTGATAAACAGATAAAGAACACAACAGAATTTCATTTTGAGCATTTGCTGATGAAGCATTTTGAAAATGAAAATCTCATCAAAACCCACTCACTTTGTCACTGTCTGCACAGCATCAGCCCCTGCAAACAAACGATCACATCAATTTGACACCACCTTGTGTTAAGAAAATATATTATCAATATTTGTAAGAAAGGGTGGTCGTGCCTTTGCTGTAGCGGCCCCAAAGCTTTGGAACAGTCTTCCAATCCCGATTAAAGACTCATAATCCTAAAATAATCCTTAAATATTTTGTAGGCTTAATTAGAACCTCACTTATTCTCTAAAGAGTTTAACAGTTTTTCTTTATTAAATTCTTACTGTCCTGTCATTTTTTAATTATGTCTTTTATACTGTTGATTTATTATCATGTGATTTTATTTGTTTATTTGGTTTCGCTTTCGAAAATACAATGTGCTTATTTTGATCTGATCTGGGGCACAGACTCTGAAGCATTTGTTTAGTAATCTAACTGATAATATCTGCAGTTACCACAGACAGCTCAGAAGTAAATACATTTTAACCTGTATTTTTATATCTGTGAAGCAGCATCTGACTCCTGCTCCTTTCCAGCTCCAGTTCCTGTTTGCACGCATCGAGCTCAATCCTCAGCAGTGAATCAGACTCTTTCTGCATGAAAGAAAATTTACTTATGTAAATGTGTATATTCAGTGTTGACTTCAATACATTTATGATGTCAATATAGTTTTAGCATTTAGGTGATATTGTCTGTGAAGATTCTCAGTCATCCAGGTAAAGTAGTCTGAGGATTGAGTCATGGCAACTGGACTTCTTTCTTCCGGATATTTTTAGTTAGGTGATATTGGTTTTTGGGTTGTTGAATTATATGGCAAAACTTTTAAATTGAACTGCAATATATCATAAACCTAATATTAACTAATAAAATGACCACTGAGTGTAAATTTGGTTGAGATCATCATCTCAGTGGTCTAATATTGAATAAAACATGCTTAGCTCTTCAGGGATGATTTACCTTGTTGTCTATCAGAAACTTGTCCAGACTGGCTTTCTGCTGCAGCAGATTGTCAATTTGTTCTCTAAGCAGAAAAATGTATAATAACAAAACAAGATGTTTGTAATTTAAAATGAATTGGTAGGTTTGGTGATTTACAGTGAACAGTATATTGACTCACTTGTCTTTTTCTCCCCGTTTCTGAGTTTTTTCAGTGTCGGCTGCCAGATCTCCAGCTTTCAGATGAAGCTGAAATTAATGGCCCACTGTAAATGTAAACTGTAGATTAAAATAATTCTTCATATCATTAGCAAACAGAAAAGTCTTACTTCATTTTTGGAGTTGTTCTTCCTGAGATTGTCTAACTCCTCCTGCGTGGCCTGCAGAGTTAAAGCCACCTTTTGCCATTTCTCGGTCCAGTGTGAAGCCACAGCTTGTAGTTCCTCTATGTTTTGGACTCTTACTGCATCTTTTTTGTGATACTCTTCCTCCTGCAGTTGAAGCTTCTCTTCCATCTCAAGAAATTTTGCCTCCAAAAACAGACACTGATCCTGAAGTTTCTGTTTTTCTAACTGAAAAACGTCCACAGATTCACTGCGGAAACAATTTCAGTGCATTTCAACAAAGAGAGGGAAACTGTACCACATTTATACCTGATTTCAGACATACTGCAGAAAATCACATGTTTACCATCTCACCTGAGCAGACAGCACTTGTCCTTCATCTCATATTCACCTTCATTAATTTTGCTCAGCAGTTCCTCTTTTTCTCTGGTCAGCTCAGAGTTTTCTGCCTCCAGAGCTATGATCTGCTTGGAGCTATTGGCCCTCTCTGCTGTTAGCTCCTGTACCTGGCGCTGTAATATCTCAAGGCTCTGCTTAATCATTTCAAGTTCACATGTCAGCTTTTCATTTACCTTGTGTAAAGACAAAACAGTCATAATCTGATAAAGAATAGCAAAAAAACTAAATAAAAAATATGTCCACTTAAAGCTTCCAACCTCTCTGAGAACCTTAGTTTCTTCCTTTATTAGAACTGTTTCCTTGCTCTGTTTGTTATTATGAGACTCAACATCTTTTGAACCTTGCATGGTCCTTTGAGGCTCCATCTCCAGGGCCCTCTGCAGATCTGCTTTCTCCTACATAAAACACATGCTAAGAAATCCACTAATACTTCCAAAACAGGAAATATTACTTCAGAAGCACCAGAAATTGTAGAAAATGTTCATAACATTAGGATTATATATGATACTTGGATCAGGTCCAATTTGTCAGATAGAGCCTCTGTCAGTTTGGCCTTCAGGTATTTAATATTATCCTCCAGCTTTAGCACCTGAGTTGACAAGATGCCTTTTTCCTGAGAAGAATTACACAAACAATTTTCAGAGGGTGACTCTTATAAAGTGAATGAATATTGAATGAGAAACAAGTAACTGACCAGGCACGCTTGGCTAATCTTGTTGTTAGCTTCAGTCAGCTGTTCTTGCACCTCACAGTGATTCTGTACAGTGTGGCTGAGCCTCTGGTTCAACTGCTCGATTTGATTCAACAGCTTCCTCTGTGTCTAGGTAAACATAAACAAAATCAGCCTAAATAAATAAATATGAAATGAAGTGAAAATGGCAGCACAACAGCCTGCAGTGTGACTTTGTATTCACCCGGATTTGCTCTTCCTCTTTTGTTTTTGTCCTTGTCTCAACCTCTCTTAGTCTACACAGATCTGAGTCAACAGTCTGCTTCTTCTTAAATCAAGACATATGTAAAAGCATGTATGTTACTGTATGTGACGGACAGTATTCATAGAAATAATACATTGTTTAAAACACAGATCTATTGTCATGATACAAAAAGAACGTCTTCGTGGCTCACTGATAATGTTCTGCCAAGAGAGCCAAGACTTCTTTCAGGTGGCTCATCATTATTTTCTCTGTCCAAATTCGACCTTATTTGCACCAGGTCTTTCTCCAACTTTAGGACCCTTGTGGGGGAATGTCACATGAAGAATGTTAGTGTTTTCTGCAGCCATTCACATTTTCCTTTGCATCCATCTTCCATCATTCCTGTAGTTACCTGTCACGGAGCTCTCTACACTTTTGGCTCTTTTGAAACTGGGATAAATTAGTGGACTCCTCCTCTTGTTCAAGAGCTCTCATTGCTTCTGACAGCTGCTGTATTACACATTAGTACAAGTTAATATGATGCTGCCTGCAAGTGAAACACATACCATACACTTATCTGAAGCAGAGAAACTATAAAAATCCCCCATCACCAATACAAATAGTGGCAAGTAGAAAATTCTAATCTAATCTTTTACTCTCCACAGCTCTCTTACCTTATGCTTCATGTCAAGCAGCTGCGCAGTATTTATGTGGTAACTCAGCTGTGTATCTCTGGTCCTCAGCTGTTCCAGCTGTGTGTCCAGACGCTTTTGAGCATCCTGCAGCCATTGCACCACTTCTAATTTTCTAAAGCTACTTTCACCTCGGGTACCTCGTAATTCAGCCTCAAGAGATGGGGAAAAAGACTGTGTTGCACTCTCAGGCGCCAGATGGGACAGTGACTGCCATCTCCTTAAACCTGGCTCATTCTGTCTGAGCCCACCAGCGCTGCCAGAGGTGCTGAAACATGTATACCAACCAGGATATATTAACCCATATATTTGATTTGAAAGTAAAGGAATGTTTCTCTGTAAACATTACAAACATCACAAACCTAAACATTGTATAAGATTTTATCCTACCTTGTGCTGACTTTGGACAGAAAACCTGTCCCAGAGACAGAGGCCATTCCACACCATGCTGAGGTCTAACAAAGAAAAAACATTTTAAAACTGCAATATTTAAACAGCTGACCTGTTCTACCTTAAAAACAAAGAATATCTGGATTTTACCTGGGCCATTAAATGAGATTTGGTGTCCCACATGTCAAGGTCTGTAAGAGAAAATGGATTTCTGCACGAGGGTCTAAACATCTTCTTCTTCTAAGCTTCCCTCTGTATGGGAGAGGCTAAAATCCTCCACTCCCTACATGTTCCCCCAAGTGACAAGGATGGATTTTCACACAAATGTGGCAGCCTGTGTTATGTGACTATTTTTGGCTCATGTCTTGATAATTCCAGTGGTTGCTTGATGGTAAACAACTAGTTTTAACACTACATGATTTTGAAAGTATGTCTGTGATCTCCAAACCTATTAGCTATTTCTGTATTTTTAACATACCCCTTCTCTATCTAAACAGAAGTATATCTTGTTAGTGTGTGTCACAGATTATGACTAAATCTAATTTATTTTTTCTGCACTGAAATGCACTGTCTTGCACGGTACCTTGCTGCAGAAACTCACTGCTGTCCAGCCTCCACCTGTTCTGCTTGTAAGCCTCACGCAGCTTTGATTCCAAGCTATTCAGTGTACAGCACTTGAACTGAGTATCCATGGTTACATGTGTATACAGGATGTAGCAGTGTAGGTGTGTCATCTACCAACACTTCTGGGATAGTCTCCACATGATCTCACTCAGTCTGCTGACTGGCTGTTTGTTGAAATCAGTGGTTAGGATCATATTCCAGATACTAATCGTAATTCACATTTCTCCAGATTAATTATGGATAACAGCAAGTGTGTTGTGATTAATTATAATTACCTATAGGCAGTTAGAGAGTAAAATGATTTAGTTTGTAGAATGATGAATTGTCAGATGGTATCATGTGTGCATGGTGATGGTCCACAGATCAGTGTGAAATATTACACCCCACTGAGTAAATCTGAAGTAGTATTTTTTGCTTAAGATAGTCAGGCCATTATTCAGAAGCGCTGCTCAATTTTTAGTTAATCAATTTAAGTTAATCCTCAAATTGTCACAAGCCTTACATAAGGCTAATTCTTTTAAAATATTATTCCAATGTATTTTTTTTATTTAGAAATCAAGTGTTGGTGCAGAGTGAGTAACATGTAAATACAGTAGTAGTTTACATTTTGCATTAGCTTGATGATTACTACGACTACGACTGTATATTCATATTTCCATAGTGATTCAAGTAGTTCGATTACTTTTTTGCCATTTTTTTGTGTAGTCCTAGTTAAAAACTGCAAACAGAGATGGGATAGTTTTGT
Organism: Ctenopoma multispine; assembly: GCA_034779795.1. Classification (NCBI taxonomy): domain Eukaryota; kingdom Metazoa; phylum Chordata; class Actinopteri; order Anabantiformes; family Anabantidae; genus Ctenopoma; species Ctenopoma multispine. The sequence goes on from JAUYWH010000024.1 coordinate 15,442,434, forward strand.
TAATGTTTCCAGGGAGATAGCTTGTCAGCTAATCTGTGAAAAATATTTGACCATAATTTATAATGTTTTGAATTTGAATTTGTTTGATGTAAATAAGAATATATTGGATGTAATACGTTAAACAGTTACTTTAATAATTCCCTGGATAACAGTAATCCAGCTTGGTGTACCCCCACCTGGACTGTATGTTATGGAAGTCAGGTGTCTGACTGATGCACATAGTTTAGGAAATCAAAGATGACACTTCCTGCACCATTTTTGGTTTATGTATGACCTGTGTGGCATTTTGTATTAGATTTTGGTATAATACGTATTACATGTATATTGTTGGTTACATAATTTCTACAGTAGTTTGAACTACTTTTTCTAAACAGCTTTAATTAATCAAACTTTGTTTCTCCCTAAGGTAGATATGTTGTACTTCAACCTCTTCCAGCGTGAAGGAAAAGGTATTTTGAAAATCTGTGCTTTCAATCTAGCAGCTTCACTAGATCTAGATTTCGCTGAATAGTTTTTCAGTCTTCACGAATCTAAGCTCTTATTTTGGAAAATGCTGCCCAACGGAAGCAGGAAGTGGTCATACGGAAGCTAGAAGCGGCAGGTTTTTGACCATTCAAGAAGCTAAGAAAGCTAAGAAGCGTACAGTTTGAAGGAGCAACTTTTTCCCGTTCAGCACTTACCAATACAATTTATCCATACGTGTTATTTAAAACAGTGGGTTTTGGATCGTTTCCGAAAGGTATAACAGTTTATCACCATGTATTCGGTCAAGTACAGTGTTTATCATTTTAAAACAAGCTAACAGTTAGCTACCTAGATAACAGGCCGACCCTAACGCTAGTCAGTTAGCGTTGTTTGCTAACATTTATTAATTAGTTTTCTTGATGTACTACTGTCAGAAAAAATGTCTTGTAATTTTACACACATCTTGTAACAACTACACTTACAATTAACAATAAATTAAAACTTTGTGTTTTCACACATTGTACAGACATGGCTGCGGATTGGTTGGGTAGTTTGGTGTCAATTAACTGTGGGCCAACACTGGGAGTCTATCAAGGAGAGGTATCATCTGTGGACCAGTCCAGTCAAACCATCTCCTTGAGACAGCCTTTCCATAACGGAGTCAAATGCCCCGTTCCCGAGGTCACATTCAGGTAAAACTGTGCACTGAAGTGTTTGCTCCACTGACTGTTTCATTAGAGAATATACTGATAGACAGCATTTATTTGTTTACGTTTCTAAATGGTTTTAACCTTTTTATTACAGTGCCATTGACATAAAGGAACTAAAGATTTTAGATATCGGAAATGGCAATACTAGGACCAGCTCGTCTGCTGCTACAAAGGTCAGCAGCACTCCAGTTGCAGTCCCAAAAGGTGACCCAAGATCAGTGGAGAAACTAAACTCTCCTCAGCACTGTTCTAAAAGCTATGGAGATCGTCATTTGGATGTACCTGGCCAACCTAAAGGATTCCGTCGAAGACATAACTCCTGTAAGTGGAATGTAGTACAGCTCAGTTAGAAAGAAACTAAATAAAACTGCTGATTGATGTACAGTAATAAATAAATATGTACTTGCTATCTCATCAGGGTCATCTAGCAGTCGAGGGGCAAACCAAGTGACACCGAAAAAGAATGGGGTGAAGAATGGTCAGATGAAGCACAGAGATGATGAGTGTTTTGGGGACGGTGTGGATGATGGCCTTGACACAGACTTTGATTTTGAAGGAAACCTGGCACTTTTTGACAAAGCAGCAGTTTTCTCAGAGATCGACATATCAGAGCGACGAAATGGTGCTAGGTCACGTGGGACACCACAAGAGCAGACCCCCTCACGGTACCGTCATGATGAAAACATCCTGGAAGCCAAACCTGTTGTGTACAGGCAAATTACTGTACCGCAGCCTGGAGCTAAAGAATACTGCACTGGTAAGTGTTGTACGTTGTAAGGAAACAAATGGTAATTAAGGCAGATTATGTAGAGTATTAAATATGATTCCAACTAACAATTGTTTTTATTTTCTATTAATATGCTTATTATTGTCTTAATTAATCACTTGGTTAGAAAATAGTCAAAAATGTGCATCCAGACATCCCACAGGTCAAGCAAATTACTTCAGTTGCCTTCTTTTGTTCAATCAAGGGTAAAACAATTTTTTAAAAGTTTGCTGACATTAAAAATTACAGAAACCAGAAAAGGATTTTTGCATTTTGTTTGAAATTTTAATATTTAATTTATTATCAAAATTGGTTTTCCTTAAACTAAACATTTTACTAATAGACAAATAGTTTTAGCTCTTTAAATTCTTGTCTGTTAAGTACTTAAATACTAATTTTTTCCCCCACAGACTCTGGGCTTGTTGTACCCAGTATATCGTATGAATTACACAAGCGTCTGTTGTCAGTCGCTGAGCGTCATGGTCTTTCACTGGAGCGGAGACTTGAAATGACTGGAGTATGCGCCAGTCAGATGGCACTTACATTGCTGGGTGGGCCCAACAGGTAAGCATATTGTGTTGGGTTTAGACACACATTTTAGATATCCAAACAACTTCAGCAAAAGAGACAGAGATATGTGTCAACCTGCCAAGTGTCTTAATTGTGTTTTTTAGCTTGATGACCTGGTCTAGAACGATCTGTGCTGTAGTTAGCCTTTTTTCAGTGACTAAATAGTAGCCAGATGTATGTGTTTGTTTAAATTTAGTTTGAACAGGTGGATGGATCTTGAATTAAACTATTTATGTTGCCACAATAGTTGGGAGTTATAAAAAGTCAAAATGTTCAATATTAAATAAAGAAAGGTGGCTGAAATAACTTTTCATAATACTAAACTGGGTTAGATAAATGTGTTTCATGATTTGTTTCTATTATATTATTTTTGATTAAACCTTTTTAACTTGAAGTCTTTTCCCCACAATGTTGAATGTTATTGTTTTCTGTGCCAGTTATGAATGTTCTAGAGGGGAGGAAATCAGCTTCTTTATCAATATTTCTTTCAGATTCACTCCAAAAAATTTACACCAGCGTCCCACGGTGGCTCTGTTGTGTGGCCCTCATGTTCAGGGCGCACAGGGCATCAGCTGTGGTCGTCACCTGGCCAATCATGAAGTGGAGGTCATCTTGTTTCTGCCCAATTTTGTTAAGATGCTTGACTCGGTAACCAGTGAGCTCATACTGTTTAACAAAACTGGGGGTAAACAGGTGTCAACTATCAAAGGTGTGTATTTTTTATTGACGTTTTGTCTTTGCAGTGTGTCTTTGCAGCGTTTTGTCTTTGCAGTGATCTACGTTAATTCATTATTTTTTTATATTGTATTAACATTTGTCAAGCAGTATCATGAGGTTTGTCTGTGTTTTCTCTCTTGATTCCACAGATCTCCCAGACACACCAGTAGATCTAATCATTAACTGTCTGGACTGCCACGAGAACACATTCCTGATGGATCAGCCTTGGTACCAAGCAGCTGCTGACTGGGCTAACCAGAACCGAGCTCCAGTGCTCAGCTTAGACCCTCCTGCCAGCGGACAGGGTCAGGAAGTCGAAGCCAAGTGGTCCCTCTCTCTTTGTCTCCCACTTGCTCTGGGTGAGGGGGCTGGCAGGGTTTACCTGTGTGACATAGGTATCCCTCGCCAGGTGTTCCAGGAAGTGGGAATGAAGTACCATTCTCCTTTTGGATGCAAATTTGTCATTCCCCTGCACTCTGCATAATTATACTAATAGCCAACAAGACAGAATCCTTGACCACCCTTGACCATTATTTCCCAGAGCTTCAGCTGTTTTTCAGTTTCTTTCTAACTAATCAACATGTGTTTGGGTATTTTCTCTTACACTGAAGGACCAATGTTTAGTAAGTTAATTCTGCAGGGTCTAAGTGGATATGAATGAAGAAGGACAGAGCTTTCAAGTGTTTGACAAAGTAGATGTCATGGCCATTAGAGACTTTATTAGTTATGTAGATACATTGTATTTACATGATATCACCAGATTTTTGGATGGCAGCGTATTCAGAGATACAGCTAGTCAAAAATAATGTCACATTATGTTCTGTTTTAAACTGAATATAACAATCATAGATTGAAATGCGAGATCTATGAATGTTGCCACAGTCTGATCTCATTCCTAAGCCATGTGGTGATTAACTGTATATTACATGCAAATACAATTTTATTACATTAATTTAGATGCCACAGCAAACATCCAGCATTGGTGTTGACCATTACTAATGGCTTTGCATAAAACCTGCCAAACTTTGCAGCACTATCTAAATGTTTGTTTTATTAGTATAGAAATTCCATCTAAGCAAATGTGTAAAACTTGTCATTTATATGAGTAGTGCTGTGTATTTAGACTAAACCATTGTTGAATCAGGCAATCTACTGGAGAGAGATTGTGTCAAAATGACACCTGGAATTGTTTTGTCAAACCTGCCTTTAGTAATGATGTGGGGGGTAAACGTTTGATTTACAAAAGCAGTACATTTGAAATCCCTTATTGGTCAACTACAAATAATGCATATTAAACATTTAGCTGATTGTTTCTTTTTCAGGCTGTATTGTTTATGTATTTTGCCACAGTTCTGTGTAGCTAATGATTTCCCTTTATTAACTGTACTGTATAAAATTTAACAGACTCAGTTATGATGCGTAACCCTCCACAGTGAACATCAGGTTTCTGATAGTTTGTGTCTGTGTTGTCTGTTTTGTGTAAATACAGCTGAAGCACATATTGAGCTTGTGTATTACGCTAACAACACAATGTTGTGTGTTTAATGATTTCCGTATTGTATGGAGATAAAGAGCAGCCGATGGATACCCAGAACTGTGTGCAAAATATATATAAATTTATAAAACACGTTAGCATTAATGGCCTAAAAATTACTGCTGTGATCCTTTAAGTTTCAAACCATGGGACCATGTGAATTTTAACCTTTCAGGTAAAATTTTTTTTGTTCAAAGTTGTCTTGGTCATCACTAAGTAGCATTTTCTAAAGTAGGGAATGCTCTGTATGAGAGGGAGTAAAATGCACTGGTTGAACTGTCTGAAAAAGATGCACCACCCTGCTCTCTATGAACACAGGGTCTAAGTGATGAGACACTGTAGAGGAAGTTGTTATTCAGTTGGATCTGAAGTATGCCTGTTGACATATTCCAGCACGAGTTGCTTGTTTTGTGCTGCTTTTTGAGGCCTTGACAGAGCAGCTGGAAGCATCTCCACTGCCGTGTTTTTGACAATTAAAGTCAAACCCTAAAACTGTTCTTTAACAAGAACACCTTAATTTGAAAGTTGAAATCATAATTTTCTTAACAGTTTAATGCTGTATTATTGAGGACAGTGTTTTGTAGAAAAGGCTGATTTCACACGCTGAACACTTGATAAACTGAGGTTACAAACTGAGCACTGTTCTTGTACATTGTCTTTGGTATCGGATCTTGTTTCAGGAGGATTTAAAATGCTTGTGCTGTATTTGTTGTGATTTCTCTGTGCACACTAGTCTGCACATGGTTCAGTCGATGATTCAGTGACAATGAGTTTAATGCACAAGCGTTTTGTCATTTTTCCAAGATTCCTCCGGCCTGATGTGTTTTGGAACATCTGTTGAGACACGTCTGTCTCGGTGTTACTGAATGTGAGAAGATGATTAGTTTTGCTTGTGTCTGGGCGCCAGGGGGCCACGAAACACCATTTTTGGTGGATTTTCCTTATTCGGCTGTAATGGCAGCTATTTTGTTTCTTCAAAGAAAAGTGTTATTTCTCTACGAAATGTGAATCGTCGGTAACTATATTGTTATCTGACTTTGACAGGAAAGCACCCGATTAAAAGTAAGTTCTGCTTCTTGAGATTCTTCAAATTGGTTTACATTCTTCAAATTCTCGGGTCTGTAGTGGGTGTTTAGTCCATGCAAGTGGAGTTTGCAGTTCAGCAAAACCGCATTAAATAGCCAGTGGGAGGTTTTGACTAGACAGGATAGAAATGTCCTTTTGGGATCGAAGTTCACTGTCAAGGTGCAAAAATTCGGTGCAGTCCCATTGTGTCATACCTGCAGATTGAAACAATAAAAACATTCACCACTGTCCTTGTTGCAAACATTGCTTCATTGATTGACCAGCTTGACTGAAGTGGGCACTGTAATAGCCTATTTTTAGCCGGACGAGTATATCATTAACGCGCATGTGCGCTGCAAAATCAAGGTGGGGCAAAAAAAACTTGAATGTTTCTGACGGGCAAAAGGAGAGGGAGAGCCCGAGGCAGTCTCAGATTAGTTTGAATTGGTCATAACTCCGTTTTAAAACAGTTAGGTTGTCACGTTTTTTTCTGAGCTACTAGACTGTTTCCACAGGAGGACAACCAAGACTACAGCGATACATGTAAAATTAAACTTTTATTTGCATAAAACTACTTTTCTACAGGATGGTGACAGGAGACGCTCAAACAGCAGTCTCGGCTGGTTTTGCTGAGGTCTTTTCGGACTGCTGAAGTTTCTCGTCACCTGAGACTGGTTTCACTTCCTCGTCAGGACTTGATGTGTTTTGACTTCGACATCAACTGTCGGGTTTTTTCTGTCACGGATGGGTATTTGCCTGTTGTCGCTCAGATGAAAACGTTCGTCGGGCAGTAGCCGAATATACGTAAAACACCTCGATTTTGCATGCAAACAGGTAGGAGTTTTATTTTGAAATTAAGCCATGCCAAGTATATGTTGTGTAGTGGTAAAGCATTGTAAAACACAGTTAACCAATAGGCCTGTCAGCTTGTGTGTTTAACTTCACACACTGACAGCTCTGATCAAGTTCCGTTTATCAGATCACACTGGAGTTTGTCAAGTGACAAGCTGGCTACACAGTGATCAAGCGATTGCCCTCAGTCAGTGTTATGCGATGAAAGTGCCTTACAGCAAACATAGGTTTAATATGTGATTTCAGGTTAGACGTGGCCTTATTAACATCCTCCTCCTTCAAACTTCTACCACTTCCTCTGGTTTCGTGGGGTGCAGCAGCTGTGTATGCAGCTCTCCACGTTACCCTCTCCCATAACGGCAGATAATGGTATTATAATTACAGAGTAAGAGCTTCCACTGGGTCTAATATGTGTGAGAGGTACTTGAAGCTGTGACAGTCCTTTTAAGCTTGGCGCATTTGTAGAAATGCGCCTCTCAGTTGTTCTCAGTTTGGAACATTTGCAAATTGCATGAATGGAAACACAAAACATAAAACAAAAGTTCATGGAAAGTAATATTTGAAAGTGAGAGGGACTGATGACCTCTTGGGTTTGTTTTGAGGGTGGATGATACCCCTCCATCCGAGACAGGAATTCCCTTAAGAGTCAGCCACTTTCTGAAGAAGGCCCAAGCCAGTGTAGTGCTGACAACTAAAGGTTTTTTCTGTGTGTGACAAAAGTGTGAAGAAGGCTTAAGCTAGTGAAACAAGTTGAAGATCGCTCATGAAACCACACTAAAGTGTAAGCTGACACACTGTAATGTGTTATGCATGGCTGCATCAGCAGAGCAGCGTTGCACTGCATAGTGTGCATTGCACAGTAGCAAGGAAGTGTCTGTCCACTGCTCAGGCATGGCAGCTTTGCCTTGTATGGTATTTTTTTGATCTGATAACTTGGTAAAATCATCAATTACATAAAGTGTTTAGAGTTTCAAGACCTACATTGTGTCTTTTGAACTTTGAATAGCAGTAAAATGCAAAGCTTACTGTAACATCAGCATAGCAAATTAAACGGGATTTTTCCCTGTTTAACAATGATCGATTTTTGGTCTGCCTGTTGCTCTGAAAACAACCTTGATTTAAAGTTTTGTGTTTATTTATGAACGCTGTGCTATTCTAGGTGTATACCCTGTCATTTTCCTGCATGCCAGTATTACAGAGCCTCACAAGCAAAGTTGTCAGTCATTAAAATGATACAATGATAGCTTTTACTGCAGCCTCTACCACTGGAATAGCACTTCCTCTCTTCGATTCAACAGACAGTTGTTTTAGTGAGCAGTGCTACTTCACCAGAGTCCAGCTGTTGTCCCAGAGGAAGATATGATTTCCTCCATCTCTTGAGAACATCTGCAGGCTCAGTTGGTTGAACCGTTGGCATGTTCTCTTTCTGTACATTTCTCCTTTTCCACCACCCAGTGTTTCTATTTGTGTACCCGCCCAGTGAAAGTTCAGTGGATGTGGGCAGAAGTCATTGTGTGCTTCTCTGTTCGCGGAACCTGTCACTCTACTGCTACAATAGTGATGGTAACCAGACAGCAGCCTTAAGCATCCTGAGGGTCAACATGAGTGCTGGATCACCCCCTGCTGCACAAGAAGGGGCACAGAACGACGCAGATATGATGCCCATTGGGATTATTACAGGATTTCATGTGGTGGTAGATGTATCACAGTCACATTTACACTAACCTGTAGTAGAAGTGGGAGTATGAAGTAGTATAATATGGAAAAAACTAAGTATTTATCATTTACGTAGTGCTGAAGTATAGCAGTTTTATATTACACTGTTCACTGAACTAGTTCATTGTGGTGTTTTGGAGTGACAAATGTGTCACACATCCGTCTCTGCTCACTTCTCTTCTGTGTTTTTGCCCCAGGTTTTGTCTGTAAGTGACTATCAGAGTAAATAAGGCCAATGATGATATTGCTACATTCCTGTCCTGTCTTGCTTTGTACAGTCAGGCTTCCATTGATTTGCACACTGCGTACCACAACTTGCAAAACACAGGAGTTGAATGTTGATCAACCAGTTTAAATATGAAGCACGCACAATTGTATAGAAACAGCTGTACGACACCTGTATGTATCAATTACTAGTTCAATTTGAGAGTTTAAGTTTTTATCAAGCTTTATTCATATATAATTTGTTAAGGTTTGCTGGTTTCCTATTGCTTTCAGTAACTACTGTCATGCATCACTTCTCCTGTAGCAGACAGCATCTCTATCAGATGTTCTGCTTGCAAACATTGTGCCTTTGCTGTTGTTGGCGATGACTCAGCTTGAACTGTATTTAGAGTGGTAAACATAGATTGATTGCGCCTGCAGAATAAAACGTGAAGAACAGTTCGCTCAGTATTCTCAGACCTGCAGAATTGATGCATTGCTTCCCTTACACTTACTCACTGGACAGACTGACAGCGATGGACTTCTCAATGAGACAGGGGTCAATAGAAACTCGGGTGTCTGTAGTAACCCGATCGCCTCACAATAATGACCTTGTGTGCTTCCTGAAATGTGTGATCTGTTGTTCCATGTAGCGCTTTGAAAATGGCAATATGACTCAATGACAGACTGGGTTCTGTCCCGTTCATTCAGCTGCTGGTGGCTCAATGCTGAGCTGCATTCACTGTCCCAAAAGAGATGATTCAAAAACTGCTGTTGTGTGTCAGCCTCGGCCTTGTTGATCCATTCCTCACTGGGTGAGATCACTCTGCTCCTACATCAAGGACTTTGCCCAGACTCATTCTGTTGCTACCAACAAATTCTCATTAGTTTGCTATTTTCAGAGCATCATGTGTAAGATTTCCTGTATACTGATCAAACTGTAGTTGGGTTAAATTAAATTAGATGTGTTTTTAGCTGATATGGCCCTTGAGATGGCATTGGTTGGTCACATGGTCCACCACTTTGGTTCAGACTGAAGTATCCCAACAACTATTGATTGCCATAAACTTTTTTGCAGACAGTAATGCTTTCATGACTTTTCGCCTTGTACCAATGGTAGCTTGACATTCGCGATTTACAGTGAGGTGTTTTGCGATATTAAGTGCAATTTGACCTGTATTTAATGGATACAGTGTTTTATTATAAATGTAAAGTATTTTAATTTATTAGTAATTTTAATTACCAACTTTGTCAAGGCAACATGAATGCTCACAAGTTGTTAACTTAGGGATCCCATCTCACCATCCATCACTTATGACATGAACATGGCATTAGCAGAGCATATTAACATGCTTGCTGTGACAATAGTAACATACTGATGTTAATTTTTTAAATTTTTTTAAATGTTTTAATGGGTTTTTATTACTATTGAGCCTGTTAGCATGCTCACCTGGTGGCATCCATTTACCAGTTGTCTGGACTGGACCAGCCAAAAGACCATCACTTAACATTGCTTCAGCATTACCTTTTTAATATTAACTTCTTTCAGACTGACCTACCTAAGCCTTCCGGGCCTCCATAAAAAGCAATTAAATTAAACTATTTGAAAGAAAATCAGATTGTTTCATGACTGTAGATCCTTTTTGTGTTTCTTAATAGGACCTTCTGCTCAGTGTAATATGTCATCTTAACGTAGAAAAGATGGATTGGGATGAGCAGTGGCTAAGTGTGGGTGTTCTTGCTGAGTTGTGGGGCGTGGGAAATGTGTCTAGATAGTTTTGTCCCTCGATTCAGAAAGACGGCTGCAGAACTCCTCATTGGGGACGACATCCACCACGTCGCCATCATTCTGAGTGATGACAGTCCTCTCTGGGTCACATGGGAGTTTTTAATCTGTCTGGTTACTTATTAAAATGTGTGACATAGAAGACATGCGACATTATATTTTTAAATGCAATGTGCAAGATACTGCTTGAGGATCTTAAGCCCACCCTATCATTGAAGTATTTTAATTCTGGACATGTATACGGGAAGCTGACTGCATAGATATTGACATGTCGGAGGATGTGGCCTCATGTAAAGTGACAGATCTGTCTGAGACAGGATTTTCCCTGACCATTGAGCCCTGCTGCCTCTCCATGGGAACTGATACAGAAAGAGGGGAAGTTGGGTCAGAGGGGAGAGAGGGAGGGGGATGCTGAGCATTGCTTTATCCACAGGTCATCGTTTCACTATAATGTCTGTGTTCTGACGTTGTGTATGTATCATAGAAATACTGTCTCGGGTGACTTAGACCTAAGATTACTGTCTTTGTGGCTGCTTTATTGACACAATGAAACTCTGAACTGGATGAGTCTTTCAAGCCTGGTCAGATCTCTCCACCAGTTTGCATTCCTGCATTGAAGAGAGCTATCTTGATTCTAACAATTCCCAGTTATCGGAGCTTAGCTGGACAACCAGGTGTTTCTAACTGTCAAATGTGATGCAAAGCAAAAGTTTTACTTCCCTCATTCATCAACAATAAAAATGCATTGTTGTATATTTTGTTTTATTAAATATACATAGTTTGTTTTTTTACTTTTATGTACTGGTCCATTATCCTACAAGCTGTTTAAAAAAGGCTGATCTTTATGAATATGCTGTTGTCCTGCGTCATGGAAACATTGTAGCCCAGTTGTGAAAGTGTGACTTAAAAAAAGAAAGCTTGTTAGTTCTGCTTTCTCTATGAGCGAGTTATATTTACTGACACTGCCTTGTCTGACTACTCCACTGTATTCTGATAATAGTTGACTTGCTGGCTGTGAATTAACATGCTCCCCTGCACAGCAAAACCACAAATTCACTGTCTTCCTGAGAATTGTTTGTTTGTGGTTACATGAATAAGTCTGAAACAGGTGCACTATTTATTTTTACAGGTACTATACATGTATGTGTGTGTTTACTAGCTCTAATGATAGGAGCTAGAAAATCTCACCAGTGAGAGGATCAAACCACCTCACCATGACAGAGATCCAGGTAAGAGTGACCTCTAGATTTAACGGTGTCAGAACTTGGAAGCACAGGCAAAAGTTTAGTTTACTAATTTGCGTTACTGCACGTGTTTCTGTAGACTCCATGGCCACAGGGCACAGAGTGTGTTGCCAGGTACAACTTCAAAGGCACATCAGAACAGGACCTGCCGTTTAACAAAGGGGATGTGTTGACCATCATTGTCGTCACAAAGGTAATGTTTCATATGATCTATTTCTGGGCAAGTCTGCGCTTTTAAAGACTTTTGCTTTTGAGTTCTCATGCAATGTGTGGATTTGGCACATAATGTTAAATAAAAACATTATTTATTCATGTTAGCTGTTGCTGATGTTCTGTGTTTCAGGATCCAAACTGGTACAAAGCTAAAAATACCGCAGGTCATGAGGGTACAATTCCAGCTAACTATGTTCAGAAAAGGGAAGGTGTGAAATCTGGAGGCAAGCTGAGCCTAATGCCGTGAGTACACACATTTTCATAGCCTATTAGTTCTGATGCTCAGTGTAGTCATTCACTTTCAATGCAAACAGGATTAGATTCACATGTCTACTGTCTATATCAGAAAGGCTGCCACCATGCCAGTTTTGTGTGGTGTCTGTAGTGATGGTTAAAATAGCTCAATTTTGCCCTCTTCCTATGGCTGTGTGCTTGCTGAATGCAGATAGCCTATTTGTTGTGGCGGTGACACTATAGTTATGTGAATGGGGCTGGCGGGTTGTGTTGTAATTGCAGTGCACTCGTGTCTGTTTCCAGCTCAGCTTTGCTTAAACTCTGCACAGTTTCCTGTTGTTTCTTTTTATCTCAGATTGAAGTAATCTCAAACATCTTGTTTGTCAATATGGTCTTGGGCTTTCACGTACATGCATTTATATCTGTGTCTGAATTACATTATTAATTTATAGTGTACTTAATAACAAAATCTCTGTCTGTCTCAAAATAAATTAAACTGTACCTACTGTAAACCATCTACGTGGTTTACAGCGTCTGCCAAATGAACTAAAGTAAAAAGTAAAAGTAAACCAGCATCCAGTGGCAATATGAAGCATATGACAAAATATATCCATCCTTAATATACCCAGTACTCATAATCCAGTTAGTACAGTATGATGTTCACGTTCTCGTTTACAGTGATGTCTGTTTATGTGGCTGAACACCCACACTCCCTTTGATTTTGGTGAAAAAGTAAGGCTTTGTGATATCTGAAGCTAGTCCCAAATGCAAATGACTTAGCTGTAGATTCTTTGACCTTTTTCAGTAATAAAACATGCCACAGTGCATATGCAAAATACCTCTAATCTATACCTCGGATCTTTTATTTGCATCACGAAGTGTATTATATAAGGAAAGATTAAAAATGCCTCAAAGGCTAATGGAAAATGATCATCAAAACAGGTCCAGAACACAACCTGGCAATATTCAGCCTTTACATACGAACAAGTCAGTTTGATGAATAGCTCTTCCGACTGTTGCAGACATCTGAAATGACCATAAACAACATCTGTAAAACTAAAAACTAAGATGGTGTAATAATAGGTATTTAACCAGGCTGTTTAAAAACAAACTATCTACATAAATGTGCCCAGAGAAAATAGGTTGGCTTTGATGTAACTCTAGGAAGTGTATACATTCTAAATTACATCTAAAGTATAAATCTGCGAAATATTCCACTGAAAGCCACAATGGATGAATCATACATTTTCAGTATGACAAGTAATGGATGGGACAGAAGTACAGCACATAGTTTTCCATAAATATAAATATTTGCAAGAAGAAAAAGGAAAATAAAATGAAAGAGAAAATACAACAACTTCTCCAGCTATCTCTGCCTTTTTTGCAGTAAAACCACATCAGTCTGTTTGTAAATGTCACACACAATTCAAAATGTAATGGAAGGTTTAATATGTCTGTAATAATGGCACTGTTTATGCCTCTGCACTGGCTCAGGAACACCTGGAGATTATTTCAGTACACCTGGCTCAAACATTCACCTGAACTCCTGAATGAGAATATGAATCTTACAACATAAAAGAGAAAAGTAGAGTAAAATGAAATCTAATTTAAAACAAACAAAAGAGATAAATGCCTGTGTAGGAATGGATTAAAACAGGAGGAAGTATGATAAACTAGTAATATATATGTAATATACTATGTAATAGCCTATGTATGACGACAAAATAATTAACAGAAAAAGTAGATTTCAAGTATTTCTACTGTCTAGATGTTATGATACGTTTATTGTAAGCATTGCTTTGTTACATTCTCTGTACTTTTTATTTATTCCATTTAAGTCTTGGTAATAAAATTAGTTTGCAAGTTGCCATGGTCTTTTTCTTGGATGCACTGACGTGTCCTGTCTCTTCCTTTTCCCAGATGGTTCCATGGGAAGATAACGCGAGATCAAGCAGAACAGTTGCTTCACCCTCCTGAAACGGGCCTGTTCTTAGTTCGAGAGAGTACCAACTACCCCGGTGACTACACGCTGTGTGTGAGCTGTGATGGAAAGGTGGAGCACTACCGCATCATCTACCACAATGGCAAGCTCACAATCGATGAGGAAGCGTATTTTGAGAATCTCATGCAACTGGTTGAGGTGAGATATAAAATTAGGCTTTGTTTTAAAAATAACACAAAGTGTTTTTAATGTTTGCTGTACTACTATATTGAGTGTTGGTCTGCTATATGGTTAGTGTATTTTCCTGTTTTAGAGCACCCATGTGTCTGTGCTCATAGACCACATACAGTTCCTGGAACAAGTGATGAACAGGAAGTGTCAAAGAGGAAGAGTGAATAGTATGCTGAGGTGCAGAGTTATGACTTCAAAAAGACACCAGGCCTTTTACTCTCAACATGACATCTTTTCCTCTCTGAAACACTTATTGTGAAGAGCAGAAAACTGAATATTTTACAGAGTAAAACCCATGTCTTTCAGTAACTTCAGTATGACCTAGTTCAAATCTGTCATCTGTCTTGTCTCATTTTACCAGACAGCCCTCTATTGGTCACTGTAATGCACTGTTAACTGGGTTTTAGTGCATCTAATCTGCAAGGGTGGTGTTTTTTAATCAAATTTATTTTACTTTATTAGTTGACATAGCACTGCCAAAAAGACAGGAAAAAAAAAACACACAACAACAACAATAAAAGAGAGAAAAACTGAACCCACAGCTCTACCAGTAGCTACTGCAGACTGATCTTCCCGGAGCTGACTGACAGTTAGTTTAGTGTGGACCAAATGTGCCTAAAATCATCAACTTTGTCCTTATTCACATCTTTCTAGGTGTACAGGATTTAGCCAATGCTGCTTTCCTGTTCTGTAGTCAAATGTATTTTAGGCCAGAGGCAACTGACATTGCTTGTGGTGTAACTGTGCTGATTCCACTGTTCATTCACTGCTGGTTTCTCCTGGTTAAACATTTTTTTATTCTTTGTATCTAGCACTACACCAAAGATGCAGATGGCCTGTGCACCAGACTAATCAAGCCAAAGCTGGAGGAAGGCACGGTGGCCGCTCAGGATGAATTTTCCAGGAGTAAGGCTCAGTTTTTCAGTCTTTTTTACAATTCAGGCTACAGTGAAGCACGTATAGGCCTGTTATGTTTCAGCTGCATGTTGTTTCCTCTTTAAATGTGCAACAGGTGGCTGGTCGTTGAACAGAAAGGACCTCAAACTACAGCAGGCTATAGGAAAAGGAGAGTTTGGAGGCAAGTACAGCTATGATTTCTGAAAAGTACTTGCAAAGAAGAAGGAGCCCATTGATTCACACTATTCTGTCTTCTTGAGCTTGTATGTTAAGCTCTGAGGAAACTTGTAGCTTAAAAAGTGTCCAACCTTCCAAAATGAACAGATTTATGCTAAAATGTTAGCTTTTGGAATTAAGTCTGTGCTGCAGAGCCATCCATGTGCACCTGCATCTTCACAAATATTTTATTGTTTAATAATAAAGTTTAATTTTGTGATAAATATGAATAATAGTTAATAGTTTTGCAAATGAGATTTTAATGAGATTTAAAGTCCATTAGATGAATTTGTCACATGTTTGTTGTGCTGTATTTATATATTATCAGCTCAGGGACATAAAAGCAGTTTTCATAACAGTACATTGTTATTGTTTTCTTCCAGATGTCATGGTAGGAGACTACAGAGGGACCAAAGTAGCTGTCAAGTGCATCAAGAATGATGCTACAGCACAGGCCTTTATTGCAGAGGCTTCTGTGATGACGTAATGAACATGATTTTTTTTTTCCCTTTAATAAAAAAAAAGTAAAGCGAATCAAAATAACAAAATCTCTTTGTTCTTCTCCAGGCAACTACGGCACAATAACCTAGTGCAGCTCCTTGGAGTGATAGTGGAGGAGAATGGAAGTTTGTTCATAGTTACGGAGTACATGGCAAAGGTACATGGATGGATGTCAGTCTGACAATTTGTCAACATTCAGAGTAATAGTAATGGACATATCGCATTTTTGTTTTTTTGTTTTTTTTTCTAGGGCTGTTTGGTTGACTACTTACGTTCCAGAGGCCGGACAGTACTTGGTGGCAACGCTCTCCTTAATTTTGCTCTGTGTGTATTGCAACTGAATGGGTTTTGTTTTATATTAAAGTTTTAGCATGCAGTTAGCTAATACTGTCCATCATCATGTTTTATTTACTTTACAATTTCTTTTTATTATTTATTAATTGTGACAAAATGATTTAATCCAGTTAAAACTTAGATGAAAACTGCACTGCCTCTTGCTTAATTTAAAGACATGGCATATTTCCATAAAGAAAATGATAATAGTTGTATAATGTCTTTCAGTATAAAAAGTTGGCTGTGATAATGAAACATAAAAGGCAGCTGTGTGTGCAAGGAGGAGAATATGAAAAGAATCACTTCTGTGAAAGTTGGAAGAGGTTGGAAGTGCATTTGACTTGTTTGTCAGGTTTTTAGGTAAAACCCAAGAAAATCACTAAATGAAAATTAACAGAAATTAAACATTTGTGTATCTTTAAGATCTATGTATATATTATTATACATATTTTATAGTATCATCATAGAATTCAGCCCATACTTGGGCCCAGGACTGAGAGTTTAAACAAAAAAATAATTTAGAACTTTTCTTTTCTGTGCCTTTACAGAGATGTCTGCGAAGCCATGGCGTACCTTGAGACCAATAACTTTGTCCACAGAGACCTAGCAGCCCGAAACGTTCTTGTGTCGGACGACAACATTGCCAAAGTCAGTGACTTTGGTCTAACCAAGGAGGCGTCTTCCACTCAGGATACTGCTAAGCTGCCTGTGAAGTGGACAGCACCAGAGGCCCTGAGAGAAAAGGTACAATGCTGTTTACAAATGCTGCGACCATGTGGGGCAGTGTGATTTGCAATTTACACCCATCACAAAGTGAATAAAAACTCTGATATATGTTTTCTTCACGATTAATAGAAGTTTTCCACCAAATCGGATGTTTGGAGCTATGGTATTTTGCTATGGGAGATTTACTCCTTTGGCCGAGTTCCTTATCCAAGAATTGTAAGTATCAACATCTTCTTGAGTGGTGGTACACATGAAATACTTAGGAGAAATTAAGAGAGATTTCATTAATTAGAAATGTGATTGAACTCCAGATTGTTTTCTGTGGCAGTGAATAAAAGTTTCACACTACTTAATTGCAATTTGTTATATTTTCTGATGCCACTGTGAAACCTTTAAACCAACAACTTTATTTTTTTCTGTAGCCATTAAAAGACGTAGTGCCTCGAGTGGAGAAAGGATACAAAATGGACTGTCCGGATGGCTGCCCTGAAGTGGTTTATAACATCATGAAACAGTGCTGGAACCTGGACCCTGCTGCACGACCGAGCTTTCAAATGTTGAAGGAGTGGTTACAACATATCAGCCAAGGGATGGGGAGAAAAAATGACTGACCTGAAAGAAAAGTGAAAAGTGACTTTCCTCTTCATCATTTTGACCATTTTCACTGTAGCCAGTGATAAAAAACTGAACTCATGGACTGTTTTGTTAGGCAAAAAATGCAGCAAATAGGTTTTTCATTTATAGTTAATTACAACAAAATGTGTGGTTTCAAAGTGTATCAGGCTTTTCAAATGGTAATGACTCTTAATTACTGGTTCAGTCGCTCTTGTAAGTCTTTCCATGCTCTGTTATCAAGAGTGAATGATTAACTGTCATATCGACGAGTCTTTTGTGAGAGCACACAGTGCCTTGACCTCTTGTTTTTTTTATGTCTTGTGCTTTACATTGATATCCTTCTTCATATTCGTGGCATGAAATGTTATGAACTTGCAGACAGTAAAATAATTTGGCTAGGTTTGAATCCATGAGATCTGTTTTTAGGAAAAAGATTCTTCTTCTTAGAAGAGTAAGAACTTCATGGACTATTGAATGTGTAATTATTTTGTTAAAGGGACTAAGTTAAAATAACTATAATTATTCAACTTTATGGTTATATAATTTTAAATATGTCAACTCTTGGAAAGTGGAAGCACAAGTTTAGACAAATTCAGCCCAGTCATGTAGTCATCATTCCTATGTACAGCATTTTCCATCCAAAATATAAAATGTTTCATTTTTCAAAAGGACTTAATTAAACTTTCTGGACTTTGTATGTAATAAGAAAAAGAGAATGTTAATAAATTTACTGTGCTGCCATTTTCTACAATAAAAAAATAATTTGTTTTGAACATATTGTAAGTATAGTCATAGCAGTAGTTTTTTGCTACTTTGTACTTTAGGAAAAAATATTATTGGTTAGTAAATTAGTCAAAAGCCAAGATTTTTCTCATCTCCAGTTGTTCACCTATACTATAAATATGTTACTGATAAAGGGTTATAATAATCCATCAAGCCAGTAATTACACCTTTCTAGGTTCTTTATAAATGGATATAATATAGGTTATCAAGTATGATTTACCAACCAGTGTTAATTAATTATAGGTGCTATATCAGAAAAAGAAACCATTTAATTGAATAAGGGAGGGATGTTCCATCAAGTGATGACAAAATAAGATAGCAAATGAAAAAAGGGAGTAGGGTGATACCTTATCCATACACAGAAATACATTATACAATATGTAAATAGGCATCATTCTTTTTGTGATGGAGAAACTGACGCGTTAAGGAACAACGGAACCTTACTGAGGGTGCGGGGACTTGTTTCACTGCTGCACTCCAAAAACGGAGGCGGCCTGTTAGTGAGCTGGATACTAGCAACTTCTGTGTTTCACTTTGTCATGGATAATGACGTTGATGTATTTTGTCGGGAGCTGCCAAAAGTGGTATGTAAAGAAAGAAATTCAAGAATATATAAAGAAAATGAAAAACAATTGTGTTTGTAGAGTGTAAATGTAGTAAGTTAACGCCTGGATAGCTTGCTACATGCTAACGTCAGCGTTTTAACTGTCATCAGGAGCTTCACGCTCATCTCAACGGTTCCGTCAGCTACCAGACCATCGAAAAACTCATCAGACGAAAACCGCACCTCAACATTCAACACAGCATGACGGCCATCGGCAAAGGCCAGCGAAGGACTCTGGAGGAGTGTGTATAACTTGTCGTCTGTAGTTATTTAGCTAGCGTGAGTGTAAGCTAACAGGTGTTATTGATGAGTGGTACGTGATTAAATGCTTTACTTTATTACACGTAATGATAGAGAAGAGCTGAGCAAACGATAAGGAGATATTTTTACTATACTACGGATGTTTTCTTTTGTTGAACGCATGTCCGCAGGTGTTTTCAGGTCTTCAAAGTTATCCATCAGCTGGTTGACACAGAGGAGGATATCCTGATGGTGAGTACTTATTTGTTTGTTAAAAACTACTTGTTTTTCTTGCCTTTTTCTCCCAGAATATGGGAAAGATGCTATATTTACAGGTTGCGACAGATGTTATCAAAGAGTTTGCAGCAGATGGTGTCAAATATTTAGAGCTCAGGAGTACACCAAGGGAGGAGAAAAGCACAGGTAATGAGCTTCAAAATGGAGCCTAATATTATGCTTCCATGACTTACCACCTGTATTGTTTTACAAGATGACATTTGATTGATCAGTCAGTTGACAGAAAACGAATAGCAACTGCATTGATAGTGGAATAATAGTTTTGTGCCAAATATTTGCCGTTTCTCAAATGTGAGGATTTGATGCTTTTATCTTGTTGTGCATGATGGCAACTGAATATGGGGTCATTGGGGCTTTAGATTGCTGTTTGAACAAGATTGTGAGCTTGAGCTGTGTATATATTATTTTGTTTTATAGACAAAATATTCAGAAACAAAATAATCTGCAGGTTAATTGATGCTGAAAATAGAAAATGTGGTCCTACTTACAAGTTGTTGTTTTTTTTTTTCCTAGGATTAACAAAAACGAGTTATGTTGAAACTGTCATTAAAGGCATCCAGCAGTGTAAAAACGAAGGAGTGGACATTGATGTCAGGTAGGTGTAGCATTAGTATTATTGCAGTAATGATACATTATACTACAGAAAGTACAGTAGATTATATGAGGTGTGTGAGGTGTCACGCTGTTGGATACATACTTGGTGATAAAACCACACTGCACAATGTATTACTTTAATCAGACAGCAACTTTAGCGCTGGCCACAAGAGTGCATGATACTAAACGTGCCCATTTATTGTGAAGGTTTCTGGTGGCAATTGACCGCAGGAATGGGACTGAGATTGCCATGGAGACAGTGAAGCTGGCTGAGGAGTTCCTGCTGTCCACGGATGGTTTGGTGGTGGGACTCGACCTAAGTGGAGATCCAAAGGTCAGTAAACCAATTTGGAGCTTGTTAGAGATGCAAAGATTTAAAGGAAATTAGATTTTTAGTCCTAATATGTCATTTGATTAGAATTTAAATGCAGCTAATAATAAAACAAGTGGTTCATAAACTTCTTTAAACCATGGCAAGCTGCTTCACTTTAGGTGACTCTACAAAGTTGTTGATAGTACTGTAATTACTGACATGTCACAATGTTATTTTTATTATGTAACTGAAATTAAATTTGCCTACATGTTATGTTTTGTATATCATATCCTAGAGACACTGTTTAAAATGTGTTGAGGTGCACATTTGTATAGAACTGTAGTTTGACATTGATAGATTTAGAATTATTTTTCATTACTCTTTGACTTTTGCATTTTTGAGTCCTTGGTGTATAACATTTTTCATAATGGTCTGCTGACAGGGTGCAATTTAAGAAATTAGATTAGCTTTGAAATTAGAGTTCTTACATTAATGTGCTTGCTCAGAATAAACTATTCTACTTTGTACTTATGCAAAACCTTTTTTTGCTAAACTCAAAATGATATTAATACCATTTACTTTAAATATAATATAATCCAGTGCCTTTTGAACAAGTTGTTGTTGCTGAAGTACATCAACACCTTAATGTAGTTTTCACTCTAAGGTTGGACATGGCAAAGATCTACTTCCAGCTCTACAGAGGGGCAGAAACTCAGGATTGAAGTTGTCACTGCACCTCTCAGAAGTATGACCATAATATTGCCTTCATTATTTGACTTTGATTACATTTTGTGAGAGTATTATGACATTACAAAATTTGTTTCAGGTACCAACTCAGATGGAGGAGTCAGATTTACTGTTGAATCTTCCTCCAGACAGGATTGGTCATGGCACCTTCTTGCATCCTGAAATGGGTGGATCTCAACACCTTGTTGACAAAGTCCTAAAGAACAACATACCCCTGGGTAAGACTTAATATTCTGTGGTTTATGCAGTATGTTGACTTGGGTTTAAATTTCTTAACTTTTTTTTTTTTTGTAGAGTTATGTTTGACATCAAATGTTACAGGACAGACTGTGCCATCTTACTCCAAGCATCACTTCAAATACTGGTACCAGATGGGACATCCAAGTGTAATTTGTGTAGGTTTAAGGTTTTCCATCAAAATTTGACAAAACAGCATTATGTAGACTCTGAGATGACACATGTGGCGAAAAAGGTAAAAACTAATTATGTTTATTGTTTGTCACATTTCAGACTGATGATAAGGGGGTCTTCTGTACAGACTTGTCTCGGGAATATCAACTGGTAGCTTCCACATTTGGTCTCAGTCATGATGCCCTATGGAATCTCTCTCAGCAGGCTATAGACTGTATCTTTGCACCAGAGACTGTGAAAGAGAAGCTGAAACAGAGGTGGACTAATTTAAAACCTCACATATTCCCAGTGCCAAGTTCATAGGAGCCTGAAGCCAAACATATAAGTCAGATACTGTAAATGTACTGAAAAATGTTTGGAATAAGTGGAAGTAAATTATAGTTAAAACGAGTGTTAAATTTGTTTTTGTTTTTTTTGCTGACAACATAAATCAAGGCCACAAATGCATTATGACAACATAGAAATGGTGTTTTCAGGGAGCTTAATTCAAACAGTACAAATATCCAGTCTTCGATGCTCTTCAGTATTTCCAAATTGATCTGAGATATCTTGTGTCCTTTAAATTATAGAACATGTTTATAACACTGCCTTCTCTACGTGGTACTGTCATGCTTTCTTTCCAAATTTTCCATGCTTGTCTTTGGTCTTTTTGAATCTGCCGTGTTGCATTTCTTTCTTTTTCAGTTTCCCATGCTCTGGACCTCCGTTGCTTGCAGATGCATTCCCACCATCCAACTTTCTTTTCTTGTCACTGTTGGGAGTAAGACATGATTATTATAACAAGTTTCTACAACCAATCACATGATATTTCCTTGATCCTGAATGTCACTGCACCTCTTTATGCTGATGACGGCTGTGTTCCCTGCTTTCTTCAACACCTGGTCCCATTCCTCATCATCTCCACGAATCCTGTACCTGAAAGTACAAAAGAAAATTACAGCTTAAATGAATATCACGATGATCCCAAAATACCCCCCCCCCCCCCAAAAAGACATCCAGTGGCTTCCCTCCCCCCTCCCTCGTACTTACTCTTCAAGATCCATTTCCTTCACTTTTTCAATATCCTTCTTGTGTCTTTCCTCAAACTCTTTAGCTGCATCTTGCTGTTAACAGAGGGGAAACATTTGAGTTTCTCTGAAGATGCCTTGATGCTGCAGAACAATCTTAGCAATCTGATTTATTATTAATTTGACATGAGAAGTCTACAAATGTTAATAAATAGTGACAATGCCAATTAGTATCCTAAAAGTCAAGCCTATATCTTAAAGTTTCTTATTTTGTCAGTCAAAATCCCAAAACATCAAAGATTATATAAAAGAATCAGCAGATTTTAAAAAAGCCTTGAGACAGAAACAAGAATATGCTTAGCATTTAGCATTACCATGAAATAGAAACTGTTGGTATCCAAACAGCCAATTATAAACTTGTTGAAATAATAAAGTAGCACAGTCATTTCAGAAAGTATTTCAGACCTCTCTATACTTTTTTTTTGCACACTTGCTGTACTGAATGTAAATTTTTAGCTGACAGGCTGCCATTTTCACCGATCAGGCTAGACTCAAAAAAAAAAAAGATTTATCTATTTCCACTAAATTAAGCACCAGGTGTGCAAAATGTGAAGAGATATATACTTTGTATATTGTATACTTTCTGAAGACACTATTATCAAGAACAGAGACATTACATACCAAATCATCATTAAGGCTTGTGACAGTTGGCTCCATGGTGACATCTTTAGATTGGGCCATTTGCGCCTCAATAGCTTTTTCTTGGATGCTGGTGAAGCTCTAGAAAAAGTAGAGAACAACAGGAAGTACAAAAGTTATATTTGCTTTAAAATAACGTCATATAACACCTTTTTATACTGTGTTTTTAAATATGACTTAGACCACTGGTTTCAACTCACTTGCACAATTTTACGGATGAGACGGTTGAAGAGGCCCATGAGTTGTGAACTGGGGAGTTCAATTTCCTTTTCTAGCTGTTCCACTGACTTGTGCTGCAATCCTATACCCAGGAGTAACGCCTAGAAAAGTCCAGTAAACAGACAATCAACATTCACAAGAAATTAAATGACCATGGAAACTGGGACTCCAGACTAGAGGGGAAACTTACACACTGTGCTGCTGAGAGGGAGACATCACGGAGTTGGTTGAGGAAGAACATGCGTGCCACAGCTGGAATCAGGTCCATGATAAGGTGGTAATCCACCATGCTCCTTGAATACAACTCCAGACGTTTGAGGTCGTAAGGGCTGAAGTGGTCTGCCAGCTCAGAGCTACTGAGAACTGTGGAGGCCAGAGACAAGTGAGATCAGATCTGGGAAGATGCAGGTGAAATGTAATAAGATTAGCTAGCAGCCGAGTCTTACGGTCAGTCTCCTCCTTGGACTTCTTATTCTGCAGTATGCTGAGTGCCAAGCTTGGATGGAAGCTGCTGAACTGGTAGGAGAGGAGGGACAGGAAGCGACGGCGGAAATCTAAGCAAAATCGAAACCGTTTAGTCAACTGTAAGTTTAAAACAAACCAGATCTCATGAGGTACTGTAGGAAAGTTCACCTTTCCAGAAGGCCGACAGCCACTGGCTCTGCTCTGGGGCGTCATCTGTATTCAGCTCCTTCAGCATCACGCAGGAGTGTTCCCCTGTCAGATCATTCTAAAGGGAGCCAAACGTGAACCAAGTGTGAGAACAGCACAATGTGAAACAAAAAATTGCTGAAACACCTAAAAAGACATTTTAAACTTACAGGAGTTTGTCTAAGGTAGACTGGAGTATAGCCTGCTTTCTTCCAGAACCTGTCAGGTTGCATGAACAAATTTCACACTTTGAAATCTTCAAAAATATTACGACTTCCCGCCACACACACACTTCGCTCTCCATGTTTCAGGACACTCACTTGAGCAGCTGCGTTGTAAGGCCGTAGGAAACTCCTAAATAGTCCAGTCGCTCTGCTCTCCTTTCACTCAGCTTCAGCAGCAGAGGTGGGAGCTCCTTCCGTGGTGTGACAACTTCCTCCAGAAGACTGACAGCCTGAACAAACATAGAGCTTGCGTCACAGAAATGTGCTTTAAATCTAGCTTGACTAATCTTTAAATTGTATTTATACCCTTCATGTGGGGAATTAATGTCTCTCAGATGTTGCTGAAGACATTTTATGTCTTTGACTGTATTACCTCACTGCTGACGGAGGTGATCTCATTGTGGTTTGAGTGTGTGTTCTCATCCATTGTGGGAAACTTGCCCTCATAGTACATCTGCAACAGTTGGAGAGCTCTGGATCCATAACCCATCTGTTAGACAGGTTAGACAAGTTATATACAGCAAAACTAATAAACTAATGGACAAACATGCAAAGGGCTTTGCAAGTTCTTACCCCTTGGTAGTCTGGATTGACAGCTATTCTCACCACTCTGCCTCCAGAGAGGCTCCCAAATTCTGGGTCTTGGAACTATGAAGAGAAATGAGTAGATGATTCATGTTTACACTGTGGAACATGAGCTGTAATAAAAAAAATCCTTATTACCAGTGTGTACCTGTTCTGACACAGTCCAGGGAATGAGATCACCGGAAGCCTTCTTCCCTCTGGACAGACTATTTAAGATGGACTGTCGTGAAATTTCTCCTTCAAGACAAATCTAAGGAAGCGAACATAAAGACATGCATCAAATGAAAAATCTGATTTGTCTCAAAAAAACAAACAAACATGTGACTGAAGCTCATGTGAGTTTGTGATTTAATGAAGAGAAGACTCAGTAAAATAAATACAGAAATCAGGGGTCCCGAGCATCTTACCTGGACCACAGCAAGAACCTCAGGTAGTGAATTCTGTGTGGGAGGAACAGGTGGCAACAGGCAGAAAAGGTGATGAGCTGGAGCATCAGATAACATCTGCAGGTCATTCGGGGAATTCTGGAGCAAGAGAAAAAAGAGAAATCAGAGAACTGGGAAATACACAAAGATTACAACACTGCGGGAGTTGTAATAAAATTCAGATTTCTAAGTTCAATAAAAAAATAATTTACTGTTCTATTAACTAAGCTACTGCCACCCCACGTCTCACCTTGTAGTGTGATGCCACATAGAGAGCCATCAGCCTCTGCAGAAAAGCCTCAGATGCCTTATGGTAACAGAACAGCGTGTCTCTGTTCACATAATATCTGGACAGCATGAGTCAAAGACAAAGCAGAAAAAACTACAAGTTGTTTTGCTTAGATTTGTGTTTGTTTAAAGATGTATATAGCTCAGGCAAATCTGCAGTCAGATATGCTGAGTTGACTGAAAACCTCTTCAGCATGAGAGATCCCTAAATAGGGTCCACTGTAGACAGAGGGAGCCAAAATAGCCTTCATGAGGAAGAGGCAAACTTTAATTTGTCAGCTCATACAGTTGCTGATGTAGGTTGTGCTTTTTTCACTATGTGGGAATCTTTATATATCTAGATATTTATGTGTTACATGTATTTATGTACATGTAACACCCTGAGAAACTAGCTTAATATGAAATATCAAACAATGCTGATAAGTAAGTTTTTAACAATCCCAAGTATCTTTAGCATTTAAGAATGAATTTTGAATTTTAAGAAAAAACTAGTTCCAGCCTCTAAGGTTTTCTTGCGTTTCTTGGTCTTATTTGATGATGCTTAACGTTATCAGCCAATAGATGGATAACAATGCATTAATACATTAATCTGTTTAACACCGGAGCTTGTGCTATTTTTTTTAGATTAATTAAGCACAAAACACTTTGATTGTATAATTTATGTCATTTATATGCCTGGTCTAAGCTAAGTGGCAAGTTTAAGGATACAGATCACAGGTCTGTGGAAGTGGGCAGCCAGAAATGAGCCTAGGGATGTTTAGACAGTCCAAACAGAGCAGGTCATTTAACCACCTCTCCACGGCGTCTCCTGAAGCGTATCGGATGGACTGGTGAAGGGAAACCTCGTAAAGAGTGCGAGCTGTGTGGGGAAACAGTCAGCAGTCAGTCAGATAATAGAAACACACTTAAAACACATTTTAAAACACTGAACTACAGTACTACCTGCTGCAAGCCTTGCTGTGTTGGTGGCCCTGTTCTCTGCTGACATGCTCTGCTGACTGTCTGAACTCTGATGCCTCAACTGCTGAATCAGTTTGAGGGAGAGAGAGCGTCCTGTTCCTTCATAGCTGCAGAGATGATGAAAAAAAGTGGTCAGATGTACAGACAGATGGAACTGAGGTGATTAAGCAACAGATCATTAACCATTTTGATAATGTATAAGTTATTCAAGACACAAATGCCAAAAATCCACTGCTTGCAGTTTGAAGTGAGTATTTCCTTTTTTAGTCTACGTATTTGGTTGGTGGACAACAGGTCAAACAAAAAAAAAGCATCTGAATATGCAAACATGCATTTAGGAAAATGGTGATATACATTTTTACCAGTTCAATGTGGTATTTGCTTATATTAAAGTCCCTGTACTGACCCGTTGATGGTGGAAGCCATGAAAACCAGATAAGGTCCAAGCAGTTTCTTAACTAAAGGAAGAGGGATGGCTGCAGCCTCATCAATGACCAACAGTTCAGCCTGACCGAGCTTTACTGCATCACCTGGGTGGATGTACTTTTAGTAGTACAGACAGATCAGATATAAGTGTATGTTTCACTAGTTATTGTAAATAAGAGGAAATGGAGAAGAGTGGTCTGGTTCTTGTTTACCTGAATCGTCTGCCGATGCTCTTTAAAGATGTTCACTCGCACCACGGCTTTATTGAACTCTGGATTCAGAGACTGGATGATTTCATAATCAAGGTGCTCCTACAAATGCAAAAGAATATGTGACATTACATTTGCTCATGATATGAATGCTACAAATACTGCAGAGAAAATTCTCAACAAAACCCACCTGATACTGCAGAGCATCAAATCCTTTGAAGATGAACTCAAACATGGTGTGCAGGTTGTCTGGGCTCGGTGAGGTTACAAAAATATTGGAGTAGCTGTAAAAGAAAGTCAGTCAGTCAATCAATCATTTCCAACGAGTGAAGACAATACAACAGACAAATCCACTATATTTGTAGAATTTTAAAATAAATCTTTACCCAAAAGCCACAGCTCCAGCGACAGCCAGGCCCAATGCTGCAGACTTTCCTCGTCCACGAGCAGCTGTCAGAGCCACAGTGCTTCTCAGTGTCTTCTCAGAGATTGCTTCAATGAACTTAAGCACTGCCTTTGCCTACAGTACACGACACAATTTTAAAACGATAACTGAGTCTCCTGTTGATGTCGTATTATCAAGAACACTTTCATATTCACTGAACCCCAATTTGGTGGTTACTTGAAATGACTAAATTAAATAGTCTTACAGGTACATTAATCAAAAGTTCTACTTGCTAAATGTGTAAAAGTGATTCCTTAGCAAGAGGTCCTGACCTGATCCATGGTCCTGCAGCAATCCACCAACACGCCCACAGGCTGAGTGTCCTGAAGGGACTCCTTTAGATCCTTCAGCTCCTGTTCTTGTGGTGACAGACCGTCCTCCTGGAGAAGGTAAGACAAACTTTGAGTGATCAGGGAGCCAAGAACCAACAAGAAAACTATTTTTATCTAAACAAAATGTTTCAAAACAGCAATCACCAAGTGCTCTGCAGAAGACAAGGACATAAATTGTTAAAACCAATATGTATAAGGTTATAAAAATATAGCCCAAAAAACTTCAGATGCTTTGTAAAAAGTGCACAGACTGGATTTAAGGTTGCTGTTTCAAAGTCAGTGAGAGACAACAGCATTCACCTTTCTCCCTGATCTAAAATGCTGCAGCTTCTGTCAAGAGGTCTGAACATTTTATGTCTTGAATTATAAGACTACAACATTTAAAACCAGTCAAACAGAGAGCTACTGAGCTAGAAAAGGGAAGGTAAAACTGAATTGTGCTTTTTGCCTCGATTAATCTGGATCTCCACTGTACATATACAGAAAAAGACAATAACACTGGAGAAACTGGAACCAGTAAATGTTCCAAACATCTTTATCGCTTTATTCTAATGCAGGTACCTGAGTCTTTGGAGGGACTGGCTTGATGTTTGCCATATGGGTGGAGATCGGCAATATGTTGAGCTGGTCATCGATGGCAACACAGTTTTTGCAAGATGCAAGAGACAGAATGAACCTAGAAATAGAACAAAATCAGATATATTGCACTGATGAAAAACTTTCCATTAATTCCCAAAGAGGGCATACCTCTCGTTGAACCGTCCCACCACATCCTGATGAGCCTCAGTCCTGTATCGAGAGTGTACATCCTGAAGGAAAAAAGACCACAGTATCATAAGTCGTCTGAGTGTTAAAACGAGTCTGACGTGAGTGGAGATAGAACAGGTTACTGACTTACCATAGTCATTGTATACAGCTGCTTGAGAGAGTTCATCGTCCTCAGCAGTATGACCACAATACCACCTCCTTCTACAGTCTCAATAGTTCTGGCTAAGAGGTTGGGAGTGAGAGCTTCAAAATCCTGTATAAATAGAAATAAATCTTAAAGACCTGATATGTACATTGACAACATCAGCTTCTCCAGCAGTGGTTCCAAATATTTTTGGATCCTATTTATGTCAGAGTATCCACAAAACACTATCAGGTCCCTTTTTTATGTGCTCTGTTTGAGCACTGATCTATAGCCAAAGAGCAGACAGACTCACCTGTAAGACACACATGCCGTAGGTGTTTCCCAGGATCTTGTGTGTCTCATTGTAGTAACAGTAGCGGATGTTGGTTGCAGCGATGAAGAGTTCAAACGGGTCATCCTGATTCAGATTCAGTGTGCCCGTTTTAATTTTCTTCTGCAGCTGCCTCATGCGCTTCTTCCGATTGCTGTTTCATACATTTTAAGAATCAAAGTCATTTCTCCATACATCTACTTACAAATGTTTAACTCTCTGTGAGGAGCGCACACACACACCTGCTGAATCCTAGGTCTTTTTTGTAGCACCAGAGTACAGAGGGTCGTGCCCTGACTGCAGCTTTGGCCAGCATGTGATGCAGGATGACAACCTGGATTAGAGACAAATGAACCGGTTTAGTGCTCAAAGAGAGAGTTAAATAAAATTACTTTCAAATCAACCTGCTGTTCCAGGCTCCTTATTACCTGGTCTCTCCCACGGTCTCCCACCACCACAAACATGGTGCGATGCTGCAGTGCGACTCCATTCTCTATCTGGACGCGAATCCGGTTGTCTACCTTTTTGCGGACTGTCGCCATCGTCACCAGAGAAATCACCTTCAGAACGACATTAATACATAAACGCAAACATCAGTGAGACATAAACGACGCAGTTACACCGACAGCTTGCTGTCAACAGAGTTAGGAGGACAAATAGAGCCAAGTCAACTTGCAGTCAAAACAAGCACAGATAAATTAAACCTGCTTAAACGAAAATATAAAGATCACAGAAACTTAAACATCACTTCCCGCGCACACAAACACACTCACCGTTTCCAATTAGCTCGTTATAGGAAAACGTTTTTTGTTTTATCTTCAAATTCCAAGAAGTCGAAAACAATCTAGTTGTTAGCCATCATGCTGTTGATACACTCACGTGGAGACACACATTCATGCAGGACCCCTGCGTGACGTCAAAACTGCGCGACGTTACAGAAAGGATTAAGTCCTAGGTTTTGCCTGCCAGGTAAAACTTCGCTATCATACAAGTCTTGTTAACATTTGGACCGTCAAAGTAATTTTGAGCAAGACTGTTGTTGTAAAACGCAAATATAAAAAGGAGGTGAGGTGAGGAATTTTTTTTTCACCTTTCGGATGTTGTTGTGGGAGGTAGCATGCATAAAGTAGTTTTAAATATATATTTTTATTTTAGTTTAATTCTATTTATAATGATAATTTAGAAAACAGAATGAAAATGTATTTAATATTGAAATCGATTAAAATGAAAATTGACATTCATTCATTTGCAGTGAAAGTCCCGAGTACAGATCTTGTCATCTGAAAAGCAGAGATGGACATTGCACTTGCTGCACAGTGTCATGATATATACTTTATCACAGTGTCTGCAGCATCTTCTTGTTGTTCCAAAGACCTTGTAGTTCTGACCTTTTGGGACTGTGGAGACAAATTTCTTTACAACATCACCTGACAATCAAAGTTCAGATTTGGCCCATAAAATATGGTGTTTGTATAAATCAAACTATGGTCTGACTTTCGAGAGTTTCATTTCATTTCTAATAACATACTAATGTAATTTGTTTCCATATGTGAATAGGAAATGCAAAGTCCCCATGCAATATGTAAGGTGCACATGCTAATTTGACTACCACTCTAAGCCAATGTTGTAGAATTACAGCATTGCCTTCACAAGCTCTAAATCTACTTTGATGAAAATATTCCAGAGTAGCTTAGTTTATAAATGCATGAAATAAATCAACACAGTAAATAAAGACAAATATCACATATAACACAAATATTTCAAGCATTTACTTATTTGAATTTTGTAATAGTAGGTCCAATAAAACAAGGAGATGAGCTTGGACGAGCATTTGTAAATGTGGTCTTACAAAAAAAAATGAGTTTTTTTTATTTTTTAGAAGAGCTAAAGGTAATGTAATTTTTCTTACAGGGTTTGTAAAGCTGAAAATAATTGGTGGCAACTCTGATAATCTAATAACAGTTCAGAAAAAAAAAGTTACTTTCATCTCTAGTGTTTCTGTGTCTGATATATTAAGGTAACTGTGATGGTCTTCTTCAGTTTCAAATTTTTAAGCCATACAACAAATCAATTAGTAGTAAAATGGTATTTGCTTGTTCCAATTTGTTTTCTCTGCTAGTTAAATTAACAAAAAAGTAAATAAGCCATATTTTTGCTTCCAAACACTCTGGTATTCGTGACTAGTTATTTGTCATAATAGAGTTTAGCTCGAACACGCTTGAAAATTTTCTATCTGTGCTTGCAGGTAAACTATTGGGGATGTGGCCGTGTTTCTCTTGACTATAGCATAAAATCTCCCAGAGAGAACAGACCCAGATAAAAAAAAAAATAAAAAATTTAATTTCTATCATCTGACGAAATATTATTTAGCATATCTTAAAACGGTTTCTATATTGGGGTTATAAAGCATAGCGTCGTGTTGTATCACATGATGTGATACGGTCTATAAAACTGGCTGCTGCTGTGGATCTGATTAATGGTGTTATTCAGCTTGCAGCATTGCAGAACTGTTTGTGTAACATTTGACGTCTAGTGACTGACTTCTTTTAATTGCATTTTTAGAAAGTAGAACAAAAACATAACACTAGACAATTTATCTCTGTTGCATTAAATAATGGACATATTTTGCAGTGACACATCTCAACCTTACAGCAAGAAACTCAAGGCTGAAGCATGGGTATGCAACACAACTTTATTGAAACTCTTGAAGCAACATCAAATTTACAAACAAGGATATGGGAGCTCCTTGAACATAAAACGCTTATTTTATTTTAGAACCAAAATGACAGAAAAGAACCGATAAAGGGATTCGACTCCCAAGGGTTGGACCAGCAGTGGCAGGCGCTTTTTCATACAAAAAATAAGTTATGAAATCTTTCAAGTTTACAGGAATATTGAAACACATGCTTGTGTAAACCGATGATTAGATTTACAGCTGAGCTTGTGTTTTAGACTCAGATCTAATATTTCCAAATATCAAAGCAGGCATTACTTTGATTGGAGAGACAGAAAAAAATACCACTGATGAAGAACAAAGAAAAAGAGAAGAGTGAATTGGGGCAAATGCATTCTTGAATTTAGAATTTTCAGTGTGGTGCAAGTTAATCAGTCACAGTCATTATAAAAAGGCATTTTCAGGATCGCATTGCCTGAGTGCTGCCTCTCGACACTCCTCTGGGTCCCTGACCAGCTCCGCGCTTGTAGTTCTGTTGGTAACCATCCTGGAGAACCATGGGAAAAAAGAGAAGACATTTTAGAAACTATTCCAAGGGACAGCAAAAATCAAAAGCCAGTGTGAAGGGATGCATCTTTACATACCCTCTGATAATTGCCATTTGTGTAATCCCGAGGTGTGCTGAACTGATTCTGTCCATAACCGGAGTTTGGAGTGTTGGCAAAAGGAGCACGATAACCATCATAGCCACCTGGAAATAAGATTTTTAATAGAGGATGCACTTATTGAGATTAACAATAGAATATCAGACTTCTAAGCTCCTTCAGACACATATTTTACACTTCATGAAAATGTGATAAGTTTTAGGTACAAGTCACAACAGCTTGTTATTAGGTTGGTCATAGTAAAGCTTGCAGCAAAAGATTAAATACTAAATGCAAGAACTTCTCATGATAATACATTTAGCACTTAATTAACAATCTGATTAATTTATTTAGCACCAAATTTACAAATTACAAATCAAGACCATAACGATTTAAGCTGTTATACCTTATAATAAAAATAATAATTGGTTGAGCTGAATACTTTAAGGGATGCACCGATACTGCCCACAAAAAATAAAATATAAAATAAAGATCAGGTGTTGGATAATGGGGCCGATCTATTCATTGTAATTCTATGTTTGTGGTGTGTGCTATGCCAAGCGTCAGTAGTACATGCTACATGCCTGTAGATATGACTCACAACGACAACAAGGAGGGAGCCAGAGATTTAGCTGTACAGAGGGATTTCACATTTGCTATACCGACAAGTTCAACGGCTATAGCTGCCAAACTGTTTTTCATTGTTCCTCCAACAGTGACAAAGATTGATCCATCTATAAAAAGGTTGAGGGGGATGGTGGTACTACTGCAAAATACAACACAACAAACTTAAGTATGGCAGATGCGCTGCAAAGACGTGAGAAACTTGACTTTTCAATTTTAGCTGCTATATTATAAACTGCCGAGTTCGTACATGTTCTCACATGGGCAAAACACTTGATTTCAATCAGGGGTGGGGGTGCCCCAACAAACTGGAAAAAGGGTTTTAATTTATGACAAACATCCAGATGCCAGATTTCTGCTATGTCATGTGAATGAAAATACTGTATACTTAGTTTACTAAATAACACATGCATATCAGGATGTGGTGTTGTGACTTAAAGCTGATAGTAATGTTTATGGAGATGTAAAGTGTATAGGTCAGACTAGTGAGCAGATCCGTGAGCACGGTTTAGTTTTGTCCTTCAGTTTATTTTAAATGCTGTTTGGCCGATACACAAAGTCCAGATATCAGTAAGGGAACTGAAAAAGTCAGATCAATGCATCCCTGTTTTCATGTCAGACTGTCTATAAAGAAAATCTCACTACAGAGGAGGTTCGAAAAGGGCATTCTTGTCATGTTTTTGCTTGTGCAATCAATTGGAATATCAGATTCACTAAAAGTAGCAAGGGGTGAGCGCTCTGAACTTAAAGTAGTCAGACAAGGCTTGTGGGTGCAGGTTGTGATCTTACCTCTGAAACCATTTGATGAGCCTCTGTAGCCATTGATCATGCCCCTGGCGTTGCGGGGACCACCACGAGACATGCCTCTGCTATTGTAGAACGACTGAGTTTGTCGGCCAAAGCCTGGGCCCTGCTGGGAAGGCTGTTGATGGCCTCCTGATGGGTCTTGGGAGTGAAAGGCACCAACTACAAAAAAGATAAGTCAATTTCAAGCCACATTCAAACATACAATATTTAAAAATAAATTTTTTTAAATGGGACCTAATCTCAGGAAGTCAAGGCTGACACAATAAATTCAGTAAATCAATAATGAAATATACAGAAAATATGTTTACCAGACTGCAGTTGTTCTGACTGCATCTCTGTCTGCTCAATAGTATGCTGCGACTGGTTGCTGAAAGCCTGGTTGTAGCTGTTCTGGTATTGGCTGGCCTGGTTCAAAGACTCTGTCTCATTAGCTGGTGGGACTGGGGCATTGAGGTTGAACACCTGTGGGGCAAACAAGGGCCACATTGTGGTGAAGCCGAACCCAAGGAAAGGTCACAGGCTCACTGGGAGTAAAGTCCATTACTCAGTATTTCCTGGAAATAGCTGTATAACAAAGCCATACAACTGCAATTTGATGAGAGGGCACGTAAGGACTCAACAAGCACTTCCTAATGAAAGTCATTAATACATTTGTATTTCTGAATCCACTGGTGGTGATTCACTCGATGCTTTTAATACAGGTGTTATTTGGTAACTTAAGAAGCTGCTCAGTAAGTTTAAATGAAAAACAGGGAATAAGTGTTGTCACTCTGTCTTACTGTCTGCATTGACTGGAATGGTGCTGCATTGACATTGATGCCACTGCTGTGAGGAGCTTTGGAAACAGGCTGGAAAACCTGTGTTTGAGAGGCAGGGGCCAGAGCTGTAGAGGGAGGAGGCTGCTCTGACGACAACGACATTGAGTTCTGTTAAAGAGGGGAGATGCAATAATACTTCATTAGCACAACTATACAGGCTTTCTTGGCCAGATAAGACCTAAATCTGATGTACATCAATAGTGATTTGATTAAAAATAGACATTTTCCTTTCATACAGTATATATATATAAGTTTATTGCTTAGTTCCACTTTCATCAATAAATAAAATTAATTATCAGAAATTAACTATGAATTAATTGTCATGTTAAAAAACAAGGAGATTCTGTATCTAATAAAGTAGTGTTACTTTTTTTTGTTTACCTGGATGGGGTCAATGGATTCTGTTGAAGGTCGGGGGTCTGGCGTGTGTGAAGGCTGATACATGGGAGGCGGCGTTTGGGAAACAATAGGGACCTGTAAAGAACCAGAATAAATCTTAAACATGTTCCATTTCTTGCTGGCATCTATCAGTATGTCTTTTTTTCTGATTACTTACTTGTGTGGGCTCAGGCTGGACAGGAACTGTGTTAGGTTGTGATAGCCGGGACTCTGGGTGAACTAAAATGATTTGATTATTGCACTTGAGTCTACAATAAACCAACCAACTGTATCCCACTGTACTTTCTCTACTAATACTATTTGCACATCATGTAACATTGAAAACTGAGTTTTTCTTAAAACTTACCTGGAGGACAAACCATCTGTTGTAGGTCCATGCTATGAGCAGGTTTCATGGGCTGCGCCGATACAATGGCTGGGTCAATGGACTGTCCATCAAACTCCAGCATCGAGTCCTGGAAACAGTGTAGTGATTAACATCCAACTAAAACTACATACTAAACTACTATCTACATTAAACAGCCCAAATCATCACCTGCATGAAGTTGTATGTTCCCTGCATCTGTGCCATTAAGTCCTGCACCACCTGCTTCCTGACCAAAGGGTCAGTAGGTGGCACAGGAGACTCCAAGTTCAGGGGATGGGTCTCCAGGGCAACAGGGGGAGCTGCAGGCTGCTGCATGGGACTGACTGCCTGAGAGTGCAACACAGAATGAACATATGCATGAGGAACAACTGAAAACTAGTTAAGGCTATATTTACACAAACCTTTGCAATATATTAAAACAACGCAATAGGCTGCTCATTTGCATTAAGGCAACACAAGCAAACATGGAGGAGAGTGAATGCCATACAAACAGGAGAAGATCTTGACCAGCCAGGACCAATGAGGAGGTTGTAGCTAAAAGTAGTATTTCTGTCGCATGGGTGACATTTGGGTATGACAAGTCTGACACAGAGCAGAAAACTGTACTCTGCAAATGAACACAACCAAACTCTTAACACCTACAAAAGAATTACGCCTAAAAGTTTAGAGCAAGTCTATGGATAAGAATTAAAAATGTTATACGTTATACTGTAAACGTCACATATGCATGTAACAGATCTAATATAAGTACATTTTATTTGTCAAGGCTTTAGATGTGGTCATTTTATATGGAAAACCTTTACAGAAAATGTGCTATATATCATGATATATCTGGATATGAAATGACCTAAATCAGGATATGAGATTTCAGTCATATTGTACAGCAACTTGAGAGGCAGCATCATCTACACAAGAAAATGGAGCTAGTCACATTACACTGTGTGTAAAACCGAGGTAAATTCTCCAGTCACTAGAAGAAGTTATTTATGTTTCCACATCATAGAATCACAGAATGTTAATCTTCTCTGGCAAAGCGCAACATAAAATCATAAATACTGATATACTGCTCCAGCATGAGCATCCACAGAGAAACATGAGTCAGTGACAAAATATCAGCGAAGATCGAACTACATCTCTACACAGTAGGCAAAATAAAACTGAATGCAGTATATTTCTTTCAGGAAAAGAATGTAAAACGATTCACTTTCTGTCCATGTGGCTGATGCCAATATAATAATCATTTGCAGTATTGTTCCAATAATAACTGGATAAACATCTGACTAATATTTGTCTTTTATATTCAACTTGTAGTCTAAATTATATTATTTTTTTCCTAATGCTGCATTAAGTTCATTCCTATTAACTCATTGGGTTAAGTGATGTTATTTTGTGTTATACCTCAGTTAATATAGATTTATGTTCCACTTAAAATTTAAAGTCATTTGAAACTGAAATGATTCAAAGGTTTCTTTTAGGATACACTAAAAGAACACAAACGTTAAAAAGTAAACTCCAGTTTTGAAAAAACATCCCTGCGGCATACCTCTGTTTCCGTGGTCCACTCATCCCCCTGCTCCTTCTCACTGCCGCTGTAAGTGCTGTCTGGAATGAACTGTCTATTTACAAACTGGAAGGAAAAAAAGCAAACATCAGCACAATGCCAAAAGCCCAAGACCTCACTAGAAAGAAGAACACTGGTCTCACCTCTGTTGTTTCCACTGCAATGGGTTCCGTGAACTCTTCAATTATTTCAGTTTCTGTAAAAAGTAAAGCAATTTAGAGAATACGCTAAGCTCTGTATTACTTGATTACAGCTGCATTTTAAAAGTAGCAAAGTTTGGTGCAGATTGACTTCAGAGAATGAGCCGGACCTGGATCAACCGTCTGCTCTTCTGATGATTCAGTCACTGCTGCTGCGGCTGGCTCTTCTTCCTCTTCCTCCTCACACACTCCGTTTTGGTGAGATGGGACCCGGTCAAAATACCCACTAAGCAAAACCTGGTCCAAAGTCTCTTTCAGTGCTTTGTCTAGAAAAGGAAACAGTCATGAATATAACCTTTGCTTGTAACACATTTAAAATTGTCAATTTCTCTAACATTCAATTCATAATTAAATGTAACACAATCAAAGATAAAGTTCTATGAAAAACAGATTTGTGTCAACACTTGCTTTATCTTGATTGGCGCACCTTCCTGCTGCTCAGACAAAAACAAAACCTCCTGTGCAAACACCAAAAATAAAGATAGTCTACATACAAATTTAGAACTGATCAGAAATATGCTGCTATAAAAAATTTTTTTTTAAAAAAGAGGACAAGAAATTTACTAGAAAATATATTGCACTAACTTAGGAATTTTCACTTTTGGTTCTTCAGGCAAAGCAGGTCAATGTTGTTTCCTGAAAAGCCTCATGCCTCAGACCAAGAAGTCTGCTGCTCTCTGAATAGATGTCACCCCAAGGCCTTAGTGAGGTGAAGAGGGTTGACTGGGGCCATTGCAGTCAACTGGGTCACTAGTATCGTACTGTAGCTCCAGAGATCTAACCAGTGCAATCACAGGCGACAGGGCCACTGGCACCTTGCCCCATTGCTGACTCAGGATAAGCCCAGAGCGCTTAGCCCCCCGAGAAGAATGCAGCAGTGTGAGTCCCGAGGCCAGACCGCTGAGAATGCAGTACACCAGAATCCCCAAGCCCTGATTATTCACACTGCAGCACTGCACACAGGCTGCATTAACAAAACAAAATGCTCATGCTACATTAACATATGAAGACTGGCCAAACTATGCTTTAGAGCTGTTGCAATCTCTGTCTATGTGATATCTATGTGACAAATTACAGCAATAACATTATATAGCCATCTTTTGATTTAAACGCTTGTTGATGACTGTTGTGTCACCAACCATCTGATGAAATGTTCTGCCAACAATTTTCATCACCAGCTGGGCATCTAAATAAAGCCAGTTTGTCTTCAATAATGAATCCCCTTAGTTCTGCTATAAATTACAGTAAAGTAGCAACAACAGCAATTTTTCCTGTTGATTGATCCGTTTTTATGCAAATTAATTGCTGGACTACACTATGTCAGTAAAAAGAGAAAATGCTTCTGGTGCTTTTAGTGCCCAAGTTAAAGTCTTCAAATTGTCAGTTCAAAAGTCTATTACAGGTAAAAATGTAATTCACAGGTGTATTTGATCTATTGGAAATAATTAGCCAAAGCAATCATTAACCTACAATAAAACCATAGCGATTACAGCCAATGCACCAAGTTAAAGTTCACTTACATGTTGTTCCAACCACAGCCTTGTCCTTTCCTTCCAGCAGATCCCAGAGGTGCACAGATGCTTCTTCATACTGGTCAGCCAACCTGCAAGAGTAGAGATAAGTTGCATGGACCATCTTGTTAAAAGGAAGGGTTTTGTAGATCAAAAGGTGCACCAGGTATTAATGCCTTACACCAACCTGACGTTTTGGTCACGGTCTGGCCCCACTAACTTGTAGAATTCATCAAAAGTTGCAAGGTCTGCATCTGTAAGTAGTGGTGAGCCTCCAACTCCCTGCTTCAGGTCCTGCCGCACAGTGTCATCTCCCAGCCGGTCCAGGAGAAACTGCAGCTCCAAAATGGTCTTGAGCCTCATCTGCTCTGCCTCCTCCCGTTGCAGCTGCTCCCGCCGTGCAGATTTCTTCACCACTTTCTGAATCTAATGATAGCATACATGTGCCACACAAAGCAAAGTTACTACCCGTCAGAATAGACACCAATCTGATATTTTAAGAAAACCAGAGTCAGGCTTACATCTTGTCCCAATGTAATGAACGTCTTCTGCAACTCTTTGGCAAATTCCAAGTTATTCATAACTTCCTGGTATTTGGAGAGGGCCTCCTGAAAAAGAAATTAAGGAAAACAAACATTTTACACATCGCTATGTTGTAATAATTAAAAACTTTTGTATGTATTATAGAATTATTTTTGTTTGCAACTATTGTGAATTATTTCTAAACAACAAAGGCTTCAGTGTACCCACCAGCTGGTCCTGATTGAGTCGCTCCCCTTTATTCTTCCTGACTTGATAATCATCCAGTTTGCTCTGTGGACAAGCATTTAAAAATACAGCAAAGAGTTCTGAATTTGAGTTTTCTATTTTGTTTTTACTTTATTGATCCTCTTAGAGAAATAAGTAGATATTGTCAATACTTTTATTTTGGACATCTGAGTTAGAGAGACAGCTACAGGTTATGTGGAAGGATCTAGAACAAAAGTTTGTGAAAAGCCCTCACCTTTTTCTTCTCCATGTTGCGAGCCTTTTTGTCAATCACACAGAGCACTTGCTTCAAGACTTCGGACTGTCCACCAAAAGCAAAATTGCCCATTGACCCTGGAGCGGATCCCACATCTGGGCTGGCAGACTGCACTGTCCTATTTGCATTCATCGCGGAGGGCATCTAGAAATTAAAAGCATAAACGTTTTTCAGTGGATTGCAACAAAAAGACGTTTTAATCAATATAACAGTTTTACAACTGAAAACAAACAGACTAACTGTGTAATGGTAAGGTAAGAAATGTAAGACAACAGTAACGATCATATAATTACACAATCTATATCAGTACGGGTACAGTTTCTATTTTGTCATTGCACATTACTTTAATTCAGCCACAGGGGTCAACCCCTGGTCCTCACTTTACATAAAAAGGATTCTATTGAACTTTACGCATTGAAGAGTATACATATT
The DNA here is from genome assembly GCA_034779795.1 of Ctenopoma multispine. Taxonomy (NCBI): domain Eukaryota; kingdom Metazoa; phylum Chordata; class Actinopteri; order Anabantiformes; family Anabantidae; genus Ctenopoma; species Ctenopoma multispine. Next base: position 15,482,714 of record JAUYWH010000024.1, read on the forward strand.
TTAAACTTAAGTAAGCACAGATGTTGGGTTGATAATCAGCAGACGAGCATCAGCTAATTGCCTAATCTGAGGAATCAGTATCAGAAGTGAAAATGTTGGATAGATGCAGCCCAGTGCAACATATTCATGTAGCATGCTTTTATATGGCAAACAGTCCAAAACCCCAAACATAATAATAATAAAATACATTAATGACCTCCTTGGGGAAACAGTTGTTGGACACCTAACAGACAGTACATGTCAGTGCTGCTACAAGCTTTGTTTGTGTCTTGTATAAGGACACTGACATGTATACATGAAGAAGCGGGAATCAAACCACTGACCCTGGGGTTCATAGAGGACTGTTCTACCATTTTAGCTACTGATTCCCCACAGCTAGGTATCATAGAAACGTTAGTGAATCAGTAAATATTCACATTTGAGAAGCTGGAACCTTTATGACTATGTCAGGGAATAATTAGATTAGAGCTGCAACAATTAGTTGATTAATCTATCAAATAAATACGTGTCGGCACCTATGCACATCAATGTTAATTGCTTAAGCAACTTTTTTCGCTCCCAAGCAAAAATGTCACCTATTCAGGATCCCTCGCACTCGAAAGGCTGCAATGAGACTAATTTTTGGTGCGTTGGTCAGACAAAAGAAGACATTTGATGTCACCACATGTGAATATTAGCATGGGAAGTCGGGATTCTTCTGATGTATTATACACACTACGATATATCAAGCAGCGTCAAGTTAATCGACGACGAAAATAAACGTTAAATACAGGCTTTAAACAGATTGTAAGATAAAGAAACGATAGATGTCTCAGGAATTAGGCGTCACGGAAAGGCTAGCTATGTACTGTAAAAAGTAAAATATGATTAGTAAAGGCTGTGGAAGGAGTTAATAGCACAAGAGACACACACATCACAGCTAACGTTAAGTAACATCACCACAGGAGTGATCAATGTTAGTTAGATGTAAACAATATATAGACACGAGGTACAGCTTTGAAACAAAGTAACAGAACCATTTCATCACAGCAAGTGGCTAACTTTACTTCCAACTATGTGCTAACTGGAAGGAAAACGTTTTCGTCGTAGCTCGTAATATTATCTCCACAATTTGGGGTACAAATCTGTATCTTGAGCTACCGACTCTGTGGTCGAGAGTTTTCCTAATAGTGCGGTCAGCTCACCGGCGTTAACCCTGAGGTCTGTTAAAATGGCCCTGGCCGCACCGCCGCTAGCACACACCACGAACTTAGCATCTTCACTACTAGCTTAGCTGGTAGCAGCGTCGCGTGCTAGTCAACAAACGGCCGGGAACTTCGTTACCTCAGCAGCACGACTCCTGATTCACTCACCTTGATGTTATATATCCACAAGGGAGCTTATTAGCGAAATTTACGAATTGGCCAAGTTGTTTTTACTGTTATGTTGCTTTATTTTCTCTTTCTCTCTAGTGTGGGATCCGCCCCGCCGGCCTCACCGACAACTGAGACGGTTCGAAAGACGGAGAAACTCTTTATAAAGGCGAAGGTCCGTTTTGAGCCATAAAAGATATGCCTGACTAAATTAACCACAAAAACAATCATTAACAAATCATGCGTAGACTGTTTAGGGAATTCACTCAGAATACAAAATATATTAATCCAACTGTTTAAAAAATGATTAACCTTGCCACAATTAAACATTATATAGATGCTTTTTGTCGTCAGGCAAATGAGTGTACAGCCTCTTGGCAGAAAATCTGCACAATCATTAGCTTTGATTAGGCTATCCCATGTCTATCCCTATGCCTTACACAGTATTTTTTTCTGCAGCAGCTGTCCCGTCCTCGATGCAAGCACTGGCATTTGTTGATTTACAGTTGCAGCACAACACAACGAATCAGTTATGACAATACAATACAATCTAAAAATAAGTGCAAACTTTTAGGGCATAGTTCAGTTATGCAATTTCATTCATTACATTCATGTTAAACTGTGTTAAACACACAACAAAACGAGCTATAGGCCTATGAAAAGTGAAGACAAACAAAAGGACAGCACACATTTAAAGAAGTAATAAGTTAACAAAGAGTAAGGGTCCTTTTCAAGCAGTCTAAACAAGCTGAGTAAAAGATCCAGTCCTACATAAATTAAATAGATTTTGAAAGTATGTTTACTTAATTCGTTTTATAAGCTTAATGTTTAAATACTTATCTTTTAATACTCTTAGTAAATAACACTTTAAAGAAAGTCCTTCTCCTTGAACATCTGACATTAACAGTAAATGACTCATAAGATCTTTCAAAGTTAAATTCAAGTAACATTTTAAGGTTTATGTACCACTGTGCAAAATTCTATGTTGCAAACAAAATTCTAAATCCAGATATACAATGCTAAAACCAAAAGCCAAAACAGGGATATATAAATGTCCCATCCAAAACAGTCTGCTTTGAATAAATGTTTTGGTATAATATTGTCTTTCCATAAAAAGTTAATTTACCTTAACCGTTCTTAAAGTGACATGTCGGTTCAGATACACAAACCCACCTGCATCTCATCACTTTAAGTGACAAACTCTGCAGGCACTTCAGTGAATGGAAAAACTCAGATCCTGCAAATTCTGCTTTCAGCCTCTCTTCAAGTGTTTTTGTCATTTTCATCTGCAGGTGGCAGTAAAGTTCAAAAATATGATCACCAACACACTACTGATAAAGTAAAATTGGGATTGAAGAGAATGGTCAATTTGTAAGTCTGCAGTAACTCTAAATTTAAACTAGACCTAACCTGAATTAGACTTAACATTCATGTTTATTAAATTAATGACATATTCACTATTATAACAAATTGTCTTACTTAATCATCTGAATAAATAAAAATTAAATTAGCATGATATCTGCACAATTTGAAGATTAAACTTCTTTCACATATTTGTATACATTCTTCTGTTTTTACTTCCTCTTTGACCACAATTTTGACCACACTTCTCAGTATCTAAAGGCAAGCAAACTCACCCGAGCTCCAAAAGAATGTGAAACCAGCTTTCTTTTGTTTTGCCAAATACAGGAAGCAGTTAACATGGCTGCACAGCTTTTTGATTGCACTGTTCCACTGACAGTGTTTTCTTTTAGGATAATACTGATTATGGGAGGATCCCGAGGGTAAGTGAAGCTCCCTTTCAACAAGTGACTCATTTCCGCACACTGATGTATTTCAATCAAGCAACAACACTGAACACTGGCCATTAAAAAGGGTGGTTCCTTGTCTCACCTCTGATCTTTACACCAATTTCACAGTTCTTAAATTTGAGCGGTTGTGGTACCAGTCAACAATGTACATTTCTACTGTGACAGTCCAGGAGGAGGTCTTTTAAAGAGAAACCAATTATCAGTTCATGTCAGATTAGACAGGAAACAGTTGGTTTTGTTTCTGCTGATCCGGAGTTTGGGCTATTAAAAAGTTAACACTACATCCAGAGTCCTCTTACAACAGTAAATGGGCCTGCAAACATGTGTCCATTGTCCCAAATGTCTGAATAATCATCTTAGTTCCACTAATAACTAAGATTATGAACCTTGCAATAGACTGAGGTGAGTACTGAGGTTCACTTTCCAGCAGCCCTCTAATTCCACATGGTTTTCAACTCCATAATGCTCTCAGGGCCAAAGAGGCAAAACAGGAAGCTGGACATGAGTGACACCACTTCCCAAAAGGTTCTCTACATTCTTAACTGTTTGCTCTCCAAAATCCACCTCAAACAGGAATAAATACTGAAAAAAGCACATAACACAATATGAATGATTAAATATGTATTCTTACTATACACACTTGTAACTTGACTGTTGGGTTTTCTACATTTATTTGTATATATTGTATAATTTGTAAGGTCTTAAACCTTACACTGTAAAGTGCCCTGAGATGACCTGTGTTGTGAATTGGCGCTATATAAATAAAGTTGAATTAAAAATCCCTTCACTCTGAGAGTTTTCGTTGCAGAGGAGGGTTGACACACTAATGTCTATTAGAATATATAAAATATGTGTTCATTTTGGTGACATTTAGGAAGCCTAAAGACAAAGATAAGAGTTTTATCTAATGACAACAAGCTTGCCTTTTTATGTTGTGCTGTAAGCCGTGTTTCTGCTATCATGCTGAACCATCTGTAGTGGACCTGTCTATCTGGGAAGCCATGAGAGGGGTGCCAGCATGCATGTGGCTGTAGGAAGTGAATGCACCAACCCCCCAGGAAAGCTTCATCTCTGTGTGTGCCAGTTGCACATCCTCTGGGCTTTCACTGTCAGTTCCAGAGGAAGTAGTGGATGGCTTCGGTGTCATATCAGTTCTGATTTTTCATTCCCTTGTTTCTTGTCTATAATAATTTGTTCTTGAGCTTGGTGTTCATGCGACATGGCATTTGGGTGGGTTGAGACAGCACAGAACCAGCATGTAGTACTGATCAAACATTTCCTTTGTTGGATCCATCATCAGAAAGAACAAAACAAACCATCAGATTTTTTTTTTTCAGTTGTGTTTTCTGTTATTTCTCTAAAGATTTCAAATAATATGCCAGAATTTATTTAAAATGTCCAATGATGCACAAGACATGCAACTTAATATTAAGAAAAAATAAGGAAATTATAAAAATGTATTTTGGGATTGAATATGCTGATAATGACATTTGATAAATGCACAGCTGAAAAAAAAACATGTGATCAGATAATTGCTATTTAAAAATGTTTTTATCTAAAAGATTTAAAGGAAACTCCATTTCAATTAAACTTCTCGTCTGTGTCAGCTAAAAAGCCGAGACTGAGATTGGGTAATACTGCTACTGGGTGGGCCATGCGGAGCGCTTGTCATGTTCTAAGCCAACATGAATAATAAGTATTTAATGTTTTCATATAAAATTAGCATAAACATTCCTATGACAACTAGACACAGACTCTTTTTGCTAAGATGACTTCATGTAAAGCTCCAGAGCAGCTACTGAGGAGATCTTGTGGAGATTTTTGTAAGCTGAGTAAGAGAAGATAAAGGAGGTTTTAGTGTTGAAGTGTGAGAAACATAAGGAATAAGAAGGCCGCCATAGCCCCTACACTGTGTTGTACAAAGACAGTTCATAAAAAAATTGTGTCTTGAAAATGTTTTTCATTTGAAGGACAGAATCTTATCTCTATTGAGCTGCTCTGCTTTCTGTGTAGCCGGCACACAACAGTGCCATGCTCACCTTGCTCATGGCCTTCTCTGTTTGGTATCTATCCAGTGAGTCACACAGTCCAAGAACTGTGTAGCCCAGGGATGCTTTCAGCCAACATTTAGTTTGTCTGCGATCTTCCTCCGCTGCATCTGGCTGAGGAGCTCACTGTGGCTGCTGGAGTTGAGGTGCTTTATCTCACTGCCCAGCCCAACTGCTTGTCTGTGTCCCTCCCTCCTGCAGGCACCCCCGAGGTACTGGCAGTAGATAACAGGCAGCTCTGGTTTGAAAAGGAGAGGCTGTGAGGACATGTAGAAATATCACTGAATGTTTTTGTTACAGAAACTTTAAATTATCTTTTTTGGGGGGTATTTCATAGCATTACTCATCTCTCTTCCAACAGTTTACAGATGAACAGATCCAAATTGTACTGTCAACAACAGACACCAAGTAAACAATATTAATATTAAATCAATTAATATTGTTTCAATATCACATGATTGTTTTTGATGAGAGAATTTCACATAAAAACCTTTGGGTTACATTACTAAAGTATTATAAAAACTCTACTGTAAAGTATATATATATAGAAAGGAAGTTCTTCCTCTCCATTGTTGTATAGTTGTTCAGGGGGTATTTGTTAGGTTTATTCTGACCTTAAAGTACCTTGAGATGATTTTTGTTGTGATTTGTTGCTATAGCCTAGAAATAAAATTAAACTGACTGCTTAGAAAAGGTCATTCTGCAAAACACACAAACATGTTTCTATGTAATTTAACTTTTAAGATCCTACTTAAAGAATTTATTTGCACCACTATCCAGTTGTAAAGCATTAATAAGCATTGGACAGGTTGCCACACTATACCCTCTGAACATTAAGAAATAAAGTAGGTAATAGGCTGTAAATGGGAAATACTAGTCAGAGATAAATTTCACCAGTTGTCAAGCCCAAAGTTTTAATAACAGCGATGGACCAGCTCATCTAAAAACATTTAAACAATCTATAGTAATTTAGTAATAAAGTTATTTCTAGCAACCATTTGGAAATTGTGTTCTATGAAATATAATATTTTTTTCAACGTAGCATGTTTCATACAGTGAAGTGGTGAGACAACCTGCACTGAACAGAAAGCCTGCAGTACTAAGTAGCTTTCAGACCTACATCGTGCCCGCTCTTTATCTTTTGCCTTATCTGCACAGTTTCGGTGAAACAAAACGAACTCATTAGTGTCAGTCACGACCTAACCTCACGCCCGACAGAGCAGCCTGCGCAGCGTTCAGCTGTCACTTTAAGACCCATTTCCCCTCATTGTCAAGCGGTCGTGAGCAGGAAGAGGGAAGCGAAAGCAGAGACCGAGGGGGGCCGACGTATTTAAACACGATGCTGCTGCTGCACAATGTAACGGTGGCAGCGGCTTCGTGCGGACGAGCGTGTTTGCAGCCAGCTCAGCTACAAAAGACGCACGGACACGGAGAAGTATTGACGCGTTCGATTGATGGTGTTCTCTTCTCAGAAAGCGCGGAGAGCTGTTTAAGCCGCTGCATCATGATAAAATATATTTGAGACATGGAAGTGTCAACACGGGTTACTGCCTCAGGAAATGATGACTGTGTCCTCCATCATCGTTTAGCTGCTTAGAGTAAAAAAAATTGTCTTGCGGCCATTTCGGCTTGACTCAAATTCCAATTAATTTATCTGACGCAAAGACCAAACCGGGGCATAACTGGCGTCTGTGGAGGCTGTGGGAGCAGGTGCAGCGCGTCCCGGCATCAATCTGCCCGCAGGCAGCTTCACAGGTAGCCGCTTCGCTGGTTTCGGACCCTGAAATCTAATCTGGATCAGACTGGACATCGTAATTGAAGGAATGGCATCCACTATAGAGAGGAAGACACTGGAGGCCAACGAGTAAGTATATTATAATGAAATATTGTGTTTTTAATCATTTGGATTTCTGATCCAAGGACGCATTTTTAAAGATGTCATAAGCAAAGTGCTCGTGTAAGAGATCAGAAGTCTCCTGCTGTTAAGCAAGAAAAATAATTATGTTGATAATATTAAATTTGTCATAAAAGAGGCTGCTAAGAGACAACACTAGGAGGAAAGTATTACATATTACATATATTAGTATTACACAGAGCAGGTAAAGTGAACCACATGTGAATTGTTAAAGTGTAGAAAATGTAGCTGTTTATTTTCTCTTGTGGTAGACTTTCCATGTAATTTGGAGACTGTTACATGCGTTTATTTATCAAAGTAGTATATGGCTCCCTCATGTGGACAGAATCAAATCGCCTTTGTTGGCTACAAGGTTAATGATAGGCAGATATAGAAATATAATGAAAAATATAATAAACCGTATAAATATGCTGTTCAGCGTGCTTCATGAAATAGCCTGATATTATTACCTCATTCACGTTCACGCTCATCTCAGTTCAGTGCACCAACTTTTTATTTTTTTATTTTATCTTCATTCTATTTTAGCTGTAAAACATATTGAATAATGTTTTTCATGCTTGAGCATTTAGTAAATATTTGTATTACACAATTGCAGACCACACGATTCACCGAGTACATGAGAGAATGACTAATATCGCGATGATCTGATCTAACCAGCTTCCTTTCTTCCAGGGAGCCAGTGGATGAGGTCCTCCAGATGCCACCATCCCTGCTGACATGCGGTGGGTGTCAGCAGAACATCGGTGACCGTTTCTTCCTAAAGGCCATCGAGCAGTACTGGCATGAGGACTGCTTAAGCTGCGACCTGTGTGGCTGTCGGCTGGGAGAGGTGGGCCGCCGGCTTTACTACAAACTGGGAAGGAAATTGTGTCGGAGAGATTACCTCAGGTTGGTCTGGTGGTGTACATAATGATTTAATGAATCAGTGTGTTGGCTTGTTTTAATTGCTGCTGCTGTAAACACATGCTAGACCACCACACGTGTGTGAATATGCAAATGTGAATAGCCCCTAACAAATCCACTATTTACTCCTGTTTAACTATTGATTAAAGTACAGTGCCAAACTTTTAAACTGTATGTGAGTACATGATATATATGAATATCACCAGTAGAGGGTCCAGACTTACTAACTTTGCTGGTTATAGTCTTTTCACGGGTTTTGTTGACAATAACAAAAATGTAGAATATGTACTGTAGAAATACACACTACACACACTTACAATACATCTTTAATTAGTAAATATTGAAATTAAATTAATTAATTGAATGAATTACAATGGTTATCTAAAACAATTTGGCCTTACATTGAGATTTCTAGTTCCTGCTAGACATTTAGATGTGCAGTGTTCTTAATAACATTATTATTATTATTATTATTATTAACATTCATATTAAGGTTTGATGTTTTCATAAGTAGGGACATGTTGCCTGTGCTTACATCTTGTTATCCGTTTAGGCTTTTCGGTCAGGACGGTCTCTGTGCTTCCTGTGAGAAGAGGATCAGAGCGTTTGAGATGACAATGCGTGTGCGGGACAAGGTTTACCATCTGGAGTGCTTCAAGTGTGCTGCCTGCCAGAAGCACTTCTGTGTGGGTGACCGCTACCTGCTCATCAACTCAGACATTGTGTGCGAGCAGGACATCTTTGAGTGGACCAAACTCAACAATAACAACATGGTTTAGGACAATAACGTGCTCAACATGATGGAGCTCCAGCTTGCCTATCCCCACTGGCTCTAAAGGGAATGAACAAACGATAAAAAGACTTTTTGTAGCCTGTGAAGGCTTTAACATGCGTCTGACATTCACATGTAATCATTTTAATACAGGAGGACAGACAGTATCTCTGTATATCTCCTTGCTGGAGACTTATCAGGACTGCACCAGCAATAACATACAGCTTGTCTTCTAAGGCTTCATCTCTAAATGCAAAAAATATTTTAAATACTTTAACATGCAATAACAGTCATTTGTACACACTGGACATTTGAATTATAGGAAACAAAATAAAAATAGTTGAGGTTCTGTTGGATCACAGTCTGGCCTGAAGTGTTCAGTGACAATTCCAGTAATAGTTTATTTTATGGGTCTGTAAGAATAATTTTAATTTGCAATTTCCTATTTTTAATAGGACCTTTCCTAGAACCAAGGTTCCATATAATCTCAAATAAATATGCGTTTGTTATTTATTTACTATTGGAAGTTTGTATCTTAGTGTATGTTGAATTCTATTTATTTTACTGCAAGTACTACAAGTACTGAGTAAAAAACAATTCCTGTTAGTTAGCTGGAATTAATTAATTAGAAGTGTATCAGACATTGTGTGCAAGCAGTGTAACTATTCTCTATAATTAGTATAAAAATTGCATAGTTCTCTCCAGGAAGCGCCCCTAGAAAATTACAGTTATAATAATTTATCACAAACTGAAGACCTGTAAAATAAAGTGTTACCAGATTTTCACAGTGTAATGGAAAATCCATTTAGAATCATCAGAATAATTGCACTGCATTGTCATATTGAACTGGTGGCACACTCTAGTGGTTGAGGGAAGCAATGCAATATTATTTTTATGCACTGTGGAGTTGTTTCCAGCATTTGTTTTGTAATCATAACAACTCTCTGGACGCCCATCCGATACTATTTTGAAGTTTACTGGTAAAACCTGTTAAATGTTAAATAAATTACAATCTAGAGAAACCTTTGTGCTGGTTGGTTTGAGTGTCGCAAAGAAATCAAGGGGACATTTTGGACAGTTATTGAGACATGGCTAGAGACCAATGCTGAAGTCCTTCTCTACATTGTGATATATTTGTATTTGATTTTGAGTTAGAGAAACTGCTGAACTCACAGGTCAAAAAATCTAAACAAGTCTGATCATAATTATAGAACATTATGAAATCATAAGAACAGTATAGTATCATAGTATCACATTGATCATGTGCAGACAAACAGTGGTGGAAGAAGTACATAAATAATTTGCGTAAGTAAAAGTAGCAATACCAGAATGTGGAAATACTCAGCTAGCAACTTCTTAGGATAGTACCTGGACCATAAAACCTCCACACAGGATGAATGCACAAGAGAGCAGGGGCACATAGTAGGTATGCTCATGTGTTTAAACATGTTTCATGTTTCAACAGGTGGACACTTTTGTCCCCTACTCTTAACTACCAACTTACGAGGCTCAAAGGGGTCTCCTAAAATCAAAAAAATGATCCACCTAATAGTTAAATTAAGAAGAGAATAAAGCTAAACAGTTTGACCATCAATTACACCAACTGTCAGCCACAAGAGGTCACTAAAACATATCGAAATTACAACTGACCAACAGCTCAGTCAAGTATCAGGTGTTCTGCACAAACCAAACCATCCTTCATTAAACTGATGTTAATGAAATCATTGTGTTTTGGGTTGTAAGATTCACTACCTATATTTTTTCCCCTCACTCTCTGCTTTCAAAGCCGGTGCCATTCAGAGGTCTTTTCTTCATATCTGCCACTTGCTGACTGTTAACTGGCCACAAGACGTGCTCCTCCAGTGTCAACCCACAGCCCCCTGCCATCCCCAGTTATCTTTACAGACATAACATTAATAACTGAATCCATGAGCTGAGATCGGGAAACAATTAGCAAACTAGAAGTAGGAGAGAGAAAAAGTGGAGAGTAGGGTAAAGAGGGTTAAGGGAGAAGACAGAGCAGAGAAGCTCTAGGTTGATGTTTGTCGCTTGATCTGACAGTAGTTTATTTATAGATGAGGGAGGAATGAAGGAACATACAGAGTATAAACCCACCCAGGCTGAGATGACGCTCTTGCTGAAAGGGAGACTTATGGGCAAACTAACAAGTTTTCCCACAACAGAGACGGGAAAATACTCTATAGGCACACAGTCATACCGGGCCTTGTCTCATTTGGAGGTCTGCAGACTGAAGAATCACTGTGGCATTAAGCAATGCTTGAGGAATGGCTGCATAGAAAAGAATCTACTACTTGGTGGTCTCAACAACAAATCAGCTCCATACTGAACACCAGACTTAAGATATGTGTGGGTAAATAACATGTTAACTACTTAAACTAATAGAATATGGCAGAAATCTTGGTAGACTACAACATCTACATAACAGCCCTGGTCACACAGGGCTGTTCACCCTGTGGAGAAGTTGTAAAGCTTCTATTTGCCATAAACAGGTGACTGAACATTACTGCACCAAACCAGTCTATTGGTCAGATGGTCCATTACTTTGGTCCAGACTGAAATAGCTCAACAACAGAATGGACTAAGGTGAAATTTTAACAGACATTCACAAAATAGTCATCCACTATGGCATTAATAACTTCTGAAATATGTCATCAGTTCAAAATCATGTTTATAAACAAATCCAAACAAACACTAAAAGTCATGAAATAAGCAAACAGAACTATCCACATTACTGTGTCTAATGTTAAAAAATTGAGAGTTAAAGGATCTCCTGCTCCCTTGCGACCGAGAGTTTGGTGAGTTTGATGAGATTGGAGCTGAGAGGAGGCCAAGTCTCACACAATATACTGGCCCATAGAGACCCGCACCATCGACCAAGCGGCCTGCGTTTCATCGGAGCGCTCTGCTTCCCTGCAGGCTGAGCTTTGCCAGAGCACTGCCCTGACTTGCATAGCAGCCTCAGCAGAACTCTATAAAGCCCTGTGCCTCTTGTGTCATCCCTACCAGCTGTACACAAGGCCGGGAGTGTAGTGCTGTGTTTGTGTGCTGAGGGAGGCCTGCTTCATCTCCACTGCCCATGTCACACCAGTCCTGTATGGGTAAAAACATCCAGCTGTGTGCATGGAAACCAGGGAGACTTTCTGAGGATGAAACCACAGTGGGTTGCAGCTTGTTTTTATCAAACAGCTCAACCCAGCGAAAGAACCACCACACACTGACCTCACTCTGCTGCAGTGAGCAATGTGAACAGCAGATGGCGATTCTGGTCCAGGTAGACCTTTGTATTTGGATTAGTGGACTGAAAAAGTGTGTGAGTGCGTGTGCATGTTACAGATAAAGGAAAAGCAGTTTTTTGTATAAATGCCAGTTTAATAAAAGATTAATTAGATCTGTACTGAAAGTGACAAGCCACATTCAAAGCACTACAGACATTGAGTTTTCAATGACACCTGCAAAGCGAGATGTGGTCAGACAATTATCTGCAGCACCACAGCAATTAATCACTGTGCGGCCTGTCGATGTCAAACCCATCTGACAAAATGAGTCAAGTGCTACTGATCATGCCCGCCTTGGCTTTCACTTGCACTCACGCTTTATCAGATGAGGCTAATTGAGAACATATTCATTCTGTGGTCCTGGGAGATGTGTCTGTCAGGAGTCACATTCCTGCTCCGATTCCCTGATAGCCCATAGCGCCTGCAGTCTAGATGGAGGACAGACTGTGGGAGTAAAACTCAGAGGTGGGGGTTGAGGGGTATGGCAGCAAACTGAGAGGTGGAAAGGTGAGTAATAAGCGTGCATCCTTTAGCTCTCGTCGGACGTGTCCCTCTGACTGGATTAAATATGTGCTGAGGATTTATTAGGTAGAAAACTTCTGAGGCCCCAGAAAAACTGCAAGACTGAGCTGCCTCCAACTTGAATTGCTCCCTTCATATTTTCCCTTTTTACCATCTCTCACTTACTTTCATCTACACCCCATCAGTTTCTTTTTATTCCCAATATGTTTTTTTGTATTTTAGTCTTTTCAAGCCTTCCTCCCGCTCATTGTCCTCTCAGGTGACCATGTGTACTGACGTGTGATATGATGGATTCTGTGGTTTTTATTATGTTTACTGCTTTGGCTTGGATAACTGCAGACTTTTATGTGAAGCAAGTGGGTGGAGGGACTACAATACAAAAGTGGACGTAGCATTCAGATCCTTTACTTAAGAAAAAGTAGAGATACAAGGAAAAAGCCTGAAATTATACAATAGTATTGGCAAAATACCTAATTTCTACTTCATATTTGGAAAAGTCATATTGACTTTATTGACTTATTGATCTCTTACTAGTTAGATAAGAAGACTGATATTACTTTTACACCGATAGGGAAATTTTGAACTTGGGATGAGCAACAGGTTAGCACAACACAAAGACTGAAACAGGGGCTGACAGACAAGGCCAGATCATGTCTAACATTAACAAAAATCCACCTACCAGCACCACTAAATTATATCTCACCACATTATAGCTCCTTGTTTAACTTATACAAAAAGGGAAATGACATAGTACCATTTCACTAGATAATAACTAGAGGTGGTAGGAAAATTTGGTTGACTTTTTCTAGTTTTGGTGCCAAAGCCCCCAACATGCTATTAACTAAGGGACAATCTGAATGGAAGAAACTAATTAAATTACCTATAAAGGTAATTTAGCTATTACCTATAAATTATTACCTATAATTACTTTATAGGTAATTATCAAAATTACCTATAAAGATAGTTTAGGGTCATTTTTTCTAATCTAATTCTCAGAAACAAGAGTTTTGAAGTAGCTCTCTCCTTGAATCTTTAAATCTAACGTTTTTATTCATTTCTGCTACTTGGTTAAAACACTGTCCAAGCAGTATGTCTAAACACATTGAAACACAGTTTTTCCCACTGTTATTGGCTTGTTATGAACATTCTCTGTGATTTTCATTTTCCTTTTACTATTTTCCTTAGTATTATTTGTAATATATTTGAATTGATTGAGAGATCATACAGAGTGAGTTTATCCAGTGGGAAATCCTTTGTATTGGCAATGATATATAAAATCTGTTTTTAGACAATCATTTGTATGTTTTTTACATACATTTCTTTGGTCGTAAGTTGTTTCCCCCCTAAAATGATCTCCATATGTTAAACATTGTTTCTGGCTCCTGATGAACCAACTACATATTGCACTATAGGCTTTGTCCCAAGATCTGCATTAAACATGCTGTGGAGAAAGTGCTGGGATGGGTGGGGTGTTAGATATACCATTCTTTGTCTTAGGCTGACAGCGGCAAGCAGCTATATTGTAGAATAATAAATGTAGCTTCATGTCAAGGCCACATAATATGGTTTAGAAACTACAGTCATGGGAATTATGTGCTTTATAACTCCAAAACCACTGACTTGTTTGTCTTCATGGCTGAATAGTCAAGAAAATGAACCAACATGACACAAACCTTCTTGAGGGTTCAGTGTGACTGTAAGTGAGTCAATACGGTGCTGAAAGTCAAAGGTGAAGTGCAAGAAGAGAGTACTGCACAATATAAAACATTGTACATGTGTACAATAAAGTAGAAAGATTATTTTCATGAATGAGAATCTTTCAAAATATTTTTGATTTATTTTCCTCAACATGTGAATTATTCAGAAGGATTAATTTAGTGATTGATCTTGTGGTTTCTTTTTATTTAACAAACAATCTCGATTTTCTAATTAAAGCATGACACCATCATGTCTGACATATTATTCCAGTGACAGTGGGGGACCTCTTGCCCTACACATCATGGGGACCTCATAAGTTTAAACCTGCTCTCTTTAGATGAGCATAAAAACGACCTCCTGGTATAAATCTAAAACTGACTCCCACCTCCCTCTCATCAAAGCCAGACTATTACCAGGAAGCAGACCGTGGCAGTGTATTTCTCTTTTAAACAATCAGCGATGGAAACTCCAATTAAGGTGGTGGAAAAAGGTGGCTACTGCTTTTAAAAAAATCATTGCAGATGTGCAGGTACGTAAGTGACCATGCGGCAAACCTTGGCTGCACAGCGCCGGGCTCAGTGCAATTTCCTTCTCTAATTGGACTTCCCACGCAATGCCTGCTTCCAATCATTGTAGAGCGCCAGTGAAGGCAGGCACACTGGCAGGGTGGTGAACCACAGTTGGACAGTATGTGAAGAACTTCAGGGGCAGGGATTGTAATATTCCAGAAAAATATTACAAAACAAGTTAAAGTCTTTTGTAAAAACAGATAAGTGTTTCCAGCAACATTTGTATAATGTACATGCAAGCATAATGTTATGTTGATGCTTTTAGACAAAACGTTTGCTCAATTAATAAATATTAATTATATATTATTAATTTAAATAATTGAAAGATTAATTGACAATGGAACTAACTGCTAGTTTAAGTGAAATACAGATAACATGTTTGGGGTAAATCTTAATGTGTAACCTGATCTGTAACTAAACTGGTAAACAAAAGTAGTGAAAAAAACATTTCACTAGAGGTGTAAAGTATCATACAAGTACAATACCTCAAAACTGTACTTAAGGACGGAGAAGATTTTGTCTATGATTAAAGAAAGATAATTTTCCACACTGTTGAGCCACCCCATGAAGATGCCACCCACCACAATATAGAATATTTGATCCTCATCAATTCTCTACACCTGCTGTTTCAAATCTTCCTCTAATGCTTAAATCCTGGCAATGCCATCCTTGGTTAAGAATTTCTCTCTTCCCTTGAATTTCCTCTCTTTCAGAGTCGCCTCACCTGGAACCAATCTGTAACACAATCAAAGTGTCCTAACATGAAAGCTGAGTTCCTCCCTTTGATAGTCCATTTCTCTCCACACTTGTTCTTTTCTCTTTTCTCTGGTAGCTCAAACAGCCATGTCTGGAAAATATTCAGCTCAAAATAGAGACTCAGTCACTAAACATTATGCAAATATCCCTGAAATAATTCACTGGTGCTCTGCCTTTTGCTATTGCAGACAACAGAATGAGCTCTTTGTCTAAAAATAAGCTCTGCATAATGAAAACTAAAAGCCTCAGTTGATGGGAAATTGAGAACACTGCAGCAAAGGCCTTGAGTAATTTGAAGTAATAAAATATAACTAGGAAGACAAATAACTTGCGTTGGTCATTCATGTATCATTTACAAGTATAATTTAGTGGCTACGTGAACCAATTGTTCATGTGCAGGCAAAAGCCAATTTTTAATAAAATACAAAGTGTGAAAAGTGGAAAGAACAGTGTAACATTACTTTTTTCAAAGATTATTCTGTTTCCTCATCATTAGATTTCACTCATCCATCCAAAGCATTGATTGCAGCTTCTGGATCAGTTGATGCTTACAGATTTTATGCTGCTTGCTCATCAGTCTTCTCTCTCAGCTTCAGTGTGTCCAAGATTGCAGGGTGATTAAATTCTAATAGCAGCCTTTTGAGAAGTCCGGGGAGATTTACTCCTTGAGTCAACATGCCAGACCCCATTTCCTTCTCACTCGCTGTTGCCTCTCAGCACCCAACCAGCCGCAACTCCAGTAGATCCCCACATGGAACTTGTGTATATTGACAAAACCTTGGATGTGACCTTGCACAAGGCCTTAAACATACATGGGCAATGGTGCAAATAATGACCAATTTCTTCTGAATATTATGTAATTTAATTTTTGAACATCGAAAAACATTTACAGTTTACATATTGTTAGGTTGCATGGCCATTCTATATTCCAGATCCAGCTCATACTTTATTTTTTTATATATATTTAAGGCTTAAATAGATGCCAAAATTTTATTTATTCAAGTAACAGTGTTATCTTTCATTTAAAAGTTAGTTTTAGTCTACTGGTTGGACAGAACAAGCTTGTTTAATATGTTAATTTCTGCTATGGGAATGTTTAATGGATATTTATCATTTATATTTTGATATTTTAAAGACCTAGCAACTCCTGTGTGTGTGTCCACATGCTATCCAAGTCCTGTAGATACATATTCAGTACACATTTAGCTATATACAGAAAGAAATATGGCAGAAAGTCTTTGGTCTCAAAATAAACAATGCTCAGTTCAACAAGATGAACTTCTGACACTGTGAGGAACAGCCATCTTTGTAAAATGTTCATTCTAAATGTTTTCTCTCACAAGCTGCTTTAAATTTAAATAACTGTCTCACTATATTAAAGACATTTCAATTCTGTAAATCTCTGTAACCTCTGTATCTGTAATCTTGTCAGCATTTGAAGTGGAGGTTTTTTTTATAATTGAAATTGAAATACACAAAATTCCTATTTTTATTTAAATTCATGTTGGTGATTTCCCAAGATTTTGTCAAACAAAAGTGATTACAGCCAGAGACTGAGACGCCCGTCATAGTGTTAACATTTCAGACATCTTGTTGAAACTTCCCACGAACGTCAACACAGCACCCGTTATCCAGAGTCCAGTGGCTCAGTTGAGACAACGTATCCTGCTCCTCCATGTGACTTTAATTGAGTGATTAGATGTAATTCAATAAGCAATCGAAGAGCAATGCGCGTGAGTTTGAGGCGTAAAGCAAAAGAGCACTGGTGAGTGGAGGCTTTGTCTGTGACCCTCCATGATTGCTGCTACCTTTAATACAAAATCACGCGGCCTGATAGGCCCCTGGCCTGCTCCCCTATGTGGACCGCTCTACTCTAATTGTTTAGTCCACCAATTTCAGGAACCACGCAGTTTACAGGTTTAATGGCCAATATCCCTATGTCTTGTGTTTTCTATGTGAGCCACTATCTTTAGACTGGGATCAAGCATACAAAAACATCCAATTTATTGTTGTCTGTGAGCAGAATTTTAACAAATCCCTTTGCTGTGATACTTCATGTTTAAAGAATGTCTTGCCATCAGCTAACTCTGACAGTCCAAAATCACTGCATCAGGCATATTGACTTGACTGCTTTCAAAACTGGTAGAAATAAGTTTCAAACTCAAAAAACATCAGTGACACAAGATTGTGAAATAACTGTTAAATTGTGGCACAACTTATCCCATCTTGAAATATTACCCCTGCATGTGGATCATTATCTAGACATTCTAGCTGTTTACTGTCAGTCTTCCCCGGCTCATGCAAATTTGGCAGGAAATGACTGGCATAATAATAAAGAAAATGAAAATGGTCTGCTCCATAACTTTACTATTATGCATTGAAATATTTCCATAAATTACTTCACGTCTGCTAATTCTCAGTGTAAATCAAATTCCCCAGAGGAGCTGAAGTCTGTAAAATACGGCTCATTACTAAACCGAATGCACACGAGCTCTCGCTGGGATTAGAAAGCTCGGGTGGTTATACAATATAAAAGAAAATATTAATTTTAAATCCATGATCAAAGAAATTCTCGCCACTATTTGAAGAGCTGACTGGTGGAAGCAATCGTGGCAAATCGTGTGTGTAGACAAGAGTATTATCCAACATGTGTCTTTAATGCTTGGTCAGCCCACTTGCCAACTGTCATATTGTTAAAGATAGACTACACCCACATGGCTTGTGCCAAGAAGTCCCATAGATTTACAATAATACCCTGCTGCACAATAGTAAGAGCAGAGGCTGGCAGAGCAGCCAGAGGCCCTATTCCTAAGTTATATGTTGTAAAGCTTTGTTACTATAATTGTTACAGACTCCTGGATGCAATGATGACTACTGCAGCTGACTTAGATCACATCTGAACCCACAAATCATAGTTAAGTCAGCATCACATGTGGTGCGTTTGTATCAGGAAAGCAGGACTGCAATCACAGCTCAGTTACTAATGTGATGTCTATGACAGACATAGTCACGTTTAATAATAATTCCCTTGCACTTATTCAAAGAATAACTTGTTAATACTATAAAGGTTATTGATTAGTATCTGATCTTTTATTTTTAAATAAAGTGGTACACTCAGCAATATTGCTATAGTACTACATACAAAAGAGAACAAATATTGAATATTGAAATATTCTGTAAACCAGGTCTTCAGAGGCCATGAGCACAGTAATGGTCTTCACCTTCTGCTCTAGTGACAAAGAAATTTCTTGTCAAAAAAATCTTAACCACTGCTGCACTACTTGCATAATATCATTTTCAAACATATACATGAACTGTCTGGATAAACTGTATCTACTGCTGTGACTCCTAACTAGTTCCACCATCAAGTTAAATAAAAAAGTCCTGTACTTTGGTTTATGACCAAATACGTGCAAAGGTTTTGTCTGATGCTGACGGAAATGTTAGTATTAGTGTTAGTTAGTAAGTTTTAACATGCTAACACACTAAACTGAGATGGTAAACATGACTTTATGATTGTATCTTTAGGTTGGCTATGCTTCAGTACAGAAACCAAAGAACATAAAATTATAAGTTCCTGTGTTGGAGCTACTCAAAGCACTCTTGGAGGTCATTTTGAGGTACCCAGTAGTTTGCGTAGAAATTACAAACTTCACTAAGTTGTATTTGCACAGCTCTGGCCTTCAGAAGGTAATCGCTAGAGCTGTTTGTATCTGTTTGCCAACATGTGCCCCTTTGTTTCAACCTCACACAACTCTGATTAACTTAGCCTGGGAGATCTGCAATTTCTTTTTAAGTGTTTTTCCCAGCGTTCGAATAATCAAAGCAACACAAAACAAGAGTGAAAGGCAACACATTGTTCAAAGCGTCAGTGAACGGATGTGGCATTAAAGAGATGGTGACATGGGCCAGGATGTGAACTAACATTGTCCCGTGGTGGTTATAGAGGGGCAAGTAGGAAACGGAGTCTCTCCAGGCATTTGAAAGAGGACAAGGAAGTTGTTCAACAAGTGTCCCCCGAATTTGTGTGCAGGGAGCATGACTCTGATTATGGGCCATGTGAATGTGCTTCTTTCTCGTCCCCATGAGGACATTCCTGACAATTAGCAAAATAAGAACATCTCTGTTTGTCTCTTGGAGCAAACCTTATCTATTGGGTCAGTGACTACCTGAATGTCTAAGACGCACAGGAACCATGTGATCCATATGTATTCAGTTTTGCAGTACCAACATTATCGACAGCAGGTAAAGAGACAATGTCTCTTAAGCAATCAAGCAATTGGCCAATAACAAGAAGGTTACACTACTGCAAATAAAGTAAATGCTTTTATTATTATTCACATCAGTTACAGATGAGCAGCAAAAACATGAAACAGATAAGACTGGTTGATAGAGAGAATCTTTCTGGATTATCATCTTTTCGCTCTCCGTGACAGACATGTTTATGAGACCAATGCTGCCTCTTATATGACTGGCGTTGAGAGCTTTACTTTCAGCTGCAGAGCCAACCAAGAGCATAAACGAGAATGTGACTTAGTTAGGATATTTTATGATGCAACCACAAAACCAAATCCGGATATTGCCTGCTGGGTTCTGAGAATATTCAAAAATCCCGGCACCAGAAGTGGGAGAAACAGTTTGAGTGAGGGGGTGATCAAGGAAAATAGACAGCTATTAAAACAAGTGTCATGGTTGACACTCTACAGATGGAAAAGAAAAAAGAAAAAGAAGGCAAAAACCAGCAGACATGCAACTGTCTTACACACAAACATCCCGAAATGTTGTGGATCCAACCCTTAAAAAACAGTGATGATCACTTTAAGTCCTCCACTACTTTCTTCTCTACTTTTACTTAAGTAATCATTATCTTTAGCTAGCACCTATCCACCAGTCACCCAACAACTATTGGATGAACAGCCATGAAATTTGGTTCACACCATCATCAATGATCATCGATGAACTCTAAAGACTGTAAAAAAAAAAAAAACATTAATGTGGTCATTAATTTGGTTCATGTCCAAATACACTGCCTGTTCTTTGTGTTAAGTGATAACTATCATAAACTAGCATGCTAACATGCTAAGGTTAGATAGTGGCTCAAAAACCAGTGAGTGAGTTTGGGTTTAGGCAGGAAAAGCACTTTGGTTAGGATTAGAGGAAGATTATGTTTTTGTTAAAATTTTTATATAGTTGTTGTGCGACTTGACAATCTTTCCCTTACCTTAACCCAACAATGTGAGTGTCTGAATCAAGCCTTGAAAAACCTAGACAACTTTGGACGTGCACAACTGAATGTTGTTGAAGATCAGATATTTTTGCTGAAAAGAAAAGTGATGTTGCAGATTAAATATTTTGCAATAAAGTTGTCATTGTGGAAGTACTTGTGGAAGATTTCTAATCTCAGAGGCTTAAATTCAACTGTAAGTGAAACTTTTTTGTATTTTTTTGTACTTTTTTTATAATTAATAAAAATAATAATATTAATAATTTAATAAAGGTTTTGGGTGTTTTTAATCAAATTAGCAGTTTCAAACATCATATCACAACCATCTTATTTTCTGTGAGTGTGAGATGTTTTGGTCATGTTTCATTTTGTATTCTCTGGACTCTGGCCATCAATGTGTCTCACTAGATAACTGATAATGATTCAGTCTTTATGTATAGCGCTCACAGACTGTGTTTTTACACATAATAGAGGTCCTGTCCTGAAAATGTGTTGTTGAGTTGTCTCTTTTCTCAACATGGCACATGCACTCTCTTGTTCTATTGTGTTTGATTCCACACACCACA
>JAUYWH010000024.1:15507034-15539077 GCA_034779795.1 Ctenopoma multispine
GTGTGTGTGTGTGTGTGTGTGTGTGTGTGTGTGTGTGTGTGTGTGTGTGTGTGTGTGTGTGTGTGTGCATGCGTGTGATCTCTGGCGATATGTGCAGCATGTGTACACAACTGTTCAGCCTCGTCCTATAGTCATCCACATGTTCTGTGTTTGAAGAACCATGAGTTCTGGTTCAGTTTCGACATTATTAGAGTGAGGCACCTCCATGAATATGTTAACACTGTGGAGTGCAAAACATTTTCTACACGCTCAAGCCTCAATCAAAGACATTTGATCTACTGTTTGCACAGGCCCTTTGTAAAATGCATCCACTGAGGTGTTATAAGCATAGATTTTATGGTTTTGTAGTTTATCTGCAATGAAATGTTTTCTCTTGCATAATGGGCACCATTTAATTGTCAAAGCTGTTACTTATATCTTCATTTATCTTTTTTTGTCTGACCAGTCTAAAATCGCAAAATGTCTCAGTGAGAAAGAACAGCAGCAAATCTTCACGTTGGAGTAGCATCAGTTGATGGTTGTTAATGATAAACAAATGGAAACAAAGTAAGAAACAATCCTTAACATATCCATGCAACTAATGATTATTTTATTTACTCATTTATTCACCAAATCTTTTCTTGACTGATGAATCAATTGTTTGATCTATGAAACAAATCATACAGAAAATCATTCAGAAATCCCTCAAAGCCAAGCGTAAGTTTCGGTTTGCTTGTTTGGCTGATCAGCAGTTTAAAACATCAAAATACTGAGTTTATTATCACAGAAGACAAAATAAGGCACAAAATACAACAGAGAAACTGGAAATAGAGAATGATGTTTTTTGCTCTAAAATCAACTAAAGCAAATAATTAAAAAAATATAATTTCTGTTTATTAACTAATAAATTGACTAATGGTTTCAGCTGTATTATGCAATATACAGTAGCACAAAAAGGATGAATAAACTGACATTAAGCAGAATTTTCCTTTGGGTATTTGTAGTCATCTATATTCTGTATATTCTGTGTCGGCTGTTGCACTGATGATGGATGGAGGTGTACTTCTGTGTGTTTCTTGCTCATGAGTTAACTACTGAGAGCTGAGAGATGAAGGCAGTACAGCATCCCCTCTGTCTGCCCCTGTTTGGTCCTGTTTATTGAATTATACATCAGTACGACCGCTGTCTCTTTTTTCTCTCTCCTCATCTCTGCATAATTTGATCAGAGAATCTGCTGATGCAGTGTGTGCACGCCTCATGTGAAACCAATTTAAAGCTACACATAAAAATCTGGTGTCTCTTTTACTCTCTCACACACACACACACACACATACACACATATATGGAGGGTGTGGTGTGTGCCATTTGTTTGTCAGAGATGGACAGACCCCATCTCTCTTTTAGTAACAATCTGGCTGAATGAATCTCAGCAGGGAGCAGCAGCTAAAGCCTCGTCCACAGAGTGATATTTCTCAAATTGTGACAGACTCCCATGTTAACAAAATGTACATAATGAAGTTTTTATACCACATGCAAATAAATATTATGTCAAAATCACTATGTCAAAGTGTATGGTCTCGTTGCAACAGATCAACAGTTTTGTGGATGAGACAATCAATTCACAAACTAAGTCACTATGACTGCAGATCTAATAGTGAAACAACCCATCCTCATCTCATAATGAGATTTGACCCAAACTCTCTGTCTACTTCAAAAATAAAAATCAACTCAAAACATTGTGCTGCAACATTTTAAACTCAGATAAATGCACACGGACAAACACCCTCCCCTTCAGCAGATCAATTTCAAAACTAGTTTTCAAACACCACACAGTACCATTCACATGTTTTAGCCACTTCAGATGTTTACATTCTTATCAATCACGTGATACCATGAGGGAGGCATTTGCTGAGTCCCAGATTTATTCTGCAACAGGACAATGACCCAAACAGGCAGAGCCATAAAGAATTATCTTCAGACCTTGTGCAATGGATTCCCTAATCTGGATGTCATGGAGTCAGATTGGGATTACATGAAGAGACAGGAAGACAGACTAAATCCACAGACAAATTGTGAGTTCTCCAAGACGCTTGACACAACCTACCTGCCATGTTCCTACCATCATACCTAATGTGTAACTATTCATTGCATTATTTTTGAAACCATCCTCACTTAACTACAGGTTTGTAAAACCAATGCACAGCACTGTACATCATTCACCAAGGTGAAGTTTAGACAAATAAGTGCAGTAGGAATCAGCAAAGTCCATTTTAAATATGAGCTGCAGTCACAGAAGACAAAAAGCCTTATGTTTTAGCAGCGATTATTGTTCCCGTACATAGAAGAAACATCACCCCTAAAATTGACTTTGGGACAAATGACAGTGAGACAATGTGATATTTGATCTGCAGCTGTGATGTGAGGCTGTGGAGCCGGTTTATAAATTCCCAGCATTCCTCTAATTACTTAAAATCCCTGTGTTCAAGTTCAGTTTAAATCAAATGTGTTGTTGAAAGACATGTGAGCATCTGCACAACCAAATTAAAATCCTACACTAAAGACTACACTTTTATTGCCATTGTTCTATAAAGCTTCCACACATAAATAAAAAAATACTCTCTTGGAAAATGACAGTAAAGTCTTATAGAGTAGGCATCTCATTCCCACAGCCTGAACATGGCACAAAGTCGAACCTAAAACACTTTCTTCAGCCCATTACCCGCACCACTGCTCCTCTTATACAAGAAACCTGTAGCCAGAGGACTATTCAGGGATCCTGCTGCACAGGAGGCCTGTGCCAACATAAACCCCAGAGGCTCTGAGCTGCTGCATCAGTGGAGAGTCCGTCCCCTCAGCAGTGAATACCTGGTCATGGTTCCTGTTGGAAGTTAAATAGACAAGTCGCCATTTAGTGGAAACCTTTTAGAGAGAATGCCATGCTTGACTGATGTATATCTGTGACAGCTGAGCCTTTAGCCCGTGGCAGTCGAGTGGTTTATATTAAGGGAGGCTTGCATATACTCTGTACACAAAAGAGAGGTCTGTCATTCCTGTTTGTTTAGCTGTGTGACAAATGCACAATATCTCATTCTAGTTTCTTTAAAAAATAGATTTTATAGTTTCTTTGTATCTGCATTTTTGTGAAATAGTTGCTACACGTGAAAAGGAAACAAAACACAAAAAAGCCATTTCAGAAATTACTGGGTTTTGACTGACCCAGTGTTGGGCCAATACAAACCCATACTGGGTTAAATTAAGCCATTATTATAGAAAATGACCCAAGAAAATGGCTCCTTTAGATCCAGTGACCCAGTGACGAGGTATTAACAAACCAACACTGGGTCACAACAACCATCTGGTCCTGGGTTAATTTAGTACAGTTTTGTATACTGTGGGTCATATACTGATCCAACACTGAGTCAGATGTAACCAGGTTTTATTTTTTAGAGTGATGCAACAAATCATCAGCTTCCAATTCCCATCTACTCTTATTTTGTCATATTTGGGGCAAATGTTCATAAGCACCCAAAAAGTCAAGCATGTGCAAATACATGCACATGCATCTCCATCTTTTAAAATCTTTTTTACATACCTGTGCATACAAGTATCTTCATTGAGATACAGGATGTTAAAACAAATATTTGATATTATTGCCAGAAATTTTTTTTAATAAATCTATCAACACAAGAAAGATTATTTATTAAGTCAAAGGCAATGTCATTCTATCGGTTTAGCAAAGTTAGAATATTTCACTAAATTAATTTGCAAACAATGTAAAATTTTAAATACCCAACAAAATTTTAATTTTAAACTAAGCAGAGACTGTGATCAGCTGTCAAATAAAGAGGCGACACGTTCACATATTGTCGATAATGATACTGATGTGCAGATAAACGCTCATCAAAAACCTTTAGTCGTTCATCAGTCAGATACTTGTTCGTCATTGGAGAAACACAAGAAAACATAAAATCCGATTAAATTATCTGCAGCACTGATGGGGGAAAAAAAACATAAAAAATACTAAGAATAGGTTAAAATGATTCCCACTTTAAAAACAAACGAATGACTAAACTAAGTTGATGTCAGTGTGATGTGCAGTCAAAAGGTAAACTCGTTAAATTTGAAAAAAGAAGCCTATTTACTATAATAAACTAAATAAGAATAACGTCAAAACTCTCGTTAATAAATACCTGCACAGCGAGAGAGGTGCCCGTGGTGAGAACCGGAGAGACTGCACATGTACACGCCTAAATGTTTTAATTTTTTACAGCTAAGCAATTTTATTTTCAAATTAAGCTAAACTGATGTGACTGACATCATCAAGAGTTATGTATTCAGTCATAATAAATGCATTAATGAGACTATGAATTAAAGAAAGAAAGAAAAAAAAAAGAGTTTTCACGTCCATACTGAACTAATTAACAGTGGAGCCTAAATTAATAAAAATTTGCAAGGATCAAATATGTATTAATTATTAGAAATAATAATAATAATAATAATAGGTTTGGTTAATCATTTACCTGGAAATAACTATACAGCCTCCTTATTAAATATGTCCTTGTAACTTTCCTTGTAATATGAAGCCATCATCTGTATCCCAAATCTTGATGATAGTCTATCTTAACAATTAAGGACGTGATTTCAGCTGATTCATTACAATTTGACTACTGACAGTCATAAAAGCTTATGTTGTTTCCTGTGACCTCTTTAATTCACATTTTATTGGCCCCAAAAAGTGAAATGATGGGGAGCTGTCCTTCACCGAAGAACCACGACGAAGCCAAGTTTTCAGTAGTTGTCATAGGCTCAATGGTTTATGCGATAATTAATTTAATATTAAGAAGTTGTCGGTTTTCAAATGGAAGGGCTGAAAGTTATTTGCAATAATCGGCTCTAATTTTCCATCAATAAAAGTGAGTATATGTGCAGCGACAGACTGACATCAGGTCAAACGCTTCATGTTTTGCTTTATATAGGGCTCTACAGCAAATAAACTAAGACAATTTATATTATTTATACAGTATTTAAGCTTAACATAATCTGACAGAAGATACTTTTAATGCTTCAAGTTCCTGCCGTGTTCCCTACACATTTTTGATGTTTGCACTCAGAAGTCAAATAAAATATAATTCGGATGTAACAACACCTTTAAATGCTTGAAAGTATGGTGTAAATAAAAGTTTTTTAAAAAAATAGGGTCTTCATGGATGCAACAGCAAAAATCAAAGGTTCGTCCTCCCTAATTACATTAATGTCATGTGTTGTGCCTCCCGCGTCTTTAGCAAAAGAGCTTTCCCCTTTGTGAGCCTGACCTCCCAGTCCTGCTGGCTCTATAACAGAGCATGCTGATGCTCGGTGTGGGCCTCCTTCAGACTGGACTGCTCTGTGTGTGCAAGTGTGTGTGTGTGTGTGTGTGTGTGTGTCAGATACACTACAGGCTACCGAGGCGGCATCAGTTTGAGCAAGGCATTTCTCTTTACTCCGACAAACCTTCAGGGGGCTTTTAGCATTTGTTCAGTCTGCAGTCTCTGGAAAACATCTGATTCATTTTTTAACCAGTCCCAGATGCGGCAGCGTGAGAGTGTGTGTGCATGAGCGCGTCAGTGCATGAGAATTTGGGGAGAATATCTGCCGTCTAAAGAAGGGGAGGGAATCAGGAACCGTGTGGATTTTTTTTCTAAATTTAACTTTTTAGGTATGAACGCGGATACGTGCGTCTCATACTGCGATATGACATCGATGGATTCATATTATAACACGTCTAATGCGCAAGGTAGGGATCACCAGGCGAATCCGTTCAGGACTTTCCCGACCACTGACACAAAATACAGCCCCACGTTCATTCCGGGCAAAGGGCAGGCTTACGGAGAGAAGTCCCGTAGCCCTTTCCAGCAGGAGTGCCAGTCACTGGATGGCGCTGACGAAGGCACCTTCAACAAATACCAGCTCTTCATGCAGCGGCCGACCTGCAAAACTCCTCCCGAAGGCAGCAAGCTGCACCCTGAGAGCGGACACAACGGGACGCTCATCCCTTGCTATGGTGAGTGCACATGAGAGAGGCACAAAGCATCACTGTATGAGGAAACACATCGGCCCTGAGTTTAACGGAAATGCATGACAAGAGGGGGTATTTGCAAGCAATAATTTAAGCAATATATTCAGGGTAATGTCAAATCCATCATCTGAAAGTCAGCGAGGAGCAGAGAGGAAGAGAGTAATCAGCCTCCTCCCGCTTTGCCTGAGCTGTATATTTCCAACATTAATTCATATTCTGCTTAATGTGGAGCAATTTCCACATCATCCCGATGTTGGCAATTGTGAGCTATGCAAAGGAAGGGGGGATTTCATGGAAATATCATGTTCTTCTTGTGCCTTTGACTCTAGAACATAATCCATCACCTTAAAACCCCCAAATGTTCAGAGAAAATAAAATTTATATGGAAGAAGTGACTTTCTGTGAGAAGGTTTTAGGAACCCATGAGGCCTGCAGCGTGAGCTCAGTGAAGCACTACATCCTGTAATTTATTTCCCTTGTAAGGTGAGAGGTGATTCAGTTTTTTTAGTTCTCGTTTTATTTTGTTGTTTTTCTTTTTGTGTTTATTGATCTGTTGATCTGTTATCAGTGCGCAGTTACATGTGTCAAAAGTTCGTAGACGACGAGTCACAGCTTTTCCACGTATGTACCCACGTCAGTAAATTTCCAATTTAATTCTTGGTAAAGCTGCAACATTTCTGCCACTGCTCTCACAGGCCTACCGCAGACTGTTGTTGTCTACATACACCTCCGTATTACTTACAAATATTAGCATCGTATTAAAATATGAAAATTAGGCGCGTCTGCGCAAACATGCGCAAAATCGGAAAAAGCAGTATGAGAAAACACAACGTAGACATTTTACGACCAATTCTAACTCAACTATATTATTTTATTATTGCAATTTTTATTTTAGTAATTGTTTACTGATAAATAATATAGACTAAATAACAACTCTGTCCAGCTACATTAATAATTATAGGTCATATTTGTTAAAGAGCTCCTACAGGTTAAGATCTCAAAATTAGTGTCCCATAATAAAACAGTAAATTCAGTAGAAAATTACATTTTTACAGACTGCACTGACATCCTGACAAATAAAAAGTTTCCAAAACGAATCTGACACGTCGTTGACTAAATCCGTCTTACATCCGTTTGGAGAGAACAATTTATATTACTGTATTTTTATGAGACATCGCCGATTATAAAATCATCTTTCTGAGCTGAAATTGACTCAACTTAATCAGTGTGACACAAGGCGCAAAGCACCGACTGTCAAAGGCAGAATATATTAATTACACTAATAACCTTTCAAACACCTGTATCTTATAGCCGAATAATTTAATATTTTACCTAACTTAAAATACATTCAATTATATTTTGGACAGCTATCAGTGTGTAGACCCGCTGGCGCCTTTATATTCCCAATCCAGATGTTTATCATGATGCTACAGAACAAAACATGTCTTATGATCATTGCTGAAATTTGGCGCATGATGACATGATGAAACTTTACATTTTACTCGCGATTCGTGTACGCGAGTGTACATTTAGAACTGTTCTGAAAATAGAAACTAAACACTGACAAACATTTAAATACACGAATGTCTCATGTAAGTAAAATTAATGTGTAAAATTAAAACTACTGAAAGGGAGGAAATCCAATCAACCTTTTTACGCAGTAGCAACTAACACACTTTGCCAAGATACATCCATAAAGTGCGATATAATCAATTTGCTGAGAAACAATTGGAATAACTCGTTAGTGTATTTTAGGCCAAAGTGTCACTTTTCGCTGGAGTTTGAAAGCGATGTCCCCAACACATCCGAGCACCACTGCATTAAAGTGCATTGATTTGGCAAGTGCATTGACAGAACCGTTTAAACACCGTCATTAAACGCAGCATGCCTCCCTTGAGGAGAGTTCTGTAATGTTATTATTGAAAATGTTGCAGCCAGATGAAGGCATCATGGCTCTGGGGAGGATACTCTGGGGTCCTGCCAAAGCCTCAGGCGTCAACAGGCTTGTGCTGTTAGCCTATGTGTGGTCCTCAATGGGAGATGTATTGCTCAATGCTGATGCTTTATCTCCATCATGATGACAAAAGTCATGTCGTACCCAAAGGGAGTTTTCTGTGTGGCAACTTATTTACATGGCAACACAACATTTTTGTATTTATGTCATTCTGATGACATTACAAACACTGCTGATATACACCAAATACACAAAAAGTGTCACTATGCCATAGATACATGCACAAACTGACTAACACTACCAAACATTTTGGCAAATGGTTTTGTTAAAATCATTAATTCCAACATCATAACGTGTTACTGAACACTGATTTAAGATTATTAAAATGGAAAGGATTTTGAAATATTTCAGTCACTTA
Organism: Ctenopoma multispine; assembly: GCA_034779795.1. Classification (NCBI taxonomy): domain Eukaryota; kingdom Metazoa; phylum Chordata; class Actinopteri; order Anabantiformes; family Anabantidae; genus Ctenopoma; species Ctenopoma multispine. The sequence continues at coordinate 15,515,441 of JAUYWH010000024.1, forward strand.
ACTGTATCGAACGTCTTTTAGCTGTTCATTCTCAAATGTGTTTCAAAGTTATGTGTATCAGCCATTGAAATCATATTTAATCCCAACCAAATTTCCCATCATAGCCAGTAAAATGCAGTATTGTCTCTGAAAGTTGGAATTAATCCATTTCTGCACAGTAGTGCCAGGTTAGTTCATTTAAGTGCATATTAATCAGTGAGACTGTCCCACATCAACAACAACAACAGGGATGGAGTTGTCTACCTGCTCACACAGCGATGAATGAAAGAAAACCCCTGGAGCTGACGGAGCGCTGAGGAATGCAGGTCAGCACTGCAGGAGAGGGCTGCATTAATCTAAGGCAGATGTGCATTACTGGCTCCTATAGTTATTATTCATACTCCCCAAACATCAGATCTCCAAAGCTATGGAGTCCCTGAGATGACAAAGTGGAACTGGTTTACATAACCCCGTCTCAACAATACCTTGTATAAATAAGCAACGAGTCAGACTTGGACATTGTGATTGGGTAATGATTTGAGAGACTCAGGAGAAATTAGAGAGTTTCTGGGAAAGCCGCACACGTGTGACTGTTTACATGTGCGTATTTTACTGAACTCTGGCTCTGACATGCAATGCATGTGTGTATTTTTGATTCATAACTTTAGTTCAGATTCTATCTTTGATACAGGTGGATCGCTGCATAATGTTTTGGAAAAGATTCTTACACTTTCTTTATAAATTTAAGAGAATGTAAGTGGCGCTGTGGCTAAAGCTGAAAAATCACTGCGTTTATAGGGCTGTGGTTGATACTGAGGTTGAGCTCTGCATTGCTGATAAACAACATAGTGTTTGTGGGAATACTGGTACTCACCAAAAGACCTCCCCATTTTTGCCTTTTCACAAAATAACCACTCAAAGCAAATTTGTAAAGCATTTATAACAATACAGCTTTGCCAGTCTTTGTACTTTCATACAGACCCCTCTAACTTCAGTGGGATGTCAAAGCATCCTGTGTTATGTTAAATATTTTTCTCAGCATATGAAAACCAACAGAAGACCCCAAAAAGTCCTGGCAGTATTTTAAAAGCGTGCTGTCAAAATATCGTATTGTAAGTACACGTTAAAAGGCTCAAGAAAGTGATGTCACAGGATATGTATGTGCTGATGACTAACACGTTTGCCTGATGTTAACAATAAGCAAATGCCAGAGTGACACCTGTGATCATGCAAGTTCGTGTGTGTAAACTGAAATGAATTACAATATATAATGACTTGAAAGGATACATTTTTGACATGTCTGCCATGCAAAGAAGTGGTTGTTTGGACATACACATAAATCTGAGAATTTATGTTTCATGAGATGCTATTTTGTCAAAGTTTAACTGTGATCTTCTTTCATCACTGCTAAAATTGATTTTCTCTCATGCTGTTGTGCAGTTAACTCAGCATGCTTTGGCCTTTACTGTCAGCTGCCTCGCTAGCAGGCAAAGGTGACTCCCCGCCGACTACCTGAGATCTGCATGCAGGCTGCATTATAGAAATCATTCGGAAACTTCAACCAGCTGCTGTGTGTTTTTAACCGCAGCTTTAATGAGGCTGATTCTGCAACTTTACCGTTACTTACTCTATTTTTATCAACATACTATGAGTTAAAGTTAAACCTTTGTAAGACCTCTTGAATAATGCAAATGTGGCCACACAAGCCTGGCAAGTCAAAAAAGTACAAAAAACTACTGAGCATGGCAAAATATCTCTTTAAGCTGAATGCCTAACAATAGTTATTTTTCTTAAAACGGCTCATTTTTGCTTGTTCGATATATTTTTTAATAAACGGCACGGGTGGAAAGTAATGCAAATCACCCTCCAGTGACACAGACTATTCCACAAACTTTCATTATGCTGCATTATGATTTTAGAGACATAAAAATACTTCAAGAAAATGTGATTCCAACACGAACTAGATAGTATGAATGTGGAGAACTGGAAGACAGGAAAAGGTTGCAGATGACTGACTAACGGATTGATCATTTAATCACATTTAAGTTGCATTTATTGTCCTTTAAAGCTTTAATAGTGCTTAAACTGTACTGTACATACTGCTGAGTACCAGGATCAGGTGTATCTTCCAGATTCTGACAGACTAAACACACCTGATCCTGCTAATCAGCAGTGGGTAGGGCAGGGACAGCTGGAAAAACAGTATGACAGGGGGACCTGAGGACTAGGTTTGAGAGCCACTGATCTATATGTTTTGAATCGAGAAGAAAATATGAACTTCCTCCACTATTACTTCAGTACATACCCAACAAACCTAAATGTTTTCTGCGCAGTTTGATATGAGACAGTGACAGCCACAGCCCAAGGTGTTATGACAGTAGTGAGGTCATGATTGTATCAATTTATCAGGAGCTGAGGCTAAACAGAAAGATTTTTCGGTTTCCCAGGGAATCTGCATTCCTGCATGAGCCCCTGGCATACATCTTTCCTCGGGAACATCTGGGAGCCTCCCTTTCACTGAGGAAACAACAGTCAACATCAGGCCTTAGCCTGTGCTACACCAAAACAATAAAACAGCCTAAAGCATGTCTGCAAACCAATAATGAATGTAAAATTAAGAGTCACCTGTTGATGACCAAAGCCAATGGAATATTTGACTTTATTTGGTCTATATAAGGTGTGATAAGTGGAGAGTCATTGAGGCAGACTTTGATTGTTTTGAGAGAACATTTTAGAGCACTCTGTTTAAAAGCATTCCCTTCCCTATCTAGTGTTTGGTCATTAACCCTTCCCCAGGTTACTAATTTATAGTGTTTCTTTTATTTGGCTTTACTTGACCCTCCCTGTCCTATTCCATAAAAACTGAGAGGGTACCCTGTTGCTTTACAACCAGTTAAATTACACTTTGATGTTTTCTCTCTGTTTTCGGCAGTGATTAAATTGCTGACCCTAGTAAACATCTGACCTCAGCTAACTGAAATGGTCTGCAGCTTGTCACAAAGTAACGTGGGCAAATTGCGGGATCAGATGGTGATATCTGGTTCATTTTTATATATGTTGACGAATAGTGGAACAAGAACAACAGTTAAAAACACATTTCACTAAATGCCAGAAAAACTGGAGCCAACGCAGTGGAATCTTGGCTCCAAAAAGAAAGCAGTGTGTGATGGCTGTGTTCTCCAGAGCAGCGTGCAGAAGAGACAGCTCAGCATGCGGGAATACTGGAAGATGTTTGTGGGAAAGGATTCTGTGTGCTTAGCATGACAGGGAGAGGAGAGATGGGCTTGGAGTACTAGACAGAGAAAATATGCTGATTGAGGAAGAGCTGTTCTAATTAGTGCAGATTTGAGTACAAGTCAGAATAAGGTCAAGAGTATTAAAAGTAAAATCTGATGTTTTGCTAAATTTACTGAGTTAGAGTTAGAGTGATACCAGTTGTGTTTCTGTACAACAAATATGAAGCTACAGTCAATGAGTTAACATTAAAACTGAAAACAAACTGCTCAACTGGCAATGTACTTTATCAACATTTACCTGTTGATTCCAAACAAAAATTTGTCGATCGACATTTAGGAGCTAGTGCATAATTTATACATATATATAAAACAATTTCAGTCATCATCCCACCAGGCTTCCATTACTTCACCTGTTGCAGCCTTAGCCTAAACTCAGGGGCATAACTCCATATTTTCTCACAGATGCAAATTGCAAGCTGGAACCCAGAGTGAACCTGTCTTTCTTCTCCACATTGAATTCATGCTACTGCCCAAGGGTAGAATCAAAATGTTGCACAATGCATGAGAATAAGAGGCCATCGCAGGAGTTGGTGATGTCAGAACATCTGCCTGTATGGAGACTGTAAGAGGGTCTGACAGGTGGGCCACAGTGATGTGAGGTCACAAACCCCAGCTACACAAGCTGTGATGTTCCATTAGCATCTCAGTCGGGGCAAGTGTGAGCCAGGGAGCTGGGGAGGGCTGCTGCACCTTCAAGCAATGACTACTGACATCTCATTGTGGAACACTCTAGCCAAAGGCGTAGTAATCCATGAAAACAAACATGCATGTTGCAGACAACCACCGCCTAGCTTCATCACCCTAAAACTATTTAGTCATCTCACTAACCACTAAAACTCTTGGCTCAGAGTCACCACTGCCACAAGGTGTCAACTCTCTTTCACCCAGTTCTTTAATTTCTGAGAATGACAGAAGGCCGTTACTGACATTACTCATGACAAAAATGAAAAGTGACACAGTAAAATGCAAGCACATACAGACGTAACTATTACGTGAATCATCCTAAACTTTATCTAACTTGGAGACAAAAGTTGTTGGAGTAAATGAATGCTGGTGCTGCACAAAACTCACAAGTATGTTCATCTGGAGGAGACTATTATGTCCTGGTTTCAGACCAATACAGTTAGGACTGGGTGCTTCCCGTTCCCTTCTGCAGGAAAGGCAAATAGAGACGCTGACAGAGCACACTGTTCTCAGTGGCCCACAACCAGAGCCCCTCAGCTTATTTATTCACACGGCTGTTTGTTTATTGAAGACGAAGGGACAGCTTTCTTCATCTCCTAAAAGGAAACAAAAAAGCCAGCGTGCGCTGACGGGAACAAAACGAGGTCTGTCACAAAATGAATGCTCTCGAAATTGAAGGTGACAAACACAATGTTGTTTACATCTGAGGGGCTAGGCTGTGGGGTAAGTCTGGCCTCCTTCATACACAAGACCCATCAGACACAGCTCGAGATGGAGCAGATTTTGTGTGGCTCGGATTTCAGGTGCCGTGATGGAGAGATGTGAGGCAAAGCACTTTGAGGGTTGTGTCACAGGTCACGCCAATGCGTAGTGACATACCTTTCAAACAGAAAAAGATATTCTCTGCAACTTTTAGAGTTTTTGCATACAGACAAGGCATTTGAACCTTAAAGTAAAACATTACACAGGTGATGTAAGCTTAAAATAAATGTCATTCTGTGTAGATTTTTTAACGTGATGATGAGCAGGCACTGACTTGAGTGTGTGGCACCATGGTCACATTTTAAAGGAAATATTGCTCATCTGAATATTCCTATTATAGAGTAGTAACAATAATTATAGTACTATTATTGATGACACGTGGCCCTTTTTATTCAACTCTTAAACGGTTAGAAAGTTGGATGTAATAGCGTGTTTGAAAATAATATTATTACAGTAAGGATATGATTTATAACATACATAAAGCCACACTTAAGTAAACTATGAAGGTTCTTTTGATATTTTGTGTCATCTGAAAATTATATGAACAGTGCACTTCAGCTGAAACCAAAATTGCTTAAATGTATGTTATTATAACCACAGTGTAATATCTAAACTTTAAAATCTCCAATATGTTTTATGAGGATTTGAGCAGTGTTGTCAATCCACACTGCAAAATGATATGGTGATTTAATATAAGACATGTTTGTAAAATGCAACTGACTTGGAACTGTAGATTTAGTTAAAAAAATCAAGTTATGTGTAAAACTAGTGGAGCGCCCCTTTAAAATAATATTATATACAACTGTTTTTGAGACCTTTTTACCTTGCACACCAATTTCTATCTCCTTGCTAATCTCAATATACAGGAAAAGACAACAGTGGCCTAACTGAGTCTGAGTTGCCCCCAAGTGTTGATCCTTCTGGGATGGAAGGCAGCTATCTGAACCTAAAGGAGCCCGTTATGAAGGGTCAGAACGATCGCCCAGGCTCGGAACTTCCCAGTCCTCTGGACAAAAACGAGGCTGAGAGCAACAAAGGCAAGAAAAGACGCAATCGCACCACATTCACCAGCTACCAGCTAGAAGAGCTAGAGAAAGTTTTCCAGAAGACACACTACCCAGACGTTTATGCCCGTGAGCAGCTGGCACTAAGGACGGACCTGACAGAGGCACGTGTGCAGGTGAGGTGAAGGAACAACACCAGGTTACACATATAAAAATTCTTGTCTGCATTGACATCAGTCAACAAGTCCTTTAAATTATACAACAATGGTTATGTTTGGTTAGGTACAAAACCAAGTAAAGTAACTTTGGTAAAAGATCATGGTTTGAAAATAAGTAGGTTTGTTAAGATTAGATAAAAAGTCCGTAGAGTTACAGGATCTTTGTTGACATGATTACAATGATAAACACTTGATTAAGGCTCGGTACAATCAAGAGTTTTTTTAATTATTGTTTGTTTGGAATGGAAAGCAAACATACAGTCGCCCTGACCTCCTACTACACAATGACTTCAACCATTAGAAGTTTTTTTCACCTGAATGTAAACTTTTGTCATTTTGGGGCACTTGCTGATTTGTCATTCTTTCTTGGGAGGACTCTATGAGCTTTGAGCTGTGTCGTGCTAAATGTTTGCATATTTGCATGCTAATAATCACCCGGGGAACTGACAGAGAGAACTGGGAGAGTAAAGACTGGCATGTTGACAAAGATTGTTCGAAGAGCAGACAGCAAGGCCTATTGTTCTCCATCTCTCTTTCTGTCTGCCAGTTTTAGATCAGAGAGGGATGGGTGTAACTAGGGGAATACTCTGCTCTTAGCTCTTACATGCTGCAGACTCCGCAGAAGGGTCAGAGGCCAAGGGTTTCTCCCCAGCACTACCACGTTCAAACTATTTTGCCGCACAACTCTGAAGGCAGGGAGGGAAAAAACATGGAAAAAAAGAAAAGTCATCAAAGCTATTTGGCAAGGATATAAAAAACACTTTGAGATGCCAGTTTCAATTTCCATGCACAGTCCAAGACATAGTCAGGGACATAGAACCTGGCTGGGTCCTTGTGCTGGTACAGTAAAATAAGTACATTCATGTTTTGTTCACACAGACCCATCTATTTCCCAGATGAATATAATTAACTTCCTCATCTGACAAGCACACAGCAGACACTGTTGAGTCACTGTGAGATTTAACCCCCAAAATCAGACCTAAATATGCACGCAATCAACACTAAACCCCTCAATTTCAACTGAAGGTCCATCAAGACAAAGTCCAGGGATAACCAATGGTTGAATACCAAGGGGCACTTGAAACTTGGCAAGGAAATTGAGAATTCGTTTCATCTTAGAAACAACAGCCACTGAAATGAAGAGTACAGATGTTTTCTGCGAAAATGCCAATGTCAAGGTCCTACAGTTTCATCCGCAGTTAGATGATGAATGTCTTCATAAACTCAGTTGCAGTTTTCCATAATCACATCTTTGAATTCTGCTGCCACTAGTTTATTTAGAACAATTAGCTCTCAACCTCAGACTTGAACTTCACCACACTGCCTACTTTTTATGGAGGAGGAGGCTGTGAGCGAGTGACTGCTGAGGCAGTCTATCAATCGCAGTGGTCCTGCATGACAGAGATGAGGTGAGACAGCTGGACTTCAAAGCTGCTTTTGGAGTTGTGCACTCTGCCCTCCCTCTCTCCCTCTTCCTCTCTCTCTGCCTGCTGGCTCTGGAGCATAAATAAAGCTCTTTAATGGCTCTGTAAGCTGCCTTTTGCTGTCAACGTCTTTAGCAATTACTGTCTCACCGCCAAACACTTTGAGCTCCAAGAGCTCTGAGCCACCTTCCTTGCAGATGTCTGCTAGATAAAATAAACAAAAAAAGTGAGTGTTTGCAGTTGGTAAATTGACTTTTGGGTATCATACTGTATAAAGGACGAGTTGCTGTTGTTTATTATATGAAATAATAAATATGATTCATGTTAATTGGGTTTCTGCTTGTGCAAAGACACCATTAGCCGTCCTTCTCAACAAACTTTATAAGTTGGGGAATAAGAGACACAGAGCAGCAAAGGACACATCTGACTTCATAATGTTCCCTGAATGATCTCTCTGCCAAACTATTTGGCTTGGGTCTTATTCTACTGTGGTTCAAAGGAAGAGTTACGTAGAGCAAACGCTCTCTGAAACATGACACACTCGGTATCAAAAAACCATGACAAGGGGTATACATGCTCAGACAATGTTTGCTTTTTTATAAATGGTTCCAATAAGCGAGTGACCATCTAGGTTAAAAGAACACATTTGTTAGTGACTGACTTTGAATTTTGTCTACAATATGGTATGTTAATGTGTTTTTTGCGTGTATCCTGTGTGTGTGTGTGTATGTGTGTGCCTGGTCCACTGCTCACTGTCTGTATGCCTCCAAAAGGTCAGAGGGGTTAGCTGCGGAAAGCCAAGGGCTTAGGCGTCAGGAAATTAAACATGAAATGAAAACAAGCTCCAGTTTGAACATTCTCCCATCTCACTTTCCAATATCCCCACTTCCCCTCGCTGAGTTAAAAGAGAGGAGGGAGGAGAGAGACATGGAGAGAATGGTCGGCGTACAGGGTGGGGTGGGGGGCTATAGTGGGAGAAAGAAGACTGAGCTTTAATGACAGGGTGGGAGTACGACAAAGAAATTAAGTAGAGAAAGAAAGTGGAGTTATCTTGATCCATCCCAATTAAGATGACAGTTTAGTAACTGATAAAACTTTATACTATTTACTATGTATTTTAAAAAGAGAGTGAAGCTTTGAGGTGCTAGTAGTATGTTAACCTTACTGATATTAACCTTAGCTGCAGCTTATGATTTTAATGCAGTGACAGAGCTAAGAATCCAAATTTACTAGTATTTATTTCCAGAAACGTAAAAGAAAAATATTTCAGCTACATTAACTCGTTTCCAAAGTTGTCCAGTTCTCTTTCAGCTCTTTTTGTAAAGCCAGCATGAGTTGATAGGAAAATGTTACTTTGCTTGAATAAAAAGTTATTTGGTTCAAACTGAGCATTTCATCTTTGTTTGAATTAGGAAAATAGCTTCAACTCAGTAAACAAGATAAAAGTCACTTTAATTATATGTTTTTATCCAGCTAGTTCTCATGTTTTAGGAAAACTGGATGCTCTGTAACTCAAGTGTATTGGTAAAACATGAGACACAAACTGGGCTCGCATAACCACTGGAAAGACATGACAAACAAAGAATAATAGATTCAAACCCTCACAGGGAATATACCATAGACCGTGAGTACCCCTCTAAACATATGATATAATTCAAAGGGCAACAGCTTCACCTTGACATTGGACACAACCTCAAATATCAGCTTACCACCGCAAGGGTGAACTGCTCTCTAATCTTGCCAGCTGACCTGGGGAATGTTGAAGTCAGACGGCATTTCTTTACGTCAGCGTCTTGCAATAACACAGCCAACAGTCATATATATCACGAGAGGTCAAGTATGGTCTTCTCTTTGAGAACACACGCCAGCTATTAATTTTGCCCTGTCTGAAAAATAATCACAACGGGTTTGATAAAAAGTCCTTATGGGACTGTAATATCATAGAAACACTGCAAAAATCCACATTTTTGTCACTAAACTGTTTAGAGTTGACAGACAGAGCGAAAGAAAGATACATGAGGGGGCATTTGAAGAGGTTGGCTGAGGGGAAATTGCATGTCAAGGACTGTGAAAACCACAAGCTGATTGGGCTGGGAATCAACCCACAATCTAAGTTTAAACCCCTGTGTCGAAGCGGGATCGCGCTCTCTCTTCTCTTTGAAGAAGTTTTTCCCCTTTCTCTCTTGGGAGGATAAGATTCAGACAACCAACAAATAGATACACATAAACATGTTGAGACTCCCTCTGCCCTCCATTCTCGTCCATGAAGATGTGAGAATAAATCCTCTATGAAAAATTATGTTATAGAATTTGTTTGAAAAATAAAATAAACTTACGTCCACATTTATTTTTGTCTAAGCAGCAGTACAAAGGAATGTATATCCAGTGAACCTTTGGCACTTTGTTAAAAAAAATAGTTAAGTTAATTATTAAAATTGTTGCAGACAAACTTTCTGTAGCTCGATAGGAGTGAGTAGACATCTTTGTCTAGATACTTTAGAGGACAGTTTGGTATTCAGATATAGTATTCAACAAATTTGAAAATGCTGTGAGAGTTACAGGTGAATTAAAACAAAATAAATGAGAAATGCTGCACAACTATTGGCCAGCAATGTACACACAACTCTGGCCAAAAAAGAGGTATCAGGCAACAGAGGTATGGTCCCTCTTCCAGAATGGATGGAAATGCAATAGATGTACAGTGAGTAGAGTAGATAGAAGTAACAAAAGTATGGAGGGTATCCTCGATGACTGTGTGCTACAGTATTAAGACTTTCTTTCATTAGCAGCCTGCAAATTTCTCAATTGCTTCTCCGAGTTAAGGAGAAGTGGCCTAAGTAGCCTGCACTTGATCTGTCAGCAGGAACTGGAAGCTTCATGGAAAGCAGCATGTCTCTCAATTTTAAGAGGACAAATTAACCAGAAGTCCAAATGTAAACTTCATATAATCAATAAACTCAAAGATAAAAGCTATCTGTTGGTCAAAAGCTGGACTTGTTTCATGGATTATACAGTGGGATTCCCCACTGTCCAACAGCGCTGACGTGTGGGAGAGAGCATACCTTTTGTAGAGTGATTTATGAATGGCTACAGGCCCAGATGTGGATCTGTCGACGTTGACAGCCTGAAAGGAGGCAGACGCCTGTGTATCAAAGGGAGGAGCTGAAATGCACAGCACCCGGGGAGACTGACCATTTTCACATCAATAGCTTTGTGAGGACGGCACTTTAAAGACACGTCAAGTCTTACACCCTGTGCCTGGACTTTCATGTGCTGCAAAATTTATTCACTTCACTGTCTTTATTTTATGTGGTTCAGGTTCTTACTCTGTCCTGCTGAGCAGAGAGGATGGCCCCATTTATGTAATATAGTACCAGGGAGGGATCTCTTTGAAAACTTTGAAAGATGAATCTTAGATGACATTTAAGTTTCATATGGTAGTGGCTGCTCTGTGTTTTGTGTTTTTTTTGTTGATTGTTTTTTTTTCTTTGCAGGTGTGGTTCCAGAATCGAAGAGCCAAGTGGAGGAAGAGGGAACGTTTTGGCCAGATGCAACAAGTCAGGACGCACTTCTCTACTGCTTACGAGCTGCCTCTCCTGACTCGGCCTGAGAACTATGCACAGGTAAAGGAAAAAGGAGAGGTGGTCTCCTCACTGATGCTGTGTCTTCTGTATATACTGATTTTAAGTAGGCTTTTAGCATGTGTGTGTTCACAATGGAATAAAGTATACAGAATAAATAAGGCCCAAAAAATAATGGATGATGCATTTCTTACTGTCTTCTCTTCAAGATCCAGAACCCTTCATGGATCGGGAGCAGCAGTGGAGCATCTCCAGTACCTGGCTGTGTTGTGCCTTGTGACTCTGTCCCCTCATGCATGCCCCCTCACCCTCATGGTCCTGGAGGGGTCTCTGACTTCCTGGGTGTGCCCAGTCCAGGAAGCAGCCACATGGGACAGACACATATGAGCAGCCTATTTGGGGGTCCCGGGATGGGTGGGGGAATTAATGGCTATGATCTCAATGTTGATCCAGACCGCAAATCCTCCAGCATAGCTGCACTGCGTATGAAGGCCAAGGAACACAGTGCAGCAATCTCTTGGGCTACATGATGTCCCAGCCCAGGTCCACTCAGCCCCCACATGGCCCCCTTCTCCAGAGAAGCCATCAGCAAGCACTGTGGGGGAGGAGGGAGTTTTCCTGAAAGCACTAATGATAACACAGGTCAAATGAACAGGGAGAGACCGTAGATAACAGAAGCCATTACAGCGACTAACACAACCGAGATAACAACTGTGACTGTGACAATCAGCAGATGCTGAAAGTGAGAGAAATATACAGGTGTGACTTGTAACTTAGATGTTGTGTTCATTCCTGGTTTCCTGATCTCTCAGGTCTCATTAAAATATGGGGTTAAGTCCCCAATAGATAACGTATCATTCACAATAAGCAATATCTTCAACATTGTTTACAACATACCTTTAAAGAACACAGAAGCACAGTGTCAAACCCAGCCATATCATACAGTATTTTAAGTTGACTCACATTATTTTCTACCTTTCGCTTATTTTTGATACCACACATCCTGCTCCAGTCACACTGTTTACACTTTACTTTAGACTCATCCATCATACTGTATGAATATGTTCAAGTACATGTAAGCTTTTGGTATTTACAAATCGAAAGTTATTTAAAAAAAACAAGGCCCCTTAATAAGAACAAGCACAGATGCATATAAAACACAGAGTTTCTCTTCTGTCACTTCTCACAGCATACTGTCAAATAAAGCCACCAATAATTGGGTACAAATGCAAACACAAATTTTGTCTTAGCCCACAGTGGGCAGTTTATGTTCCTGCAGAGAAGGACAGAGGTTTAATGCAATAAGTGAACTGAGTCTAATTGAGTGAGCGCAGACGTGGTCTGTGCCAATTTACTCTGGGAGGAGTGCAGGCATTGGATTGGCAGCAATTTCAAACCAACGTGTCATTTCCTCCCCCAGGGCTGCCTCCACTGGTTCTCCTGCTAGGCCTAGGCCTCAGGTTACAGGAAACAGTGTCTCCACTGGCAGACAAGGCACAGCAATGCACAGCAGCAGCCTTCAACACCAACTAACCATGCCAGCTTCAATCAGCAACCAACAGGAATAGACACACTTAATTAGCGTCAAAGTGAGCTGCACTGGCCTGCAAACACTGCAAAGCAAAAAAGCGTACATGGTGTGGACATGCTGCACTCGCAGTATCCATACCAGACAACACAGGCTAAATCAGTGGCTCTAGTGGTCCTGAAGAACATTCTGTAATGTTTAAGTAATGTGATGACATGCAAGCTGGACTGCAGGAATGTGGCAAGTATGTCCAGTGATTGCAGGCGTGTCTCAGTGTTACCTCCCTGGAATAAGCTTGTCACCAGAGCTCGGTTATAGGCTGAGGCTAGAGACAGGCTTCATTAGTCTTTTGGCTGATCTCTCTATGACAGCCACTGGGCTACATATCCATTTTCTTTCCCCTGCGTGGATGATGGCAGGAAAGTCTGGTTCTGCTACTTTTTTGATCATTGTACCATATGAATGCCCCTTACAGCCCGCCTGCTTGACAGTAAAACTTCAGAAAAAAATCACCAGTGTTAATTGTCACAATGAGTCTTCTAAAAACCAATGTGACGCTTTCATTAGTCTTGTGTCGTTGCCTAAAACCCAAAGATAATAATTTTTCTATCACATAAGAGAAAGAACGGCAGCAAATTCAAATGATAAAATCAGAAGATGGAGTTGGTTTTTCGAGTTCGGTATCTTTAACAATTCCTATTTTAAACTGTCTAAGGAATTACAAAAGCATCCTTACTTAAGTGTAACATTTTATAATAAAATATGTCAGATAGTATTAAAAATTTCACTTCGGGGAAAATAAATTGGTTGGTTGTCTTCCTCCTTCAAAAGACAACAGTGAATAAGTTAGGTGACAACATGAGGATTAGACACAAATGTTCATGCAGACACTTAATTCAACACAGCGAGTGTTTTGACAGTAGTCAAACAAATAGCATTAAATAAAAACGCAAAAGCTTTTAAATGTGAGCCCATTTACTTAATAAACAGTTTGAATTAATATAGACTTGGACGCAAGGACTAAAACTCAAGAAACAATATGGTCAAAATTTTAAGACTGAAACAGGATGTGGTGAGAATAATTTGTGTGACTTGTGAAAATTCCTAATTTGCCAAGTTGACTGTGTTTGTCTTCTTGCTGTTGCTCCCTCAGTGCTCCCCTCCTCTGCAGCTCCATCCACGTGGATACTACTGAAATAAATCAATTGAAATCCATGGTTTTAATGTTTATTATGTCGTATTGTCTGAATGTGAACAATAAACACAATATTGTTCTTTTGCTTGTACATTTATTTTTGCTTATTTGTCAATTAATGGACCTCCGGAGATAAACAATGAAGTATTACAGTAATATTGCCAAGAAGAGTAAAATTATGTTTTTTGTGTTATTCTGAAGAGTTGCTCTGGGTTTTTACCAAGAATGAAATTGCTTTCCTAATTTTCTTATTGCTTCAAGCAGCTTTTTGTATATTAATCAAATATTTCTACTTCTGGTTGTGACTATATAAAATGTGCCATTGCAATAAGTTATTGCACTTAGAGTGTTGGAGAAGTTTTTTTTTTATTTTTGACTTCTGCTGGGACAGTAGTTTCTTTCCTAAAGCCAGAGGTGTGTGGTTTTGTGTCCCAACAGTCAAGAACTGTCTCCATGCCGTCCGTATTTAGCACCGTGAACAGCATCACTGAGATCTGTTTATGGAGCTGGACATTTGTTTGTACAGAAGTAACTTAATGATGGTTTCTGAAGTCATTATGAAATAAATGAATATCCAACAGTTACATGAGTGCAGATGACTTCTTCATTTAAAGTCCTAGAAGCCTTTTTTTTTTTAAACTCAGTCTCTTACTCTAACCAACAAAGTATAACACACTGACAAAGACCAGTAGGGAAATTTCTTAACAAAGACCAAGTTATTGTTTATAATATTCTTAATGATTAATTGATGATGTTATTAACTCCATAATTAAAGAAGAATTGTAAGGATGATTGAATGGATAGAACAACTGACAGTTAGCTGATTAATTTAAGATGCACATATCAATTTTACATTCACCGGTCATGTGTAAAAATATGTAAAATATTAACAATTCACAGACAGAAAAACACTGTAGACAGTGCAGTGTCACTGCTTTCTTCTGTTGTTGCTGTGAGGAAATGACATAAAGGGTTTAACACAAACAAAATTTATTGACAAATTGTATATATATTTAATGCATCAGTCACTCAAGATGAATGTGTGTGTGTGTGTGTGTGTGTGTGTGTGTGTGTGTGTGTGTGTGTGTGTGTGTGTGTCTGTGGTTGAAGGTGGATGATATGTGATCCCATTCTTCTTCTCGCATCAGCAGCTTCCAGATGGGATGCTCTGCCTGAGCCATTAGGCTCAAAGTAGAATCTGGTAGTGTGAATGGGCCTTAAATACCTCCAGGTGGTCTTTGGCTTACAGACTAACTAAGGCCGGGGCGCGAAAAAGCTGTCATGCAATATAGTATGCAACATCATTTCACACAGATGTTCTTTGTTTCTGCAATACGAGCTCAATCATGCAACAAAGAAAAACATTTTCATAAGTTCTTCAAAAACTCTTTCCTACACAACAAAAACTATGTCTGTAATAAATCCACCCTTTAGTTCAAATTGCTGAATATCATCCACACAAAGCACAACCACTGAAACAGAACTCTCACAAGACAAAGGGAAGGCATGGCCAGGAAAAAAGGACAACCTGTGCCAATTCACATCTTGCCATCGCTGTGGTCTTTGCCCTGCAAAGAATGTTGGAGCCCTCCCATCTCAGCTGGCTCCCAGCAACAATTGCCATCTTTTCCACTGTTGTGCAAGAGTTTAACTGGAACGCTCTGATCGCATGAGAATGGGAACACTCAAGAGAAGCCTGTTGTCACCCAGAGGCTCCAGCTCTAGGTTGAGGAACTGGAGATCATCAGCAGGACTGTAATGGACGTGTAGAAGCGGAACCGTTTCAGCACAGGCTTGTACATGTCAGATGAAATACTATAATACAATAGCCATTTCCTCTTTTATGTCCTTTCAGTGGAAATAACAATAAACTTAACTTACACAGATGTCTCCAAAAGCAACAATACAAAGTTTTAAAGTGCTTTTAAAATGCACTGTTAAGACGCTGAAGATGATTGAAATTTTTGTCTTTTTCAACAAATTCCATAGAAACTATTATGTTTATAATAGTTTATAATAGCTTTCCAGCTTTCCCAGCTTGCCTGAGACTCTCAGCCCCAAACTCCACTGGTTGCTAGTGAAGACATAAAACTTTAATATGTTTCATACAGTATACTTCCACTTTTGTGGTGTGGAGAAAAAGGTTATTTTGCACCTGGCTAACTGACAATACACGTTGCTAAGTTGATCAGTTCATAGAGCTATGTGATCCATGTGAGATGACCACAGAGAGGGTTGGTGGTGACAGGACTGTAAAACAAACCTAATAAAAACAAAAATGGAGGGCTAATAAAAAAACACTTCCCCTGCCTCTGCACTCTCTGTTTAAAACACAGGTAGGTGAGATAAAAAACACTAGCACAGAGGAAGAAGAGCAGTCCATTACTCTGAACAGCACTCATTAAGTCTAATGGCTAACGCTGCACCAGCCAGGCTCCACTGACACCCTTAATAGAAGCCTGCATGGTTAAGGGACCATGAAGACCATTAGGGCACATCAAAGTTCACACAACTACATTAGAGCCCTGCTGATATGGTAAAAAGGGGACAGATCCAATTCCTCAATCCTTTTTTTTCCATGGGCTGGCCTGTCAGTCAGCCTGCTCCATAAACAAGTGGACGCTTGAGCTGCTCATTAAGGACCATCGTTAACGGGGCCAACGCAGTAAATCAGAACTTCTATATCAGCTTTCAGCAAAACATTTTTCATTGGTCATATTTTAGAGCTGAGACTTTCCCTTAAATGTTAAATAATCCCTTTGTTTTGAAAATAAAGCTGCTGCTTGCACTGTAAATCAAATTTTGGACCAATGAAAGGACTCCTATGAACTGTAGAGAACTTAAGCCAAAGAGAAAATGACAAGCACAAAACCTCTCTCCAAACACCTAAATTCATATATGCCATGTTCGCTACTATGAAAGCGAAGTCTGCTTCACTCAAGTAACTTCAAATGGCATCTTGTTATAAATCAAAAGAGCCAGCAGAACCCTGATATATTGATGCTGTCCTAAGGGACATAAAAGGCTGGACAGTCTCCTGCTGTGGCCGTAAGTATTGCTTTGTGGAGCGAAGCAGGCGGCTGAGGAGGAAGGAACACAACATACATCACTATGTCCAGTAAAACATCCAACATTACAAGCCAGTCAGTATGCTAACAAACAGCTTAGCTTTTGACACACATAAGAAACAGCATGAATATACCACTAATATGGTTTTACTGATGAAGTAAAACAATTGTGCTTTCAAGGATAAACATGTTCTTGGGATACTGGCGGAGCATCGTACACGTTTTTTAAAGATATTAGTAAAAAACGTGCACTTGCATGTCACCATCTCTGCTCTTCCCAGAATCTGACAGGTCATTGTGTCTGTAATAGGAAGTAAGTGTAGGAGGAGGACTTGGCTCTGAGGTGAGATCAGAGTGGAAGTTTACTGAGAGTGGATCATAGATACCTCGTTTCCCTGAGCGCTTTCTAATGGGATCTGTGGCACTGAGCCAGCTTTTTCTATCAAGTTACGTACAACTCAACGCTATCAATGAAACCAGGGAAACTGATACCATCAACGGTGTTATAAATGTGCAAATACCTGATAGAAAGATACTCTCATGAACGCTGACCAAAACACAAATATACGGGATTAGGATAATAATAACATCAACACATTTTTTACCTATTGTAGGCTATTACTTATACTTTGGTACAATGTGTGTCTACTGCCTTTTTCACTCCGTTATATCCCAATCAGAATATCCATACTTATTCTGAACTTCAGTAGGTATGCATGTGAACCACTCATCACCAGCTTTCTTTATCGAATGGTACACAAAACTGTTGTAAGGCCACTCTCTGAGCGTCACTGACTATCTCAGGGTGAATAAATATTCTTTCTGTACTTTTTAAAACAGTACGAAACCAAAATGAAACAGAGACGGGGGTGGGGGTGGTGGGGAGGCAGGCATTTTGTCGAGGCTAGAATCAAAACATACATCCAGTCCCAGGCGAGTCTATCAGAGCGAGCATCTACTCATGTCTGAGAAGGTATCCGCTTGCTTTGCTAAATTTGTGGTCACTCTCCAGCCTCTTCTCTGTTTTCCCATCAGCTGACAGCGGCCACCAAACAGCCGATGGTCTGCCAGCTGCCTGACAGGCATCCTTGTGGTCTGTTACCATGGAGACAGCCTCACGAGGACTCACATCATCGACTGACTCCCACCAATAAAACTCCAGTTTATTAGAGTGTGGAAATGTCTAGTGTGGCTTTTTGACATGCTAACATAAACAGCGAAGGAAAGAATTTAAAGTGGTACTGGAACACGGGTGTGGATTTGGCCTGGCTAAGGGAGGTGAACTGCTTGGATCTAAACACTGGGTTAGTGGGTTAAATCAGCACTTGTGTAATGTTGTTGAGAAAGAGCATTGTTAAAGTAATAGGAAAATATAAAAGTGAGTATTTTCAGAAGCAATGAATATAAAAGCAGATTGTATAAATTTGTCAAAGCTTTCTTTGTGTATTTACGAGACACATATGGAAGAATATAAATAACACAACTGATAAACCATGCTTCAACTGTCAGCCAGCATGCAATGTAATGACTCACCCTGTTGATTCCTCTAGATTTCACTCTGTCTCCGTGCAGCACTTAGTGAAACCAGCAACCTGTCCACTGATTCCCTGCTAACACTCTCAAGTTTGTTATCAGCCTGTTTTTCTAACCCTCTCAATCTCTTGCTCTAGAGCAACATTTTGTCTCTGCTCTCTGCAATATGCTTCCAATTATGAATCTTGTGAATATGGGGGCGGTGAAGCATCCTTCTGATTTATTGTGCACTCAAGTCCGGCCTTGTTCAGTGCATTTGCACATGAAGCCCTCCTGCTGCAGAGCACAAAGGTCAGATATACACAACGGTTGACCTCTCGTGGACTCATGTGCGTCAGGTCACTCTGGATCTGAATGACAGACAGTGATGACGGCTCAACAGCGAAGGCCACAGGGTGAGAAAAAAAACTTGTGTGAAATAAGCTGCTCAGTACTACCTTATCATCCAGCTGTGCTGAAACTATGAAACACAGAACCACAGGGCAAACATAGAAAGTGAAAAAATAAAGAGATAACTATTGGGAAATGTGAGCCATCGTAGATGCTCTCTGATTTTGTCGTTGGCTGGATGCTAAACATTACTTTTCTCCTTTGTGATCGTACACCACTTCTCAAATGGGATAGCTCAGGCCATGTATTTGTAGTCATCAGCTGAATCCCAGTCCTGTGGACTGGAAACACATGCTTCACAAGTGAGTCACAGAACACAAGAGATCTCTTAAGACAGCAGTGATGCTCAGCCTGAGAAACAACACATCCCTACAGACTAATTTCCTGGCCCTTCCCGCTCACTTCCTGTTTCATGCTGGGTCGTGGGCACCGCACTGCGTCACCAAGGCTGCCTGGTCGAGTCCAGGGACACTGGTTCTGTGGGACTTGGCAATTTGGGACAAAACAGGGCTTGGTTGTTACAGTGGCCTACTGCATGTCCCGTATGTCAAACTCTGTTGTTGAGAGTATTTTCTAGATTCTCACATTTTCACAATGGGTTTGTGGTCTTGTCACAGCAGATGTGAATTGTCTGCCCCTAGTATGGTCTCTGTTGTAGGATCCTCAAGGGCTTTACTGGGGTCTAAAATCCCCCACCGGACCTAACACCTTTCACACTGGATAAACACAACACAAAGGAGAAACGTAAGTTTCATGTTAGAGGGTGGGTTATTACATGCAGGAAAACTGACTCTTTAATTCCCCCGGGAGGCTAACCACTCATAAATCATCATGCAATGAAAGTTTCCTCTCCAAACAGGGGGGCTAAAACAAACTGAACATGGAGCCCCTCAGCTCCACCTCACTCTCATCCCTCACACTCTTCTCCCTTTTGCCTGGAGGAATTTTTATGAGGAAAAGAATATATGTAGTGGTGCAGGACTGCACATGAGCAAAGAGGTAAATACCACAACATCAATGCTTTGCAGTGACCCCAAGCTAAGAGAAATCAAACAATATTTGAAGGCTTTTACACAACAGTAGGAAGACTACAAATTCTAATTCTGTAACTGCTAACATATTGAGACCAAAGGAGCGTTCTTCAATGTTTGTTGTTCTGTGTTTGTCCTTCCATTAAGATTTGTTACTGCAGAGAATACAAAAAGCTTTTCAAGTATGTTCTTGTGGCCACAATTAAGACGGACTTTTACCACAAACTGTCAAGTCATATCACAAATTCTGAGCAGAAGAAATCCTTTATTTTCAGTATTCTTCAGCAAAATGAAAGTTGTCTTTAATGTGTATGATACAACAAACAGATCAACAAACAAAATATTTGCACCAGGCTGATTTCTGCCTGTTTTTGAAAACTCAGCTGCTTTGAATTGACGGATCCAAATTTGATTCAAGATGCATCATCATAGCGACAGAAGAAATTGCGCCAATATTACTCAATAGTTGTTATATTGGCTGCTTTGATGCTACTACAGTTGCACACCTCAAGCTTGTGTTAATAGCCCTTGTACGTCACGGGACATGAGCGTGCTGGAGAGCGGATCAGGAGCTGACCACCAGTAACACTTAGCAGCTGTTAAATACCCTGTGAGATCCTGACCTGAACCAATGCACACACTTCAAATGGTAGGGAAGAAAGAGGGGGGGGACTGACATGCCGACTGCTACTGGTGCTTACTTTCTGATCAGCAGGTCAAACACGAAATGTGTCTAAAATACCTAAGACACACTGATTTAATTTGAGGGTCTGGCCTTGTAGTCATGTCAAATTTAAATCAGTCAACACTTAATGGTTTGTAGGGTAAAATTTTTGGCCCTCTTGAGAGCCATTGCATTAAACTGAATGTTTACAGAGTCAATAAAAGAGCATCATGATACTGATGCTAATATAACAGATTAGAATGACAAGAAGTTACATGATTTTTTTTAATTCCATGAAAAAGCAAATATAATTCATTCTTTAATATTGCAAAACACAGCACCTTGATATTAAGCACTTAAAAACTAAATAATAATACTTATTTGTGGAAATCTTCATGTGTATGTGTCTGAAAACACAAAGGTGGCCTTTGTGGATGGAGGAGCAGTAGGAACTCTACTGCCCTCGTGTGGTGAATTAAATACCTACTGACTGTAAAATTCATGTTGAACAATCAGGACGCAAACTGGTTTATCATTGCATCTTTTGATTTAATGAGTGAAATGTGAACACCATGATATATTTATGTTATGTCTGGCTCCTACACTGTATGATGTGGTTAACATTTCAAGCAAAGTTTGCCTGAATCAAAGACTGTCAGGGTTTTTTTATTCTCAATAACACATTATAGAAATAAAACATTAATAAATGAGATTCCACAGAAAGAACATATAATGAGAATAAATTACTAAAGGAGTCTAATTGAAAAGTACGGCAGTTATGGTTGATATGTTTCTGGAGGCTGAAGTACAACAAAGAGCACTGGCAGAGTACAGCAAATATGTCATTTTTAATTGGATTACATTATGTGATTAAAGTCTCCTACGCTCTGCACTTGCCCTCCAGGTAGTCATTGTCAAATAATAAAAAATAAGAAGGTGTAAAACTAATCAAGCAGAAATTGCTGAAATTCTCTGACTGGTTAAAAGAGCCCTATTTAAAAACCTTTTGAAGCTAATATTAAGAATAATACATTTAGCAACACACAAATAAATATTCAAAAAAGACATTTTAACTTTAATAAATATGCACTGACAAATAAAACCAAACTGTGTGATTTTAAAAGGCATTTCTGCATTTTAAGTAAGAATTTTCATAGTGTTTACACAGAGAAGTCTCAATACCTACTACATAAATAAATTACATGCAAGAGATGCTTGTACATCATATTTTCTTGTACAGCGCCATCAAACAACAACATTAGGCATTTTAGAAAAAAGGTAGAAGTAATAAGAGTTTCCTGTACTGTGCAAACAATGATTCCTTTTTTTGTGTAGAACCACTATGTAACCACTACAGTGTGTATGTTAGACTCATCTATAGCGTTTTTAAATGTCAGTGTAGATCTCAGAGTAGTCTGTGAGTAAACATTATAAATTATTTATTAGCCCAAAATGGTAGCCACCCCAGAATTTCCCAGAAATAACATCAGTGTTTCCATTCAACCATTCGCCTGCTGGGAGGTGAGTTTGTTGTTGTTGGATCAAACAATGAGGTACTACAGAGCTCTGTAAACCTTGTGTTCTATTTCTATACTCATCGATTTGCTGAGCGGCTTGGAGCTATAGCTGCTTTGCTGTTTTTAGTTTCATAAGAATCCTGATTTACCCAAACAACTTTTTTTGCATCTGTAGAAACCAGCCCTAAAGAGAGCTGAATAAAACTAAAGACAGAAAGATCACCTACAGAGAGACGAGTGGAAACGACCTCCAACAGAACAGTGTGAGGGAACTGTGGAGAAAGATGGAAAAAAGTCTTCGCCTGGAAGAAGCCACGACCAGTAGGGCAACCACGAAAGAGGGAATGAGTAACACCTGTTCTGTTTGGAACCTCAGTCCAGACACGTCCACACCCCCAGCTCACTGAGCCAGCAGCACAGTACATCCCATTCTCACCATTTCAAAACTGTTCCTCTGTGTTTCATAAGTAAGCAGAGAGCAGGGAAACCCCACAAAACTGTACTAAATAGTGAGAAGAGACAGGTTCTCCAGGAAATCCTAAACTCTAACACTTTAGATGGATGATGAGGGTACTCTTCGCCCCAGAACTGATGCCCTGATGTCCTCAAAATTAAACCTCAGTTGGTGGACATCATTCTCCACCGCCAATCCAAATATTAGGCACCCGAAAAAAGTTTTAATAATTATTGAGTCAGTAAAAGCTGAAAAGGTGCATTCACAGTTCAAATTCAAATTTGTGTTAGCAGTCCAAAATCCAGTTTATTTAATGACAGTTTATCTGATCTAACAGCAAATCCTTGCATTGTAAATGATATAATCTGTGATTATTTGACATTTTTTGATAATTTATGTCAGCAGGTTTTCAATGAACAATCATCAACTGCCAGTAGACTTACGAGACTCGTATTCTTTGATTACCAATAGTCTTTACTTTGCTGTTGCTGTAATAATTAGTCAAAATAATCTACTTTTCACAGGAGAGCTTTTTAATTATGTTCCTATTCACCGACGTTGCACTAAGAATTATAGAATTGAATTTTCCAGAGCCTGCATGATCTTTATCTTTATATTAAATCAATCATTCTTTACCTAGAGCTTTTATGTTAACAAAAGAAGCAAAACAAAACAAACCAGCATTAGCACAAGACTGAAAAGCAAACAAACATGGCGGACAAACACCTACAGTACAGTGACAAACTAAACACCAATTTAAACAGTAGTCAACAGTAAACTTACCTTCAGGGGCCCGTTTCAGAAAGCAGGTTCAACAAACTCTCAATCAAAACCTGAACTCAAGGTTGGCCAACTCAAAACAGAGTTTTCGGTTTCAGAACAGGTGTTAAGAGTTAGTTCAATCAACTCCGAGTCAGTGAATCACAGATAACTTGGTTCACCATGGCAACCATTGGACAAAAGCTTAGCTCCTCCTACTTCTCCGCGGTCGAACTGGATTTTTTGATGACTGCATATGCAGAAAATTAGCATATTTTAAAAAGAAGAAGCAAAACTACAGCAGCAGCGAAAGAGAGAGAGAGCGTGTGTGGCAGAAAATCGCAGAAAATGCGTGAGTATTAATTAGAGGAAAAAAATAAATGTTTGGTCTTGAATCTTCCACACATTCAACATTCATATTCTATATGTTTTCTGAGCACAGGTGCAACCCAACAGGCACAAAAAGGACATGTCAGCAACTAAAGATGAAATATAAAAATACAGTTCAAACAGGTGAGGTATCATTTACATTTTATTTTTTACATTTGAT
>JAUYWH010000024.1:15539177-15578817 GCA_034779795.1 Ctenopoma multispine
TGTGAAACCGAAAACCCAGAGTTTCCCTCATCTCAGGCTTAACTAACTCAGGGTTTTCACTAAACCTGCTTTCTGAACGGGCCCCAGGAAATGACCACAAGTCAATGATTACGTTGCTCCATGAAAATTAAGCCCTTGATGTTAACAGCACCTGAACAACTTTCACAGGCGACTGAGATGAACGTCACCCATCTGCTGAAGTTAATCTGCCCCCTAGTGGCTGAACAAACACCCCCGTTAAATTCATGATGTGTCTGCTAACAGTAATCTGAGGGTTTAACCAGAATTACTTTCTCACTTTTAGCTTCACTTAACAGCAGAAAATGTCAATTAAATGTGATTAATTTAAAGAAAAAAAAACCCACAGCATTTTCCTCATACTGTTTATGAGTTAAAAGCACAAATAATAAAATCTGACATAACAAAAATGAGAGCTGCTAATATGCCAGTGTTGCAGAGCAAATAATGAGAAGGAAAATATTTATTACAGACTACAGAGATCTACAGAACTACTCTAAATAAAGGCATAAACATTTATCTAACCCTAACCCCTAGCTCTGAAATTATATATATTTTTAGCTTAGAGTCCTAATTTAGAATACATGACACATTAGTTTAACAACACATTCAAGAATACAGATATTTCCATGTTATATTCATGTACATGTTTGTATAAAGGTCAAAAACATCTATCTGAAGTCTGACCTAGCTATTTCTTGGATCTTAGCCATAATGAAAGTGAACAGAGACAGAAACCAATCACCCCTTCAGAAGGTTTATTATTTCTGACAAATATCCTAAAATGTTTCACTAGAAAATGCATCCTGTGAAAGGACATGATGCCCAAATCCCAAAACAAAGCAGTCTTTCACTTACTTAAATTTAAATCCTATTTTTTATACTGTAACAGAAAATGTGTAATAAAAATTGTGCTGGATAGACAATGATCATTTGTGAGAAGGTTTTCTTGTACTGTACAGTAAATGTTCTCATGATGCAGGGGTGCATTTTAAAAACTCATGGGATTGTTACTTTTTATAGACAAATACAATCTGTAAATCTGCAGTTTGAGAAAGAAACACAGACAGCTATTTAGAATGCCATTTATATTGTTAACTTTCCAAGAATCTAATACAAACGCATACACATACAATTCACCACCTAAAACCACAAATAACCACTACTGCAATATACACCACCATACAAATAGAAAAAGAAGCAGAAGTTGACTTTCAAGCTTGGGAGAGGTCATGAAAAGCCACAAGCTCACATGCTCACAAACTAGTTCATACACATTCAAAAAGAGCATCCAGTATGTACACACACACACACACACACACACACACACACACACACACACACACACACACACACACACACACACACACACACACATATATAATACAGCATTAAAGAAGAGAGTGGCTGTAAAAAGGCATGTGGAGGGCGGGTGTGTGGAACAGTATACAATATGAAAGGGGAACAGCCAAAGTGTACATAAAACACATTTTTTACAGTTAAGCCAACTTAATATAAATATTCTTCATCCAAAATCAGTGCAGTGCCTTCTGCTCAGGCTTCACCTGGTCCTCATGCCCGGTCCACTTTATGCCCAGTCTGTGCTAGACCTGGTCCACAAATTACTGTTTCCACTTTACACACAAATCTTTTTACATTATCTCTGATCTCACAATTTCTCTATGGTTTGTGTGTGTGTGTGTGTGGTTTTTTTTCTGCCCAGTACCTCAAAAGTCCAGCTGTGAAGTACAAGAGTTTGTAAGCTTTTTTTCTACCAATTTGTCAATAAAAAAAAGAAATCAACAAATTTACAAATGTCCGTTTGGTCTCCTGAATTCCCTTTTTTAAAAAGAAGTTCACAGATGGAGCAACTCTACTGGATTCCCCTGAAGAGGCACATTGCAAAGACCATGGCAAAGAGCTGAAGAAAGAAATTAATAAATTATTAGCACACAGAAACGGATTGATTTAAAAAGAAATTATGACAAAAATGAAAGTAAAAAAGCAACTGACAACACACATTTATCATCATAATAACTCAGTGTAAATATTTTTTTGTTCCTTTAACATAAAACATGAATTCATATTTATAAATTTAATTAATTATTTTCACACTCAGACTATTTAAAAATGAAATTATGTGAATTAGACCACAATTTATTGCATTATGCACCCAGATCTTAGGGCTAAATGCAGAAGACTGGACTCACTAACACTACAGCGGAAGAGGTTTCCAAATCTCAGGTGTGTTCACTCAGTCAGAAGTTGGAAAATACCAACTGACTTTGTCTTGCCCCACTTCACCCCCATCTAAGATCTCTCAACTTCAGATTGACTGAACACACCTGATTTAGCAATAGGGCTTGAGGACCAGGTTTCGGATCCCTGATTTAGACCCTGTGGACACACATATATGTGTACTGGTGTAAATGCTAAAGTGTCTCAATTTTCCAGTTGTAATCCAATTTCAAGATGCATCTTGTGTCAGGTGTAAACAAGATTTTAGTGTTTATGCTTTGGCTATTCCATACATGTATTTTTAGTGACTATATATAAGTTTAGAAATTACTTTGGGTTATGAAAATCTAATGCAGCAACACTTCTCATTCATTTCAGAAACATAATTATAAGATAGCAAATTCCTTACAAAAATCGATACAAAAGACAAAAGATAAAAAAAGGTTTATAATTTTTCTTGTAATTAAATGATTATGGACAGTAAAATAAATATATCAATAATAATAACAATACATTTTGAAAAATAGTAATGTACATTCAACAAATTAAAAAGTAAAAAATTGAGTTGAAAGCTCAGCAAAAGTCTCTTTAACACCAAGTCTCACCACTAGATGGGGAGCTTGCTCTGCAAAGAGCTTTAAAATAACTACACGTGTTCAGGCAAAATCTTCAGCTTAAGGCAGAATTCTTAGTTTCTGAAATTGACATCCACATCGCTAGAGAAGCAGAGAAAAATCTAAATATGTAATAACTGAAAGAAAAACGTCTTACCTCAATGGTCAGCACCACAATAGCCAGTGCTCCAGCTACATAGATGTACAGTTCAAAGTAGTCAACAACTGAAGAATAACAGCCCTGTAGACACACAAGCATGTAATGCTCAGTGAAAAATCAATAGGCTATAAACCTGCAGAATTACAAAGACAATTAAAGTAACATCACAGCTTTAATCGAGTGAGGCTTTGAACAAAAGCCTGGCTGAAAGAACGTGAAGCAGTGCCTACAGCCTCACTGCCTTTTAATGAGGGTTCTTTGTGTGAATGAGATGAGGCACACATCACAGATATTTCAAACTGTTCTAATAGCATGAAAAACAACAGGTGTACAGTGCAGTAAAAACCTCATCCTATCAGTTTTCACTGTAATTACATTTCACTGCAAGCCTTCCTTTAAGATTGTGGGCGTGCATGTGTTTGACTGTGAAGCACACCTAATTTTCTCATATTCTTATCCTTATTATCCTCTATTTTTACACTCATATATGCACCGCAAAAAGATCTAATTTAGCCATTTCTAAACACATACCCAAACACACATAATTCTCATATGCATACATACACTAGTTCCTGCACATCATTTCCCACATAGTATGGTCTCTCCCATGACACTTTATACATGAAAAAGCACTAATCAGCCATGGAAAAGTCAGCTAGTTCCTCAATGTCACCCTCCAACAGTCTCCTGATCTAATTAAGCATGGACGTGATTTGGAAGAAGAAACGAGGTTGACAGTGTAGATGTCGGAAGTTACCTTGTTATTGCGGAACATCATATTGCCAGATAAGCACTGCTCCTGGTTGATAGAGGCCATCTCCTCACTCTGACTGGCACGCTGGCAGCAGGCTTCTGGCACCATATGATTTTGGTTGATCAGCCTGAACAGGCTGTCCTTAAAATCCTCTGGGCTGTTCACCCCACAGCAGTCAAACTGAAGGGAGAAGAGGACAGAATAGGAGAAGAAGCTGTTACTGCTGAGTGCCTATTTGTGCACTGGCCTGTGGTCCACTGTGTGCGTGCACCAATCCAGCATGAATATTGACCTAAATCTCTAGGATTTTATCTATAAAATATAGCTCCCCGATGCCAGACTGCAAACTTTTCCACAGACTGTTGGTGGAAGCGATGAGTTAGTAAGAGCTACAGTGTGTAAGCTGTTTGCCATGTGTGCTGTGGCCTTACTGTAGTCATGATGGCATTCCATGTGGAGGTAAAGGCGTCAGTGTTGTTGTAGCCCTGATAATGTCTCTTCAGCTCCTTCGTGAAGTACTCTCTAGTCAGCTTAAGGAACAGGTAGGAAGACCACAAGTTAGTGTATTCACAAAAATATCTACTGCTGATAGACAGTGTACACAAGGTTTTAAAAAGTGCTACTGATTATGTGAAAACCATACAATATAAAGCTCTTTCTGCCTTATCCATTGTGAGTCTGACAATATTACTGGTCAAAGAATGGGTAGTATGAACATGAGCAGACAATAAATGCCAGCTTTTGGTATTTTGATCCTCAGTGCCATGGACACATTATGACACAGAGCCCTTCTTGACACTGGTGATCGAAGTGAATACTGAGACAACTTACATGCTCTCGGAAAATGAAGGCCAGGATGGCAGCAGCGAGCTCTGCTAGGAATATGAGGAGAATGAGCATGAAGAACTGCAATAAAACAAAAGACAAAGGCAAGGAGTCAAAGACTGAGTAGTACAAGGTGGATGTTTGTCAGAAAAAGTGCACGTCTCAGTCACTAAAACACATTCTGGTTCTGCCAGCTTCACTCAACATTAAGTATGCATGAGGCTTGAGGCAAGAAGACAAATAAAAGGGCATTTTGCTCTTTTGGCTTTCTATTTCAAGTGAGGCACTCCAAAACCCGACAGACAGAATAATCAACACACGTGCACACAAACAAGATCAGTAACAAAACTACATTTTAAATTTAACTCACAAAGAGGAGCAGACACTTGTTTTCACGGATAGCTCCACAGCAGCCAAGAAAACCGAGAAGGAAGAGCATGCCTCCCATGCCCAGGATGATGTAGACACCAGTGAATAGCAGGGGGTTGGCTGCTACAATTTCCCTGAACCCTGTGGGGTCCACCAGTACCCACACTCCCACTCCCAGGAGGAAAGAGCCCCCTAGCTGATGAAGTAAAAGGGAAAAAATACATTAGTTGGGCAAAACACAAATTGGAATCAAATTAAAAATTAATGTGGACTCAGAGAATTGGTTAGTATCCCAAGTAGCAGACAAACAATCAAAAATATGTCATATAATGGAAAAGAAATTGTTTTTTTCCAGGACTAGATGCTGGAAATGCAAATCTCTAAAAGGCTGGGTAAGAGTTAAGGAGGAGATAAAAGGCTGGGTATCTACAGAACCATAATGCCTCAGTGGGGGTGTGGGTGGAGATACCTACACACTGCTTCAACTAAGCCCCCAACCTGCTAAAGAAATGCACAGCACTGCAGCCTCCATCTTCTCCTCGCCTCCCTTTCACTATCTTCAGCCACTGAGTGACTCATGTGATTAAGAAAAGAAGGTATTGGGGCAGAAAAAAGAGATCTGAGCCTCAAACAGTTCCACCACAATCCCCCTCTTCCTGTCAGGGAGACACCTGGGCATCTGCAAATGAACACCATATCAGCACAGAGGCAAAGGTTGTGCAATGAAGAGAGGTAGCCATTTTAAAAGCTTGCTGGACTTAAAAAATGTTGCATGAGTGTGAAATGGCCACAGAGAGACACAAAGACATGGTACTGAAAAACAGTGTTTGTTGCTGATGGTAACAGCAAAGTTCATTCTGTGCTCTGCTGGTTGCATTATTACCCCAGTCTTGAACAACCACGTCTGAGTAGAGTTTCTAAATGGTTTGGTTGCGCTTAATAAAGCAGGAAAAGAGACAAACCTTCTTATCCTGACCCTCCCCCCCTTTACAGGCTCAGACTAACAGGATTACTCTTGATTGTCTGATCAGGACTGATAAACTCAGGTGCCAGTCACAAACTCCACATGGCACAGTGAGCCTCAGATGTGTGTCAGCACACTAAAATCTAATCAAAAGAGAATATGATAGAATCAAGATTGCCTCCGTCTAATGAAATGCAAATGTGGCTCCATTAGTCAGTCGGGCAGGGGGCAGCCAGAAGGCCATCTTAAATCGTTAGATTGACAGTAACTTCAGAGATAGCGAGATTAAGTGCCCTTGAGAGAGAGATGAAAAATACTTACAAAGATGAGGAAATTGAAGACAAACATGAGGTACTTGATGCAGCTGAGACAGTCCCCCTCCATGGTTGTCCCCCGTGCTGAAGCCTCTCCCTGCCCCTGGGGAAAAACGATACAACATAAAAAGTGGCACTTAATAAATGGTAAAAGGTCTGCACTTATATAGCGCTTTTCTACCTGTACTGGTACTCAAAGCGCTTTAAAAAATAAATCCTGCCAAATGCTAACAGTGTTCCCATTCTCCTGCACTCCTAGCAAAAACCTGCTCACATTTTTAATGAGTTCTGTCACTCAAACATATAACACGTGCAGGCCTGTCAGTTCATTTGGTCCAATTTTTGCGGAAAATCCTTCTATAATCTCTTCAGGAACACTGTAACAGCTATAGCTTCTCAGCAATCCTTAAGGTCTGGGCTACACAGTGTTAACCCAACCTGACACAACTCCTCTCACTACTCACTGTGGCAGCTCATGTAATCTTAAAAATATGCTTTCACAGTCAGATGGCCTGATTCCCTATCAGCACTTCCTATCTCTGGACAGACGGGATACCAGGATTCAGTGTGACTCAAGAAGCTGTCTATCTCATTTTAAGGATATCAGTTATGACTAGGGCTCCAGGCACATTAGCCAACAATGTATAGCTTTTACTATGGAGCTTCTTCTTCTTAATGTAATGAGAAGTAGCTGCCCTTTGCTCCCATCAGCTAACCCTCTATCTGACACAAACACACTTTACTCGATGAAGACCCTTCCTTGAAGCACTCCTTGTTAATGAAGAACCCCTCTCTTGCATTAGGAGACGGGGTGTCTCAGTGTCCATGACCCTATACATACACTATATTGCCAAAAGTATTGTGACACCCCTCTAAATCAATGAATCCAGTGCACAAAGCAAGGTCATAAGGACATGGATGAGTGAGTTTGGTGTGGAGGAATTTGCACAGCCTGCACAGAGCCAAGACCTAAACCTGACAGAACACATTCGGGACATATTAGAGAGGAGACTGCGAGGGCTTCTCTTCCAACATCCGTGCCTGACCTCACAAATGCTCTCCTGGAATAATGTCAAATATTCCCATTACTATTTTTTGATCTCGGCTTCTAAACTTCTTCTCCATGGAGGATATTGCTTCTTGTGGCTGGTGTTCATCTTCTAGCAAAGCATCTCAAGGATCACTGTTGCTGTGGTTTATATCTCCCGACTGGATAGTCGCAGTAGGGATCTATATGCATGAGTTAAGAATTTGTCTAACCTACCAAGCTGCAAATGAACAATACTTTCCCCTCAGGAAAGATAGTTATTTTCTAAGAAATCGTTTTCTGCAAAAACAGAAATGGAAACAATCTCTAGTGCAGCTATAATTGCAGTCTTGGAGAAGGAAGAAAATTAATTATTTGGCAGAAACGAACCGGCACTTTTCGCTTTGTAGTTGTGATTATTAATTTGCTCACCCATAGTGATTGCCAGCATTGAGGCTGGGTAACAAGTGGATTAAAAAAGGATTTTTCTGAGGGGTGTAAATAGGCTTATACAATACCCAACTACACACTGCTACCTCAAAATTAAAAATAAAAACTTGAAATGTCTTCTTTTCACTTACACTTTCACCTGTACTTTGGAGCGCAACCATCAAATGTAATCTCATAATCTAAAGACAGTCTTCCCACAGCCTGATGGGCTGTCAAAGGACTCCTTTGGATGAGCTCTCCGCTTCGCTGAGGCAGAGGTGAAGCTTAGGTTATGATTGATGCCAGCTTTGAAGGAGTTCTGCTGGACCTCAAATGGGATTCAGACTTGACGGTTTCATACTAAATACATACAATCAACTCAAAAAGTATTTTTTTTTCAAGTGAAATAAACCATAACCTCAAGCAACATCTTAAACAATTGTTCTTAAACTGGTCACTGCATATTTCACTCTTACACTTTCTGACTTTCTGTATTTTTACAGCTTTTCTATATAATTCTCTAGTATCTTTTACTTTTACTGCAGTGTATTTGCACTAGTTTGTTTTTTATTCTGTCTCAAATTTTTGTTTTGCTGTGAGCTCCAGAGAAAGTTTTATGTCTCACTGTAGGCTTGTGTAAGCTGCCATGACAATAAAATTTAACAATACTGAAGACATGAAGCTAGTCTTTGTCTGCTGTTGGAGAAAGTTAAAATAGAATGAGAGTATTTCCTCCCCTCACCATCTGAAGGGCTTATTATTTTTTTCCTCCCAAGACCCACACAAATTGATTTAGAGCTACGGTTAAACACCTCCTCTAAATCATAACAGTATGCTTAGGTATTGATCACCCTCATAGTACTGAGTGCAATCAACGGTCTCATTGCCTGAGATGGGTTTTAATCCCTCTCTTTCCCAAGCTCCACTGAAAGCCCTAATGAGGGCACAGGAGGTCTTGATTGAGATTTGCATTCATTACAGTCTCACAAAAAGCATCACAAAGGACCTTTTCTCACCCCTCTTGCTCTCCACATTGAGTCCTGGGTACCTATGAAGACTGCAAACTGTATTTATTGGAGCTGGGAAAGAAGAGGCAGGATAAGGAGGGGGAGGAAGAGGAGAAAGGGTTGGCTGGAAAAACTCTCACATCTCATTTTCCAAACAAAATGTCTGATTTCTCTTCAAGATTCATCCTTTTGCTTTTCGTTCACATCTCAGGGTCAAACTAACTGTCAGATCTGGAACCAATTTTCTTTTTAGGTATTAAAATGCATTGAATGCTTAAGAATGAAGTGGACTATACAGGTCTTGCTGGGCTACAAATAACAAGCCTATGGCGCAAACCAGCATAATATAAATCAAACTGCCACAGACACCCCAGAGAAAGTGCAGAGTAAACAAATTGGTCTTTCCCATGATTCCCATGGGATTGCAGGACCTCATCGATCACAGTTCAGCCATAGAGATCAGACCACTGAGTCTTTTTGAATATTCTGCAGGGTACATTATGCACACAAAGGGAACATGGTTCATGGCCCAGGAACTGCAGCACTGCAGCAACATCAACAAATTAATACCAGATTAAAGGCAGATCCTCCTCAGGTGTGCTGCATTGCTAAGCTATGAAAAATGTCAAGATAATGAGTTGTGTGACATTGTGTTTGTATAGAAAAGCAAAGTACAAATATGACATACGTATCAGCAAAGAAAACTCAACTGATATCAATGCAGACAATGTGTTACCAAGAAATACTGTATGCCCTCAATCTGACAATCTAAGTGGCAGTCTTTGCCCTAAGGTATCCAGTGAATGCCAGCTCCATCTGCAGCATCACCTGTTACTGATATCATAAAGTACCAGACAATACTAAGATCCCATTGTTTACTCTTGGCAAAAGGAGAATCACAGCCAGTCTGGGTTTGGAGCCAAGCATAGTTGAGTTTGACAGTAGATTAATGAGAACTGATCCCAAATCAACTCATCAGTACAAAAGGAAGCCAGTGCTCCGTAATGAGGGCAAAATCATCTGACCTACATTCTTCTCAGTACAAGGATGAGGAATTATAAAACACTGCTAGAAGCCTTTTTTCATGCTTAACACAGAAATCCAGAGGTTGGTTTGGTCGGCATCCACACAATCAACCACGATGGCCATATCAATTCACTGTAATTAAAAGATAAGGAAGACACAGACTCAAGTTCAAAGTGCTCCATATATAAATAGCACAACCTCAGTTTTGGCACAAATAATGAAGTGAATCCATGTTACCGTGCTCCACAAGCTACTAGCCCAGAGAAATGGATCAATGCGACAAGGACACTGCGTTTGCTAAACTGTCGCCAGCCTCCACCACTCCCCAATAACCAGCCAGTATATTTCATCTTGAACATGAGCCTGCATAAAAAATATCCATTAACACTGAAATCATGTTGAGATCATAAGGGTTGCAGCTTGACCCCTTTAAATGTTATTGACCCTCTAAATGATCACCTGTAATTGAACCCTGGGGATGGTGCTCGTATTGTCCTTTGGCTCCCTGATGCAGCCGGACCAGGTGTGTTTTTCTACTGTGTCACTTTAAAGCTCTCTCTGGAGTGTGCTAATACCATCCGACAATGACATTAAGGGACCACACATGCCCCATCAACCTTTATCTCAATTAAAATCCCATTTTCATATTTCTCCATGACTTCCTAAATCAGCTCCAGCAAGTAAACACCCTAAAATCTGAATAAAGACAAGCTCCTCTGGCAGTGAGCAGGCCTCTCCTGAGGCACACCATGTCCCTTAATGAACCTCCAATTAGTAGAGAATGAGCCCTGGGCTGTGCTGTCACACTGAGGAGCTTTGAAGTACACTGAATGCTAAGCAGCTATAGCACTGTATGCTATTTCAGAGGGCATACAGCTTGCAGACAACAGTGGAAAAACCACAGCGAGGAAAGTATACAAAAGTAGCTCAAAGGCAACCCAGCTAACAGTAGTGTGTGTGTGTGTGGGCGTAGCTCACACAGAGCACAGAGTAAAAACTTTGCTGGGTTAGGAAGTTCAGGTTTGCTGCTAAGGTCCTAATGCTGGTTAGATACTCAACTGGAGACATACAAATTCTCTACCCTCGGGCAAGGTTAGTTTAATGAGTTTTCACAGTACACATATAGGATTGGTGAACACATTATCAGCAACAGCAAAGCCCTATGATGAATTTGCTCTCCCTTTAAAAAACATTTATGTGCTGTGGATCTAAAGCAGTTCTAATCTAAGCCTGTGAGTGTCTCTCTCCTGACCCATTCAGTTTGGAAATGACATGTGTGAATCCCTGCGGGCAGAAGTCCTCTGACCAGGCAGCTGACACACTCCTGAACAACATGCTGATTAACTAGAAAAGTCTCCCAGAGTGAACAAATGCACAGTCAGTAACACACTGACCATGTGTTGTCAGCAGCACTGCAGGCCACATTCTTGACATCCCATCTGGGCACATATCCAGCTGCTGGTTCAGTACATACAGTTGCTCCTACAGTGAAATTGATTCTCCAGCTGCTTAGATAAGAAAGATTGAAAGAGGGAAGGGCATTGATAGCTTCTTGTTTAACTCCGGGAAAGTACATGTGATTGAGATGAGCAGATTTTGGCTTCTATTGCACACTAGTGTGTTTGTGTGTGATCCTCACTCTCCCAAAGCAGACATTCTCACTTAATTGTGTTGGCACCTCTATCTGCCTGAGTGAAGATACAAACTGGCCGCACGGTGCTGGATCAATACCGGGCCCAGGCTCATGGTCAATGATGCATTGATCACCTGGAGCTCCAGCTCTTAGTTTGCTGGTTGTCTAGCAGTGAGGACATGTGGTAGCAGCACACAATGAACACATAAACACTCCTTCACCGCCGCCTGTTAGGACTCGGCTCAGGCTTTTCCCACTGGGATCTTTGGAGGATGACACATTGCTGTGGGGCTTTCCACAAAAATGAGGAGTTACAAGTCAATTCAAAACTAAATTCTCAATAATTACTGTGGTGACAACAAGGGGAATTATTTCCCTGTACTTTTACTTTTTGCCTTATTCCTTCTTAAATGGGAGTTTTTTTCTTTTCTGCAATGTCCCACAATATTAGGTAAAATCCTCTTATTATGTCAGATTTGTGAGGACTGGAATCAATATCAATTACTTGACTGGATCTTTTAAAGATTTTGTCAATCAATAGTCTACCCAATTCTACTTTCACTATAGTGTTTATTGGCAATATTCTAACTTGACAGCATCCTAAATAACATTGAAGACAAGGTTGTTGTCTTTGTCAAATCTCCATATAGAGAGAGTTTACATCACAGATGGACTCGGCAGAAGCAAACAATGGAAGACTTAAGGAAAGACAACACAGGGGACTTACAACAAAAGGAGTGTACACATACACAGGACCACAAAATACATTCTGACACAATTGTACACCACTAAGTTCTTACATAGAAGAGAAATACGAAACAAATGATAAAAATTCTGATTTTGTTATGGCCCAAATGCACAATTTTGTGAAATGCACTGGGGTTGTTTTTAACATGTTGGGAGTCTTTCCAACTCTCCAATAAGGACGTGGGTCTCCAAGGCAACCTGGATATGGGGTGAGAGTGGCCTTTGTCTGCAGATCAGTGTTTGGCATCTCCACTTAGCACTAGTTCCTGTTAGAAAACAAAGGGGCGCAGAGGCAAACGCTTTATGACAGGGGGACAGCTTGGCCAGCCATTTGTCTAATGAGCGATCACTCACACGCTGTTGCAAGGCCATATGTTCATTTAAATACAACTAGTTGCCCCCCTGAAAAGCTGTACTGATGAGTTCCTACAGGACACACACAAACCTTTATACACTCAACTAAAGTTCAAAAAAGAGAAGAAGAAAAATAGCAAAAGCAGCACTATAACCTAATTTGTGTTACTGGCTGGGGTTTCAAACGCAATGAAAAGATCAAAACAAAGCCTTGAGGATAAAGTGTGTGAATGTTTTTGTGGGAGCTTCAGATGAAAGAGAAACCAACATATATTTGAGGCCCTACTGTAAATAACAACTTCATAGAAATGAACCAAAAGTGTGTTGATGCCTCAGCATGACAAGACTTGCAAATTCATGACTCTTTGTACCTTGTAATTTGCTTAAACAGAAGCACCTCATGTACCTATGTTGTTATTAACGTAACTCTATGATTATTGCAACTTTTGTCAAAACAACCTCACCACAAAATGAAGTTAGTAGCTGTTGTGGGCTTCTGATCATATCAGACAATTTATAAAATATCCTGATGAGATTGTTTTGTCATCTGGAGTTTCTAAGATAAATAATAGACTTTACTCTGAACATTGAAGACAACATGAATAAATCCTGGGCAAATTCTATCTGTTAAGCAAGATTCATATCATGAGAAGCTCCACAACAGTTACCAAATATGCAGAATAACCACTTTAGAACTATACAGTGTTAAGTCCTTGTGCCAGAAATCAGTCTGTAAACTGCATTAGAAGTTCACAGCTACACTTTTATTTTCTCCTCCAACTAAGTTTGTTAAACTTTGCTTTAAGGTCTAATTGCCCTGTTTGATTATTCATAAAAAGTATGTATAAAACCCAAAATTGTACTAAGCCATAATTATTCTTGAAGGCAATGTTTAAGACATTGCTAAATGAACTGGTTATGATTATACATGTCGCTTGCACATATAACATGTTTCTGTGTCTGTTTGGCTGCTTTTATGGTTATGTGCTATGGATGATTGCAGCTGATGTGTCTGGGTCTAACCTACCCTTTAACCTCTCAATCTATACATGTCTGCTGCTCAGACGTGCCTGGAATACTAATATTACAAATGCCAATGCTAATCAGATGCTAACAATGACCAGTGCTGGCCTCCTGTGATGGTGAACGGACAAAAACATTTGTCTGCCTGTTCTCAGGACTTGTTTCACGCACTGGCTCTCACCAGCACGGTGCCTCCTGTTGATGACAACAATGGCTCTGCACTGTGCTGTCAGCATCTTATTGAAAGAGTTTGTTGACAAACCCTTTCTGCTGTCCTCCCAGATTTAACATGAGTCTGCTGATTATTTGCTGGAAATCATTCAGGGTTACCCCCCCACATTATAGATGCTAAGAAAAAGCTATGGGCAAAAATGTTTCACATAGATATACGTACTGAAGATAACAGTTATGTTAAGTGTGAGTCATTTGTAGTTATAATACTACAATACCATGTGTATCTGCTTGTGCCTCGTCTCTGTTCAGGGGAAGCTGATGACTTTTCTTGGTTCTCTCTCCTCTCCTGTTTTCATGGGCTGTTGGATAGAAAAGAAGAAGCAGAGGTTAGGATTTAGATAATGACATGAATAAGCAGTGAGACACCAGGAAAGAGAAACAAAGTGGCACATTATGTCTAATTCATTTAAGCAGTATAAGACTGGGAGCTTGAAAAGCACTGAAAATAAAAATTCTAGGACACTTAAAATGACAGAGTTTGCATTTATTATGTATGAAGCACTCGCTCCCAACAGTGAGCTCATCTAAGACTGAAACACTGTTTTATCTGTGTGAATATTTCACTTCTCAGCTCGAAGGCAAAATTAACAGGGACAGAATTTAAAAAGCATTGCCTTTAATGGTAGCAGTCCCGGCCTGTGTTCTGGGCAGGTAAAATTTTAATATCTGCCTTTAGGTATTACAGAATCTGGTGTACCTTCTCACTCAGTTAATTATCCTTTATTAGAAGACCCAACACACCACAGTCTCTCCATACAGCTTCAGTCTTGACCTTGATGAGCATCTGAACTCATGTATTATTCACTGAAAGTAGAATACCTTGCTTTCTTACCACACACTGCAGGCTTTAACTGTCAATGTACGGTATGTCTCCAACCAAGTGTTTCTAATGAGCATAAATGCTTTAAACTTTTTCCTGTTTCTAAACTGCTTTGCCACAAGTGTCTCCCAGCTGAAAATAATGATATAGCAACGAGAGCCAATTAAACTGCCAGTATTCCAGGCTCGATGTGCAAAAATAGTCAGCAGCACAGTTTTGACAATACTTTGGAGCTGGTTTCAAAGCACTGGCACTGACAACAGCAGAATCAAATATGGTGAAAGCTGCCTACAGAGGCATGAACAGCATGCAGCTCTTGCCACATTAGATGGTGAAATACAGGCAGGGTATTCTCATTCTGACAGGGGCTGAGGATGGAGAAAATCCCAGGAGTATTTTGGCTGATAGAGCCAGCCACATCATCCCGCCGACACACCATATTGCCGACAGACATCAGATTCACCACGATGCAGAACCCAACTGACAGTGGCTGCAGCACACACTCCCCCATACAGAATATACTGTTCTGATTACATCTAAAAAAGGCAATCAAAGCTTGAGTGAAGAAATGGACAAATGTGAGAAGGAGATGCACTGGGCTGATATGTCCCCTTATCACAGAGCCCTGAACTCAGACACTGCACAGGGAATCAATAACATCTCCTCAGTGGCTACACATGCATGAGGGGCTTGTGGAAAGAGTAATTTACAAAGTATTCATCATGTAGCTTGGCAAACATATTCCCTAGCAATACACTGGAATCCCTTTTCTTTTGTTTCAGCAGCAGATAGGCACATAATTGGCATCATCATGTAATCTAGCACTGAAAAGCAGAATGGTCAAATTTTGTCCTGAAGCCTGTTGCAGAGGTAGTCTCTCCTGAACCACTGTTTAGAGAGCTATTAGCTGGTGGAGAGTAACAGTGTTGAGGGTCTGCATTATTTTGTGGTTTCCATGGGAACCTTTTCACGAGAAAGTGGAGCACCAATAGGATCGCAGAGCCTCATTGAATTGGTTATGGGGGTGAGAAGAGAGATCAGCACAGACGCCTGAAAAAGCACAACAATAGGAGGAACCCACAAGAGAGACTAGAAAGGCCAGGCCACTGAGGGTCCAACAAAGCCGGGAACGACTCAACACTAAAGAAAAGGTTTCATCTACATCCGCTCAATGGCTTTCCTTTAAAAAAAAAATCTCTTGCCAACTAGTCATTGACATTTAAGCTCACGGGCACTGTGGGAAATTTAAACATCAAGGCAGCCACTAATTGATTAGCCTCTACTGATATTTCACACTCTGACAATATTATTGCATCACCAACATCTATCCTGTGTGTAAGACAGTAGCACAGTATAAATTATGCCTTTCTACATGTAATACATACTGCACTTATTCCCCGCAATTCAATTCACAGTGGAGATAGCTGAGGAAATTGCAGCAGCGATTAAGCAATAACAAGTGTAAAGGTGCCGGTACACTCTAACAGAAGTGTTGGATGGTCGAACTGTGTCTCAAATCCCAACCCCAACACCTTTCCGATGTGGGAGTTTCTGTTAATCTTGAAAATGACAATCCAACATTCATGCCCCTTCACATAGTGATTGTCCAGCTATGTGGATGTTTGAGTGTAAGCAAGGTTTAAAATTCTCTCTCAAGCTCTCTGTTTTAATACCTTATACAAGTATCAATCACTTTTAACGTAAATGAAAAAACTGTAATAGTATGAATACTTTTAGACAGAAAGATATTAGTGTTTATACAGATATTTAGAAAAGATAGTTTGTCTCTCTCCAACAGAAAACTGGTTCAGGTTCTGAGCATTTTAACCAAAATTGCACTGATTCAGAACCTAGAATTCTGGTTCCCATCAAGAACCTGTATTGTGACATTGGTGTCTTAAGTTGGCATGTACTAAACCTGTAAAAGAAAAATAGCAGAATGGAGAAGAGGTATGTAGCCTGGCCATGTGAAGAAACTTTACTTTTAGTTTCATAATGGTGCTGTGAGCAAAATGCGTTGGTTCACTTCAGTGCGTCTGGTTTTGAGGTTCTCAAACAGAACCCAGTGCAGACTTTTCGTATGCACAGCTAAATGCAACAGCTTGATGTTTCTTTCCTCTATGTGCAGTATTGGCTGGGGACTTGTCATTTGTGTTTTCCTTTTTCATCCATTAGTCACCTCATCCTGTGAATCAGGTAGGTAACCTTGACTATAATGTTAAAGGTCAGAAAACAGCAGAAGGTCTGATGGGAACACTTCCTTTGGGGAGAGGAAGTGGACAGAAAAACTAGGAAGGAAGTGACAATTCTTCCACCTACACTTTGCAGCTGGGTTTCTCACCAGTGTTGAGCAAAGCAAAACCTTCTTGCTTCAAGAGGCCACTCAATATCTAGTAATAGTGACTTATGGGGGCTTTTATGCCCTAAATCAAACCTTGATAAACACACTTAATAAAAGGAAAAATCTACAGCTCTGGAGCCAGTTCTCCCCTGTGATCTCCAGTCAACTTAAGTCCATATATATATCACAGTGTAATATTATAGAAATGAGAAAGAGCAATTGCCAGCAGCCATATATCTCTGGAATGTCTGCTTTAATGAGGGCAATACTGAGGCAGAATTATCGCCTTACCCCATCTGGATTTATCGATCCAACAGTGTGAGTCAACCACTAGAGATAAAGATAAACCATCGCGATGAAGAAACAATCCCCACTACGATCAAAGGGCATCGAATACCTAATCACTCAGTATCCTCTCTCTGGCCACAGCTAAGCCATTGCTTTCTTTGTTCTCTGCACAACAGTAGACGCTCTCAGTGTTACAAACAAGGCAAGTGTGTATTCGCTCATTTGGAGTACACAGTTATACCAGCTAAAAGATGCAGATTGTACTCATTATGCAGTCTTCTATTTTCTCAGTGTTAATTGTTTTGGGCTAAATGGAAACCTGATAAGAATGCAGCCGCTGGAAATGTGTTCAGTGGGTGCTATTTTGATGCTGATGAAAGCAGACACTGTGTCCACCCCTTTGGTAAGGCAGAGGAAAACATTAGCCAGACCTCCTCTCTTTGTAGCAGGTTTCTCAGACAGCAGCCCATATCATTCAACTCAACAAAGATGCCCTCATCAAAGTACAGCGAGAAATGTCTTGCACAGATCTTTTAAACATCTGCGACCTGCTCCTCTCCTTACACAACACAAACCTCTCTCTACTTACATCATTCTGTTAACCCATGCCTGTCTAACTTCACTAAATACCTCATAAACCACCACACATTCACCAAACTTCCCAGGCCCCTCAAGGCTAGCCCCCTTGTTTCAGAAGAGCCAGAGGCCTTGGGGAGGGGTAGCACAACAACACTTTGAAGTAGGGCGATTAAAGAGGAAAGACCTGTCGAATTTGGATGATGGGGCTAAGGTTGGGAAAAGAGGAGGATCGGTGTGAGGGACAGGAAAGGCTGTGAATACTGAGAGCATGGGGCCCCGTGGGACACAATTAAGTGCAAGGCTTTTTTTAGTGAGGGTTACAAAAACAGCAAAGATACCAGCAGTGCAGCCTTCCAAGCCAAGGTAAGAGTTCATTACTACATACACAGAGAGGGCTGGGGGTGTTAAACTCTTGCCAGTTTGTTCATCGACTCCCCCACCCACAGGCCCCTGTGAGCTGATGAACAGCCACATGATAACTATTTCCATCCCAGTTAAATCTTAAAACCCAGTAAAGCTTGAGAGTCATGCAGCAAGTAGCTCACAGAGCCTTCAACTCAGTGAGGAACTGAGATGAAGATCCAGACTGCCT
This sequence comes from Ctenopoma multispine, assembly GCA_034779795.1. Classification (NCBI taxonomy): domain Eukaryota; kingdom Metazoa; phylum Chordata; class Actinopteri; order Anabantiformes; family Anabantidae; genus Ctenopoma; species Ctenopoma multispine. The sequence continues at coordinate 15,557,534 of JAUYWH010000024.1, forward strand.
GCCAAGAGGAGGTTTGTAAGGAGTCTTCCCTTAGGATGTTTTCCTTTGCTAAAACATCCCAAGTTCACAAAAGACAACTCACCAGATTTGTTGTCAAGTCATATTAGAAGATTGACAGTGCAGACATATATCTGTGAAATAAAGCTACAGCCCCCTCATAAAGTATTAGAACTGCAAAGCTAAATTATTAGTTTGGGTTGTACACTGAAGACATGGGAGCTTTAAGTCCAAAAATGGATAAAAGACAAATGAATGATTAATGAATTTCAGGTTTATTTGATGGTATTTGCACCTTTACACATTATATACATAAAACATAGAACCTTTCAAAATGTATGGGAACACATTAAAGTAAATTAAATGTAACTTGCAAACACCTTATTTGCAATAACTGTATTAAGCCTGCGACTCAAAGACGTCACCAAATTGTTATTTCCGTCTCTTGACAAGCTTCTCCAGTTTCTGTTGGTCGACTAACAACCTGATTAATGACAAATTGTTCAACTGTCAATCACACATATCAAACTGATCCCAAATGTACTTCCTCTAAACATGAAGAAAATTGTAATGTGTGTATTACACTACAACAGTAATTAGTTTTTGTTTTTTTACGTTATACACCTGAAATCTTTTGTGAATCTGTGGTATTCTGTACTTAAACATATGGTGTCCAGCATAATATTTTCCATAAGTATCAGAATGTAGAAATATGCAGCCACTGTTAGTGTATAAGTCAAACCGACCACTTAAACATGTGTTAAGAACACATCTGGTAATCATTTCTAGGCCTCATTTCAATTTTGCTAAAAGACCATAGAGAAGTAGGTCATTCTGTATATTTGCTGAAATTAGATTCTGTCGCAGAGAACTGTTCACAATGTCCTTACCAGAGGGAACTGTAGTTTTGCTGTAATGTTAGCTCTTAGTTGGGAATATATTTGCTTAATATGCCCTCATGTTGACCCTCCTGCCTGTTAAAGACTCATGAAGCTTTGTAGTGTGCTGACAAACAATGTGGTAAACATCTCAATGCAGAAGATACACAAGAACTGGAAACAGATTTTTGCACAATGGGACCAGATGCAATTTATTTTCATAATTAAAACCAGTTGGGGACATATGAGTTTGGACTCCTCCACAAGTAAAACTTGTTTTCTGAAATTGGCTTTTTGCTCATAAGCAGAAGAACATCTGCCAAAGTAATGATTTTTTTTTCTTTATCCTTGCTCCAATGGCATACCATCTGTACATCACATAGTAATGCAAACAAACACAAAAACGTTGACACACAAAATATAAATTCCAATAAAGAAATCTAAAATGGGCTGAGGGACAGTTGGACTTCTGCCTGGCAGTTACAACATCGGTTCAGCCCAAACACTGAGGCCCAGTGCGTCTGGTTCTTGTTGTGGATGATTTCTACCACATACCTTAGCAAACAACTGCTCACTAAGAAAATTTTACTGTTGTATTCACACACCATTCTAAAAATTCAGATGATGATGATGATGATGATGAGCATGTGTGACTGACTGTTTGATCCCAGAACAAATATTTTTATTTGACATATCTGAGGGACAGAGTGTTGTTTTCAGTTATGTTCAAACAAGGTAACAGTCAAAAGCTGGGATGAGGCAACACATTGACGTCCTTCATTTACGAGCACAAACATGTGGACCACATTACTGGAGAAAAGTAAAAACAAACAAGAAAAGAGATGGCAGTTTTTATCTGTAGTCTGGTGTGTTTCCACCTCACAGCTGGTCGTGGCAAAGTCAACTGTTGCCATAATATAACAGAAAGCTATATGCTCACCTCTAAAACAAGCAGAGGCGAGTGCTGGAGGAAAGGTCAGGAAACAACTGGATTCTTTAGTGGACAAAGGGCTCCAAAACACATAAAACTCAGAGGACACACTACCTTAAAGATTTTATAGGAGAGGTCGGCCACCTCACCTCAAACAAAGAGCAGCTTTCCTAACATCCTAAAAATGAATACCCTCAGGAGAAAAAAGCAGTGCTTTTTTACACAACAAATGCTATGCTATGAAATATATGTCCGTTAGTGTTGATCCAGTTGTATTGTATGTATGCAAATAAATTACTTAACAATGTTTTGAAATTTTACAGGTAATTATGTGCATGCTAAAACCAATTTCTTGCCTCCAACAAATGCAACTACTGCTTCCTGTTCAATATATACAAGACAAGTATGTTTCACTTTATACTTGTACATGTAACTAATATACACAACACTAGTGTCGTATATTGTAACAATTCACATCAAGCATTTTAAGGCTGAATAGGTATTGCAAATTGTTAAACATGACACAACAAATGTTTTAGATTAGCTATTAATAAGTAATTGAATTGCTTGACTTCAGTATAGCAATACTTGCTCAGTGGATATGCAATGCAGAACCGCATTACAAGAATGAAAGCCAACACAGAACAACAGTGCAAGCTGCAAAAACAAAAACAATGTAATAGCGTGTTATGACAAAGTTTTTCCGTACACACAGAGATGATTGTCTGTATGTATGTGGATTTTGCAGGGGGCTGTACAGGAGCAGCAGGGCAGGTGTCCCACTGTGTTACGAGAGCCAGAAGCTTTGCATCTGGATCATTTCCTCAGCCCAGAGGGGCTCCACACTGGGACCCGCTCATAAAACTGCACATGTGCCAAATAACCCCAAATCCCTCCAAATCCTCCATCTCTGCCAGCCTGTACAGTTTCTTGTGGCTGTGGTGACAGTAGGTAACAAGCTGTGACAAACTCACAACATCGCAGAGAGATAGGGAGCAGTGAAAATCACTCATGCTTTTTGTCTCTCACACTGTCAAGTATGCCCACACTAATGGCCAAATAGCCTGGAAATGTGTTTCTGTATAAGGGGCAAAAATAGATTTATCACTCTTCTTCAGCACAGCAGGGCGTGACTGATGGCAGGAGGATTACTGGAGCAGCAGAAGATGAAACCAGGATAAGGAACAACAGTGAATAAGACCTCTGAAACCTTAGGATACACTCCTTTGCACACTGGTTAACTTTCTCAGCAAAGAGTTGAAAGATATCTTATGTAGAGATATCCTGCCTCTGAGTGAGTCCCACGAGGAAGCCAGGTGGGACTGAAATGTGGAAAGAGGGGGTGGACATTTTCCATGGTGAAAATGCATGAGTTCTTTATGAAACAATCCTTTGATAGTGTAGGATAATCATAAGCTGGGAGACGTCAGGAGAAATCACGCTTGGCTCAACACGCAATGCACTGAGAAAAGTGAGATTTAATCTGCTGATCTTAGAGTGTATTAGCCAGATGTAAATAGTCAGTGCCAGCTGTGAGAAAGTCAATTTCCACAACTCTACAAAACAAAACAAAAAAAATGCATAAAACATAAAACATTACCAGTGAAAGAAACTCTGCAGTCACAAATATTTAAAGGTCAAAATAAAACTTTCACAAGCCAGGGACATTGCAGCTCTGGGAATCAGGGGGCTGAGGTTAACCGGCCACACTGAAACACTTTCTCTCTGAGAATACTCTGCTTTCTGGTCGAGCTGTGGGAAAGGGAGTTTATGCAATTACATCACATTGATTTATGGGAGACAGAGGAAAGATGGGGAGAGAATGGAAACTGAGCTGCTTGGAAGTGGTCCAAGATTAGGTCCCTGAAGAAATACAAGTCAATAGGTTTACACCACAAAACATGATGGATCTGAGGCAATTGTGTGGGGGATGAATGTGGTCAGAAAAACACTGGCAACACGGTAAGGTCAAACCTATCAAAAAATAATGGTTGTGATTTAATTCTAAAAACACATAAAAATATAAGAACAGCCATAACTGTAAAGCAGATGCTTGCTGATAAGCCTGCTCAAGCATGTAGATAATTTCAGAATATTAACAACACCACTGCCGAGCTTAGTTTCTATTTTCTCAACTCTAGGGAACTGATGACAACTGTGCTGCTCAAGCAGATGCTGCTGATGCTGTCATGAGTATTAATTGGAGAAAGTGATGAAATTGTGAGTAATGCGCCCAAGCGTGCACCCCACCATTAGCAGGATAGCATATCTCCATCAGTACACCGCAGCCTAACGGTTATAAATAAACATCCCATTTAGTGCTCTTCACATCTGTAACAGGACCACAGGAGTGACCACAGCTGAGATATTTGATATATGATGAATTACTGCTCTTCTGCCTCTTTCAGTGTTTGCATGTGACTGGAGTTTTTAAATGCAAAACTACAAAAATCTTCCACTTATCTTGAAGATGCACGTACAATGGTCCTGTGAGCCAAAGCCGAACGACTGTGACTGAAGTGCTAATCATTTTGTAGATGTAACTGATCAAACTGGCACAGATGAAGGTTGCAGTTTGCTAAAAGAAGCATATGCAAAAACCCAACACAGTTGCCCATAAACATGAGCCTACACGACAAAGAAAAAATTTAACTCATTAATTTTCACGGCATGAATCTTGTGTTGATACCAGCCACCAAATGATGACTATATGAACAAAACAGGAGGAGGTTACAGAAGATATTCGGTATAATGAGCTGTGGAAGTACGGTAGGAGACTTTAAATGTTTTTTTTTTTTTAACTTTTCAAAATCTCCAGCTGTCAAGCTTCTTGGAAACACAACAGACTTTTGGTTCAGGCCAAAAGCAACAGAATAACTGTACACACATGAAGCGCTGGCCAAATATTTAAAAGGGGGTGTTTTGAAAGCTCCCAGTATAGAATGGATTATCAGGGGTGGGAGAGCGGGTAAAGCTGGGGCGAGGTTGCTCTAGATGTGGCAAATGTATGAAATGCTTGCCCAGAGATGTTTTGAGTTAGAAAAGCTTGGACATCTGTTTCCTATTAAATAAAAAAGCAGCTTGTCTAATTCCAAAGTGCCTGCAGAGATAAGCGAAAGTAGTTTTGGTAATTGCCCAAAACATTGGCTTTCTCCTTGTTCATTGTTTCTGTTGTGCATCATTTTAACGTGGTGTGATGAAAATAGATCATGTCCGGTTATTGACTAGGGCTAAATTGCATTAACATAATAAAGAAAGCAAACTAAAAGATGTTTTATCTGGGTTAAACCCTGTTTTCTCATGAGTCCAATTAAAGCACAGGTTTGTTCAACCAGTTGATCTGTTTTCATGAATAAAGCCAAAAACACCTCTATACATTCAGGGACTTTCAAAGAAACCCTCAAAATTACTTTGGCTTCCACACTGTGCTGAGGCATTTCACATGAGAGCTGACTCCTGCCAAGTGTTATCGGTAAAGATAATCTGGGCTTGTTTCTCCAGAGTGCAAACTCTTGGAGAAATGCCTAAGCTGTCTGTTTTGTCCTCAAACATTTCTCAATTTTAAGAGTCACCCAGGTGCCAAAGATCAGGTCGGACGCCTTTGCTGTTGGTCTGTCATCCTGACTTTGGACAAGTGACAAATCATTGGGAAGCCTTTCAAGATCACCTGATGTTCCACTGGGAAAATAGAAATCACCAAGCATCTGTACACCTTCCTTTTAAACACTAAAATCAATGAACACTGCAGCCAATTTAATTTCACATACTGGAAACACCTGCCTGTGTCTGTGCAATCTCTGACAAACACATGTGGAGGTGATGCCTGGATTTTACTGTCAGAAACGTTTGGACTCAAATACATTTTTGTGAAAATATCAGACTCCTTTAATATACTTCAAATGGTTAAACAGTGACTAGCTTTCCATTGCAGCGGATTCTCTTTTCCCCTAAGCTTCAAAGAAAAGAAGATGCAGGGAGGTATGGATTAAGGAAAAAAGGAATTATGCTTCGCAGTGTGCATGTGTTCACCTTAATAACTATTAGCAAAAGAAAATGTACAGTGAGGAAAATAACTCTTTATTTCAAAAATATGTCTATTTTTATTCTTGCCTTCTTAGAAAATCTTACTTCTTAAAAATTCCTCGTGGACACTGATCCACACATTTTATTAAATGCAGCACATTCCCTCCACAGTAATGGTAACTTGGTTTGCTTGTGGCCTTACCACATTGACTGGCATTGACCGAATGTTTGCCCAAAAGACAGAGGCCGTGTTTTAGTTCAGTGACCCATGAATGTTGTCTCGAGTAGCACGCTTTTAAAGTGGTGGTGGGCTAAAATTTTCATAAAGCACCATCAAAAAATCATGAAGCAGTGGAGCACTGAGGCTTTGCTGTCTAATTGTTGTACCCGTTAAGGACCAAAAATAACTATGTGTACATGTCTACCACATGATCTGCTGTTATTCTCTTAGACATGCAGAGGATGTTCAGACAATTCATCCCCTTAAGAAGAGAAGAGGGAACGTGTCATCATCTGGGTTGTTTCCCGGGTTGTTTGAAATTGTTACAATTTCAAACGGCTTTATGACAACGTTGTCAGTAAAAGTTCAGCACCCCTTTGTGCTTCAGTTTTCCACCACATGTGGTCTAATGACATGATTATGGGCCATAAACAGGATGGCACAGAAAACCCACACCTATATCACACAAGAGAAGTTTCTGTGGCTTATCCCAAGATGAGGTAACAAAGCCAAACCATACAAAATGCCCTCTATGCAAACACACAAATAAATCTCACCTTCACTGCAGATTTTCAGTTGCTGTTCTTTAACAAGCAGAAGTGAAACACTGGCATCTATATTATAGGTCTGTGATCCTGGCAGGAGAGAGATCATTAGCCAGGCCTTCCCTAGGTTTCCCCAGGTAGAAGCTGGAACCTGCTGTGGATTTTTTTAATCAAATACTGCTCTGTCCCCCTGATGCTGTGGAGGCTGACAAGTAGTCCATATGTTTGTGGTGAGTCTCGCCCTGTGGGAGTGACTGTAACATCGCAGGAGCTGCAGGGAGCAGTGATGTGGACAAGGTGTGTGGGCTTCAAAAGGTAGCAGAAAGCAGTCTGCCTGGTAAAAAGAAAAAGGTTGGGGCTTTTTAAAAGTACTTACCCCAATATTGGTATCATATTTGAACAGAAACACACATAATCATGTTGTGAGAAGGAGAATAACGTTAGCCCAGTTACGTCTACTTCCAAGTTAAAATAAAGAAATCGCTGCTTCCCTGTAACTTTTCTTTACCATGTTTACTAGTTGAATTCTAAACATTTAGCCTAGATTCAAGCAGATATAAAATCCACACACAGTAAATATAAAACAACCTAATTTCTGGTTGAGTTCTGCCAGTAGCAGTTAGGCAGTACGGGTGTGTGTGGGAGAGCTTACATTTGCGTTTGTGTATTTGTGGTTTGTACGGTTATCACCAACTGGAATGGCAAAGTGTTATTAGCAGACTGGGATGCCTAAATCTAAACCTAAATCACGCTCAAAATAAATCTCTTAGAGGTACTCTATAATTCAGCCACACTGGAAAAGCAGAGACAGCAAACAAGACTACGTCATATATACCAACCAACAGTCCCAACTGTGTCCATAAATCTGATTTAACTGCACCATCTTAGCTTCATATCACTGCTTGCAATGATCTAACCAAGAGAAAGTGAGTTAATGAGCTAACATCCAGCTCCAACAACATCTAACATGCATTTAATTTGTTTATAGTGATAATGGGCTAATTATCTGGGTCATCATTAACAACCTACTGTCCAGTCCTACAATAATTTGTGCACTCTAAAATACCAAATCAATTTGTGGCGAAAGTAAGTGTGTGTTTGTATTTTTATCTAATGATTATCATATCATAATATGTATCCCACCATCAGTGATTAAAAATAAACAGGATATTTACAGGGGCTCTGATCCCCTTTTGGCAGAGGAGTTAGAAATGCAGGGCTGCACACATAATAAAATAGGGCACGTTATAAAAGACCCAGATGACTAATGAGAGTATTCTTGTAAAGCTATGTTCTCTTATTCCACAGAATTGGATGGAAAGAGCAGCAGCAGCACTTAAAGCTGAACCTGGGAAAAGAGGAGAGAGAGGAGAGTGGGATGGAGAAGGGGAGAGTCAGGACACGGTTCTGGCTCGGGCAAAAAGAGAAAGACCAGAAGCTGGGAGAGAGTCCCATTTTATCAGAAAAATGCCTGAGTCAGGAGACGAGCGAACCATTAGACCCAGTCACAAGGAGAGGCTGTAAAAACAGCCCTGGCCTGAGCACAGCTCACTGTACCATACCCGAATAAGAGCCAACAGCAGAACAGTGGCCCATAATAAGGTGCAAGGATTTTTATGCCCAGAAGTGATCTCTTTATCAGCAAAGACTGACGTAATATATACTTCTGCAAAAGTATGTGTAAACTGTAGTTAATCAGCCAATATTAGCTCATTGGAGACACAGTGGTGTTAGAATATGCAGTTTGTTGGCTGATAAGTAACTAAAATAGGAAAGTACAGGAATGCCAAATGCCAAGATTCATCAAACTCTCTTAACTGTACAGACATTTTATTACTTATTTAGTGCTGATTAGTGCCATCTGCTCATGAGGAGCTGCCCATCCACAAGATTTGATTATTAACATAATCAACACCCGTGAACTCACCATATATGCCTGCCTCTCCACTCCATTTGTGGAAAAAATCTATTTACAAAAATGTCATTTGAGTGTGAAAATAAGAATTTCAAACTTTGGCACTTCAAGTCTGCTGTCAGAAATCAGCGAACTTAAACAGAACTAGTTCAACTGTCTTCTAGTTAGGATACAAGACAATTAGTTAATAGTAGGAAACGTGTAAAGTACTGCACTATGACAGAAATAAAGAGAAAATAGGCTATAAGATGCACTCCATGAGACAATAATCACTGAGATATTAGACAATATTTCTATCTACTGTAGGTGATGTTACAGTGTCAGGTGTTATAACAGAGTTTAGCACTAAACAGTGACCTGCATTAAAGTTTTGATGAACCAGAATGTCTTGTTCATCTGTGCTGTATATTTCAATTAATAATTGTATCATATTAAAACACCAACTTCATTCAAATCAATGCAACTCTTAAGTAAAACAAGTTTGTCTGTTCATGACAGGTCCTGACCACTCGTGAATGCCACAAATTCTCTTAAATTGCTCTTAGATAGCAGTTAACAACAAACCTGTTCACACTGTTGTGTGAAGCCTGTTATGTGCAGAAATACACTGTACCCGCACTAACATGGAGTTAATTCATATTATTACTCTGAAAATACAGACAACTGTGACTTTCTTTATACACCACACATCTTTCTCTCACTCATCGCGTGCACAATCCTCCATTTGTGTTGATAAATAACTCGTCTGAACAATGAGTCTTCATCAAAAAATGCGACAGGAACCAAGTCATTAAAGCAAGAAACAAGGAAAGAAAGAAAGTTTCATAACAGTTCCTTATCTATAGATGTTCTGCTTTTTTATGTGTGCTAAAAAGCTCCAGTGTTAGGCAATGATTGTGAAAAACATTCACACATCTATAAAATGAGCTCTTCCTCCCGGTGTTACTTGATTAGCACCCAGCTTCCTCCTGCCCAGTGTGTTAACGACACTGAACCCAATGTGAGTCAGCCCACTAGCATTCTACGAATTAAACCAAACAAATGTGTCCATTTTATACACATAAAGCAGAAAGCTGTGTAGCACTGTACTATATTTCTATCAGGCAGCAGTGTGCTTAACCTTGGTGGATCAGAGCTGTGCTCCAGTTTCTATGAAACCAAGCAGGTAATCTCCCTTCACCTTAGCCCCTTGTCACATCATGCTCAGAGTCCTGGTGAGTCTAAGCCCCTCTCACCTGGGGGATGAAAAGAGCACAAGGTGATGAAGAAACCTCTGGGCAAAAGAATAGGGATTTACTGAGTGTGCTCGGTCTGTGTAATGACCAATGGGTGTTCACCAGCAGCATTTAATGGACACCTGAGTGACACGCTTTATTAGCTCTGAAAAACATTATACAGAGGAAAAAATTGCAAGAGGGATTTCAAGATAGATTTGAGCACCTCGTGAGATGGGGGCTGAGTGTACCCTCAACTAAACGCCTACCAAGCCGTGGGCCCGTTGGAGAGCCTGCTATCTGCCGAGACCAGCTTGTCAAATACATAGCTTTTACCTCATTACCTGCTCAGCACAGCCATTATTGAGGGAAGTAGGGTAAATGCAAGATAAGCACAAAGAATTCTTGGGTTGAGCACAAACAGCCGGCCTGCTTCCTCCTGATAAAAAAGAAAGCGTCAGCACAGAGAGGCCCCTCAGTTTCCTGCTCTTTGTGAACTCTGCCCCATGCTTAGGTCACTCACTATTTCCTGGCCTCTATGGACACACGCGAAGGACAAAGAAATGCATGTGTGAAAATTACTCCATTGTACAGTATTTTCTGTTGTAGTCACGCATGAGAGCCACCAAAATCTCATCTATAGCTGGGGTTATACACAAGGGGTTAACAGGAGTCATGTCACAGATGTCTACAGGTCAGGTCTGGATTTATAGTTTCAGAGGAGACACCAAGTTGGACTTGATTTTATTTAGCATTTATAAGTCGTATATGAACATTTAATAGAAGCTTTGTCACACACAATAATGGAGTTGTAGTCACATAAGTTTTTATTGATGTAGCCGTTAACAACTTTAATTCTTTCTGTGATGTATTGGTAAGTGGAGACTGATATTGAATGACAGAACTCTTTATAGGAGAACTGACTGTTAAAAACTACTATATAATAAGAAGCACTATCCATAATATCTGCTTATGATCCAAGAACTCCAAGATCATTGTTTCATTGTTGGATTTTACCTTGTACCCTAACACACCATTATGTGTGATCAGGATTTAATCATATTTCCCACATGAACTTTGCTTGTGATAGAGAGAAATAATGGGAAGGGCTGTCTACGTGTCCCATTACTGAACTGCAGACTATTCTGTGCAATATTTTGGTCTTTCATTCACAAACACCAATGATCATCATGGTGGACAGAAGGCTTTGCAAGCTGTGTGTTACTAAAAAGGAGAAGATAAATGAGTCTTTTTTTTCAGCGCTTGTTGTCTTTACTCTCAGCAGCCTTCAACAAAAAATTACCATGTGGAAAACATACAGTATCTGAAGTGTGACGTTTATGTTCGTTTCATAGGTCTATATTAATTAAGAAACGTCAGTCCACACCCATTTTTTTCTTGTCTTGAATGAAGAAAGCTTCATTGAACATTAATCACGTATGTCATTATTAATTCACTTAATCCGTTTCCACTGCCCTTTGTCGCATTTTGCTTTTAATCGATAAGCCGGACAATCCACATCACCAAGCATAAAATGTTTTGTGATGTTTCAACACCAAGGACCCAACATGCAGTCATATTTTTGAGAAGGCATATGTAGGATATGGTGATCATAACCCTTAAACAAACAACTAAAAATCCCAGTTTTATGGAGGCACTAAAGCAGGCTGGTTTTTTATGGCACCACAGTTATGATATGACCTGAACTTTAGCTAAAAAAAAACTTCAACCCACCACAGACACTGCTTGGACATTCAGCGTTTACAAAAGACAGCGCTGTCATATATAATAACATACATCTTGGTGGCTTTTAAACAGCTGATGAAAAATACACCTTTCTGAGAGTAAATTATTTCTGTCAGCTCAAAAGCAAATTTCATTTTCTCATGTCTCCTGACAACAAAGATGCTGAACCCATTACTGACTGAACTCTCTGCATCACACACATTAAATGAAGGGTCCTCTAGCAATCGAAAAAAGCAATTTTCTCATTGAGCCAACAGATACTCCATTTAGTTCTGGGCTCTCTATGGACTGTTGCTGCCGTAGTGGGGCTGATACGGGGGAAAGCAAGCGCAGAGTGATGACCGAGCCTCATTTTCCCTCTGCCTTGCTGCTCTGAACTCATTGATACGGACGTGCTTTGCAGGTTGGATAAAGGGGGCATTAAGAAAGGGACGAATAGAAGAAATGGGGAAAATAGTAATTATAAATAATGAGATAATACCAAGGGAGAAAGACTGAGAAGGAAATGATGATGATTCAGAGGTGTAAAATCAGAGCCAATGTTCACAATAGCCCAAAACACACCAGCCTCACTTGCGGACACATTCCTCCATAGGAAGAGGAATAGAAAAGAAGATAGAGTGTGAGTGTGAGAGGGAAAAGGAGGGAAGAGACAGAAATCTGAGGCACCCAACCATGTGGAACCACAGATTGATTAATTTCATGCTTTTAATGAGCAGTGCACTGCCAGGCAAGGCGGCATCAAGTCACTCACCCTGTCCCTCTCAGCAGGAGCTGCCATACACTGCAATTCACACTTTTCTCTCTCCGCCAAGGACTGGGTGGCGGATGAGCAGTGAACTCACCACACACAAATCCACAGTGTCTCTATCTCACACTCCCTTTCCTATTCATTTGTTTCTGCTGTTCATTTCATCACTGGCACCGTGAATGTGTGATTAAGAGCAACACATTATCAGAGGCACTAATAAAATGAGCGCTCTGATCACCAGTGGCAAGTCTCACACCAGGTGTTCGGTGTCTGTAGGCGGAATAAGTACCAGCTTGGCTTAGCGGAGATTTGAATCCACTCAAACATGCTCTCTTCTAATTGCTATTCTCTGCGGCTTGCAGAGGAAACCAAATGCCTTGTTGCTGCTAACCTTTATTCCCTGTGTAAATTACACAGTAGGTTTATAAACCCTGTTGTTTGCGTTTGTACTCGTATCCTGCAAACATCACTTCTGTCTCGGAGCAACTAAACTATTTCCCAACGCTCATGTGAATCAAGCCGAGGGAAGAAGGGCTTCAGGCGGAGTTTAGTCATCCGTGTTGGCAGCAATTCCAAAAGCATCAATACTACTGTTTCTTTTCTTCTTCTTTTTTTTTTGACAAGGCAAATGGTGAACAAACATGCCTCTGTTTCCAGGTTGTGTGCATCTCCCTCCACAAAGTGTTAATTCCTATTTATTTAGGATTGGGAGAAAAGAAAAGGAGGCAGAGAGAGGAACAACATAAAGAATAATCTTTACATGATGCAGCAGTACGACTGTGAGCCCATTAATCATGACAGAAGCTGATTCAGTCTGTCAGTCTGTCCAAGCTGCTGAGGCGTGATATGATTCTTCTCTCCTCTTCCCTGACACACTGTACCAGCCTCAGGGAGATGGAGAGCCGGAGAGAGTGGTACTGACTTTAATTTGAGGCAAAAAAAAATAAAAATTCCAGAACTGCATGCTCACCTGGACACTGGTGTGTGTTAATGGCTCCCTTGGAGCCAATTTCCCTGGGCGAAGTCTGATTAAATACTGGTTTCCAGCTATTTCTGTAACTAGACAAATTGAGTTTTGTCTGTGTGAGTAGTAACCTAACTTTATTTTCTGAATCTGAACTTTTCACTGAACTCAGCAGTTGGTGACAACTAAGCAGCAAACTTTCTTTCCCTGATAAAATCAGTCTAAGTTTGCTTTCTGTCTGTAATGTGACATGTTGACTGCGTCCTAAGTCACAAAGTTTCCTTTACAAAGCTCTCGGATGTGTCAAGTTTGCTCCGGTGAAGATCTGACAGAGGAAGAGGGATGAGGTGGTTTCGGATGATGCATCCGTCTGATTAATTCAAACTGACAGTGAACTCCTGCCCTACAGCAAAGGTAGCGCCGTCAGAGGCATCCATCTGGTGACCCCACTCATTTCTGCAGACAGCCTCCTCTTCCTTATGGCTGAACCCCCGTGGGAAGGATGCCAGCTTGGAAACTGACACACATCGTTCCTCTGCTGTCAAGTTTCTCATCATACAACCCTCTGTTATACAGTAAACCTGGATTCAGTGTACATTTAATCACCAGTGAATATTTTCTGTGTGCGTGAGTCTCCTTCATTCCTTAAAAGGGAAACAAGCGACCTGACCTCAGGTTCAACTCAAATCTACATGAAACAGCCTCATAATGACTTTGATTTCACTCTCTTTTAAAGATGTTGTTTGGGTTTCTGCGCTCGACGGCTGAGGAGAATGTAACTTGCATGTTTAGGCTCAGATTCAAACACCAGACGCACAACATCGCTCATTAGACGCGCTGTTGCAGATCAACGCTCCCGAACAACACGGTAATAACGAGAACCAGCAAGAATTAAGTTAGAGACACTTTTCCAGAGTGGTGACGCGTTTCTTACCTCAAAAACGCAGCTCAGTGCTGAAACCTCTGTGAGAAGCTGTTTCCCTGCGAAATGTAACTAATCAGCCTTTTTTTTGATGAGCAGTTGGGTGAAAAGTACTGAAATAAAACAAACAAACAAAAACCTGTCGATCAGTGTCCGCGGAGGTAAACCGTGCCCGTCAGCGTCCGACTGATATAATCCACCGCTCCGAGATCTGTGATCCCAATTAGCACAAGCATGCAGCACTGAGAGGAGGATGGTATGCAAACAGTTTTGTGAACTCACTGAGAGCTGAGCGGCTCATCCTGCAGCCTGCTCTGCTCCGGAGGGCGGAGACTCTCCACAGACACAGACACGCCTCGGGTTTACCTCTATTGTGACTCCTGTGTGTTGAACAGAGAGAAACGAACAACACAAACAACCAAAATCACTGTTTATCTATCACTTTTACCAGGTGCTTTCATTTTAAATATTCAGTCCATATCTTAAATCTCTTCACTTACTTTAGAGCTCTTCACTACTGCATTCAGACATTTCATCAGTCAGTTCAACAAATTATTAATAAGATGCTTCAGGAGTTCTTAAAGAGAAGTGTTTTAATGCATCTTAATGTATGATCACTGTATATTCAGACTGTACCACACTAGAGTAGTATTATCTTATTTTTAAGTACCCAAATAGCAGTACATTCAAGATTCAAAGTTCAAAACATATTAATCCCACAGGGAACATGTTTTGGCTTCTTACAGCTTTTTATCAAAAAAGAAATGAACAAAAACATAAAAACTTCAATATCTGTTAAGCAGGTGTGATATGAAATGCAATGAATGTTAAAGATAGGATGGCATAGTAATGACTGTGTCAACAATTACAAATTAGTTTTTCAATTTGACCCAAAAGTGAAGTTGACTATTCTCCATATGGTTAATTCACAACAGGCCCATATAAAAATAATGCAAGCAAAAGAAGCTCATACTCATCACCAGCCACTTACCTTAACATACATTTATAATCCACCACGCTGAGATCTGTTTAGCTGCAGCAGAGAAACCCCTTTAAAGTTTTCGAGAGTGTATGACTTACATTATCTAACAAGATGATCGTGCACATGATCATGTTTACAGAGAATAACATGGTCAAAGGCAGCATCTTATTACTACATGTTTCCCCAAGTTATCACTTTGGGGAAAACTAATGAAAACACAGAGCGACTCGACATATTCAACAAATAGCTGCTTGAAGAAAATATCCTTAGGGTCAAACTAAATATACTTTGGGAAGGATAATGCATATTTCTTTCTGGAGAAACAATCTCAACACTGTTTTTGATTGCAGCAACAGATAAACGACGACTCTCAGATAGACAGCTGATAAAGTTTGTTTGGCCCTTGTTAATTATTCATGCTGTGCGCCTCTCTCACAGCCAGAAAACAAGATGAGTGCTTTTGTTTCGGTTTAGAGGGGGTAAGAGAAGGCCTGAAGTGTTTTCTCTCCCTCTGTGCTCCTTGTGTCACACAATCTGCTACAGATGGAGAGCAAGATAAGCTCTCCAGAGGCTGATCTTTTTGCCTTCTCCTTCTAAGGTCGTGACACTGACATTCCCAGTGGCATACGTGATACTTACAACCCCCAGTCTCCTTAGGTTTTCTCCTGATCCCATTCTTATTGCCCCTCAAAATCCCTCTGCAGTTTTAAGCGCTCTTCTGAAGTATAAACGACAACCAGCAGTTTAAAGACAACTTTAAAACAGGAGAGAGATTAGCTCATAAAGGTTGGATTCAAACACTTGTTAGGAGCTTGGTGAAGACGCAGGGCCTCGGTCTGCATAAGAAAACTATTACAGGAATGGCTTGGCTGCCAAGACAACAGCTGTGAGGTATTTTCTTTTTGGCTCCTTGGATATTTTCAGAGGGCTCAAAGAGTAAAGAAAGGCTGAGGTGGATCGCTGACTAAACAGCCTCCGCCCACGTCTTTGAGCGCTCACATGGATGACTAGTGCTGGAGAGAAGTCCTCTCTTCAGACCTTGACACAGTTCCTTTCAGTGATCATTTGTTTGTCTTAGCTAAGCAGCGACTAATGAACAAATGTGGTAATCTGTGGTCCTTGGGATGTAGACACAGCTTCAAAACCAGCACACAGTCTCGGGTTTTGACCTTTTATTGATGGTTCACGTCACTTAGCAGGAATCCTTTTTACGGAAATACTTCACAGTGACTCATTGAAGAAATGATTTTGCAAAAGCTGAGACAGACTCCAAAGAAACCCTGGGACGTCGTTTTCTTTCCAACCTCTAAATAAAGAGAGTTAAGGTGACTCAGATGAGGTGATGGAACATTTTGCTGTTACAAATAAGTAAGGATACAGGAAACTACTTATTTGAGTGAAAGCTTCCAGGTAAACCCTGAAGATGTTACAGTGGGGGAAATTTGGATTTCTTGCCGTGTTCATTACATGTATAAAAATAATTTGAAACACATTCTTTCTGGTGAACACTCTATTAGCTCCACCTCCATCGAAGCTGCAGGCTTTACAATATACTCTTGTGTCTATGTTAATCACTTAATACACAACCACTGATAGGCGGACTATGCTAGCTCACAGGCCGTTCCTCATATGCACATTCTTATCACACACCCAGTTAATTCAATTTACACAGCTTCAGTTTCACATACACATCTCATTTAACAGACCATGGCTATGCTTCACAAGCTTACACAAAGTGGGACTTATTGTAGTGTGCACACATCGACACAGGGGATGTAGCCTCAAGGAATTTCCCTGGCAGCAGTATAGGTATAATTCAATATTTAATTTTGTGGTAATGTGATGCTGCATTGTTTTGTAAATGTTTTTACAATGTGTAAATATTTAGTTCCTGTAAACATGGAGTGTAATTTCACTGTTGTGTGGTTCTTTGCATAAAAACATCTCTTCCCCAACATGGTTTATATTGTTGTTAAAAATACAATAAAATAATTTTTTTCTTTTGCAACAGATCATCTTCTTTTCTAATGATGCTAACACACATGGTACATAGCATAAAAGACATTTTTGAAAGTAAATGTTCTGTTAAATGTTTCTCCTGAGATTTAGATGAGAAGATTCATATCATTCTCATAGCTACCATGTGGACTACAAACACTCGGTTATGTTTTTAATTATAAATCAGTTCATCTATTAATTATTTTCCCAGGTAATCATTTAGTGTCTTAATACAAAAAAAGAAAAGAAAAAGACTTGTCACACTTTTACAGAGAACTGGGTGTCTCTTTTTAAGACCAACAGTCCAAAAACTCAAACATATTCTATGTACAATAAAAAACAAACCAAAAATCTGTAAAAGCAGTAAATCTTTACTCTGAAGGAACTGAAAGTGACTGTTTGGAATTTCAAACAAAATAATAGTTATTGAGTAATTTTCTATCCAACAATTAATAAATCAACCTACAACTTGTTTCACCCATAGCAGGACACAGCTAACCCTACTTTGTTCAGAGTTAAAATGTGTAACACCTGAAAAAACCTTGTTAGTTCATGTTAATGTTGTTTGTTTAATCTTTACATAGACAAACATGACAAACTGGGGTTTTATGGGGAGTCATGTGCTTGAACACGTTCCTGGAGATGAGCCATAGTGACTTCCTTGCTGGCTGATGGCAGAACAAGATGCGAGACTCCAGGAAGTCATTTCATCCTGTCACTGTTTGCCAAGAAATGCTTCGAGCATGCTGCTCCCCTACCTACCTAATGGTTGGTTTAAAATTTCATGTTAAACTATTCCTTTAAATGTAAATTTAGTGTGGGCGTCAAACGTGGCTGTGAGGATTAAAGAAGGCAATTAAAAAGTGATTTGGCAACTTTAAAAAACAAAAGAAAACAGAGCAGAAATCACAGTAATATCAATTACAACACACTGCTGATTGCTGCTATGACTAATTTATCTTAGAATTTTTATTTAATTTGTTAAACAAACAAATCTGCAGTGGTTTCGTCTCCAACTGTGCAGTTTGCCTCCAATTAATTTAATAAATGTAACATTCCTCAGACATACAGAGATATTCATAAACACAGATGCACATGCATAGACATTGAACACAATCTTGCAGCCTCAATCTGTCAGGGGGCATCAGCCAGTGCCCAGGGGAAACGTGCCATGCGTCACAGGCCCAGGATCAAAATGTGAGATGGGGTGGAGACGGGTAAGACATATCTCCTGGATGCCTTGTAGGGCACACACACACACACACACAGACACACACATATAAACATTTTTTTACTGCTGCAGACCAGGGCTGCTGTCTTTGATTTCCCATTTTAATGTCTGAGTCATAACTTGGCTCTCAGAATTTAACTTTAACATTTATGTGTCTTGAAATGGAAAATAGGTTCTTCTTAATCTACAGAACCTATGACGACATAAACCTTCCTTAAGAAGACGTGCTTTCACGCAAAATTGTCTGTGTAGTGATGCATCTCCATCTGTCACACGGCCAACGCGATGGAGAAGCAACGGTGGAAGGTGATAATAGAAAAAAAACATTTCACTCTTAAGCTGGAAGGTAATGAATCATCTTTATTTGGAAACATATTCATCTAAACAACTGCGGTGGTAATGCTGTTTGTTACCTGGCTGTAACCTAGCAACAAGCCCCTGACGCCAAGGAGTAATTGAACAAATCTGTAGGAAGAGGCATAAAGAAGAAAATCAGAGCATTAACACACTAAATCTGGAATTAGAAAGCTTTTAGAAATATCGTTAATGTTTTCTTTATTGAGGCTACATTGCGCTGGGATCCACTGTAGCTTCTCCACAGCTCTATGTTTGCATTCCTGCATTAAAAAACACCTGTAGGCAATCCAGTGTGAGGCTTTCTTACACCTTGGTAATTATGGATGTCTATATGCTGTAGCACAGTCAGTGACAGGAGCCCGAGGTTACAAAGGAGAGTGAGGGAGGAAGAGTAGGAGGGAGAGTGAAGGAGTGTCAAGATGTATGTCAATCTGCCCAGATATTTTCTACACCTCTTCTTTCAGGAATTTACACAACAGAAACATCTGCTGGGTCTGAGCTTAACCAACCCGCATAAAAAATAACACACGCACACAAGGCTCTGTAGCTGCAGGGTAAGAGTAAATGGAGAGTGTAAAGATGGAAACGACTGCACCATTTTTGCCCTTGCTCTCTCTTTATATACAGTAAGTGTGCTGACCCTCAAAGCTATTCCCCCTCCCCCTTTGTGGGCAGCCATTACTTTGCTGTCTTGCAGTGATAGTTCAAGCGTGGCTGAACTCCCTCAATATACTGTACCTCCCAGGAGGACGAACAGGCTAGTGAATGGAGAAAAATAGGCCATGGGAGCCACCGCTGTATCCCCTCCTCCTCTAGAAATCTGATTCACTAGGAGGGAACAATCCATTTGTTTGTCACACAGAATTCTTCCTGTGTTTCATTTGTATATTTCAGATAGAATAAGCATTTTTAACTACTCTGTGTCGATTCTTTCATTTTCCTCACTCAGTTCCTTAAGATGTGCTTTACAGTATGTGTGTGTTTTGACAGTATGCCAATGTCTAGCTTCTACTACGGTCTACAACGGAGACGCTTTCTGTCAGAGGTCTGTGGTCGCATGTGCAGCACAAGCATGTAGCTCTGTGGTTACTGGTCTAGCTCAGACACATTTTCTGGTCTGGGAGAGTTGGAAGGTGGAAATGTAGGATATAGATGTAGGAAAAAAGGCTTTTAAAATGAATCATGATGTATGGAGTGAGGCATTGTGGCTCGGTACACTGTAAAACATTCATCATTTTACACTGATTAAAAAGAGAAACAGAAATCATATCTTAATATAATTAAACAGAAGACCTTTCCCAATTACAACATCATGACAAAGAAACATACCAAAAGAAGAAACTTCCTAAAGGAAAACATTTTGCTAAATCACCTCTATACACATATAACTAGACTATGTACTTTCTCTCAAGTGTTAACTCCCATACAATGCACACTGAGACAACTCCTTGTAAACACATCTCTTTAAAAACAGAAAGCTTTAGTTTAATTCAAATCATTTTAAGCAACAAGTGTTAGTGTCTGTAGAGGCGTGGTTCCCTGCTTCTAAGAACTTTTAACTTTTTGTCTAAGCTACAAGCTGATAATGACGTTGCCAGAGTTTATTTTGGATCTTCCACGTTTGACATTATAGCATTTTTAGGGGTAATTATGCTGCTTCCCTTTAGAGAACTAGTATACATAAATGAAATATGTATGGAGCTTGAAATCAACTTCAGCTGCATCCAGTCTCTTGAATCAACTTTAGGGATGTTTCCCTGCCAACTCCTGCTTGGATACCAACACTTCCTTAGCAACTGCATGGCCAGAGGCTATATATGTGGATTTAACACTGACAGGAGCTGCAGGACTCAGCTGCTGATGGAACACAGTTATCCTTTTCCTCATTACTGTCTGCTCCATGTGAGATTGGCCAGGCCTGAGAGAAACCATCAGGGACTGTGTGTTTGTCTGTGTGTGCATGTGTGTGTGTGCGTGCGTGCAGTGTGACCAATAAGATGAACCAGACCGCTTCTTTGAAACACCTGTTCAATACTCTGAACAGAAATCTGAGCATACAAACAAAGGATTCTTTCCTCATCATACTCCAGATGTCATCAGATATGGATGTAAACATAACCGCATGAGAGAAAAAAAAATGCTCAAACACACTGAAAGTGCCAGAACCTGCATGCATAATTTCATCTGAGATCATACAACACAAATCAGGTGCTCTTTCCATGACAGGATGGCTTCTTGACATGTACGAGTAAGAGCTGTGACCATACTTCTATTGGGGAAACACATGACACAGGCAATAACAATAAAATAAGTCTAAAACAAAGGGTTAGGATACTGTACCCATCTTTATTTAAGTCTTGTTTCCATAGATAAGTAAAGAAAACCATGGGCTGGATAAAAGGTGATATCATGGTGTTTCTTGTTTTTTTATGATAATAAAACATTGCTGAATGGCACACTGTCCTAATAATTGTCATTTTATGATATGTTTTTGTTGTTTTGTTATTTGTTAAAACCTTTGTGATAAATAGACAGACACAGCGGTAAACATTTCTCGTGTGGTTCTCTGTAGAGGTGAGTGAATCAACTTTGACTCTGTTGTTGAATTAG
>JAUYWH010000024.1:15578917-15597113 GCA_034779795.1 Ctenopoma multispine
TGCTAACACCTACAAAGTCAGCTAAAAGCCTTGGGGTCTGGATCAATGACAAACTGAACCTGAATGATCATGTAGCTTTGTCGCTTTGGATAAAAGCGTCTGCCAAATGAACTAAAGTAAAGCAAAGTAAATACAGTATGTTTGAATTAAAAATGTATCTTTCATCTCAGTGTTTTGGTTTTAGGCCTGAAACTGTTTTGGATTATTCTTACTCCTCCCATTCAGGTGAAACAGACGCGTGCTCTAAAACTCACTGTACATAAATTGTCCAGCACCAAATAACAAATTCTTGAGGAATTGGTGGTGATAGAAAACATTAAAGAAATGTTTGCAGCATTTTCTGATTTTCGTTCATTTTTTTCTTTCATTTTTCATAATGCAGGGTTTTAATGCTGTGTTTACATTAGTTTACTTCCTCCTCATGGTCAAAAGGTAAATTGAAATTGAAAACAAAAGACATTTCAGCCACTGCATTCTTGCCTCCATTGGTGGTAAATTCAGTTTTCTTTTCACAGCACCACTGTGTCACTACACTGCCAAATGTAAATCACTATTCATGACCAATAAATAATAAACTGAAAAGAATTATGTATAATAAATAAGCCCGTAAAGATTATTGAAATTTGTTTTGCTGAAATGAAAACAGTAATTATATCTTGGTCACAAGCTTTCAAAGTCATCACACACACAATGAGCCTGTCAAACAAAGCGAAAGGATGGACAAGAAATGGACATTTATTTGTCCACCAGGGCAAAGACGAGCCCCATTACAACTGACTGATGAGGCACATTCACTTACTGATAAATCTGGGTCTCATTATTTGAAGATGTGATAAGTGTTCAAAGATAATCTGGGTGATTGATTGGAATGGTCTGTCCTGAGAAACTGAGGCACGATGGCGTTATTATTGCCAGACAAGGATAAGACAAGGTGAAGGTGACAAGCCTGATTGAACATTCAACCTTGAAGCACCATCAGCAGTGATGAGTCAAAGCTCTAACGATGAGCTCACAATATCAGCTATGAAATATTTTCATATCAAAGACCTACTTCAAGATCCATCTGTTGTAGCATCAAAGAGTAAATGACAAACATGTCACAGACCATATGAGACGAGGACTTAATGAAAAGGGGAGAGCAACGAGGGAATAAAAGCAAATAGGAAAGAAAAAGCAGCAGGTTTGCTTTTTATATTTTTCATCCTGTCAAAAACACAGCAGGTGGTTTCAGAGGTAACACCTGAGTGACGAGTTTTATATAAAACCTAATTTATAAATCATAAATCCATGAGCCCAAGTCCATCAGGGGAGAACTGGTGTCTTTGTCAGTTCGCAGTGTACATAGTCTTAATAAATAATATCCAATTCTTTGATGTGGTATTTATATTCCCTTAGGATGAATGTTCAATTTGCTCTAACTCTGTGATACCCACTCAGAAACTGACACGTACATGAAACTTTAAAGTGAGAGGTGGATTAAAGGAATACTGCTCATATAAAAAGGCAGGCCCGCTCCATCTGTTTTGATTTAAAATAAAGTGGTCCAGCCACTCACCTTGTGTTAAGAGCTTCCCGCTCAGCTGTGTTGTTTTTTAATTAAACAGTTTACGCTTAAGGAAACTGCGTTGTTAATTAGTGCCAACAATACACATGTACAGCTCTGGAGGGGCCTCGGTTAATAATGAAAGCATTTTTCTCTCTCCTGCAGGGGTTTTGACAATTGGCACATTTACAAATTACTGCTTGTTTTCTTTTAAGACTACAGGTCAAAAGATACCACCCACAAGTCAGACTCAGGGGTGAGGGGACATATTGTGACTACACTGAGTGGCCACGTTTTCTCTCTGTATGACGTGAGAATTCAACAATAAGAAAAAAAAAGAACACAAGTGACAAAATCATCAGGCGATGACTTAGCAATGAGCTGATCTGTGAGGACATGAGGTTTATGTATGAAGTCTTTACATCTAACATGCTACACACAAGAAATGAGATGAAGTAATCTTCTGAAAGACATTTTCAAGACGTCAGTCATAAAGTCTCGACACAAGAACATAAGTAGATATTTTAAATAAAAACACCTGATCCAGAAAGTCTGAATGAGGATTAGTCTTTAATTAACTTTTTGTAATGACGTACGTTAATATCCCATCTGGTAAGATCATCACCACTCTCCATAAATGATATATTCTTGGCGAGGTGCACCAGAAACTCTTCCAGCATCCAGCGAGACGCCTCTCACCTTCACTTTGAAAAATTTAGTGTGTGTTCTCCCAGATGTAGACTATTATGACACATGCTGTCATTCCTGAAATCAAAACACTTTTCAGAGACTATCATCCTCGGCACGCTTCTAGCTTTGATGCTAGAAGAATTTATCCTCAATTAAATTACTGCTGCTCATAATTATATCCCACATTTGTATGTATACTTTTTATCTGTTTGTATATGTATCTCAAATATATCAATTAATGTGTTTTAATGCTGCAACACTGAAAATTAGACATTTTCATGCCATTATATTTTAAATATGGTGATATGACAATAAAGATATCCAGAATCTTGAATCTTACTACAAGACAACTGTTGTTTCAGTTGATTCAGTACATCTTTCTAAAACTTGAGCAGTCTAAAGCAACTCGCATGCAATAAATCCTTCTTAACAAAAGTGATGATGTTAATTGTTTTTGCTGAAAATTAAGCACTTTGGATGCTGCAGTTTCAATTAAATGTTATTCATGTCGTTCCTGAACACAAGAATAGGTCAATTGCCAACAAATAAATAAGAAAAAATGCTACACCTCTGAATGATAAGATGAAATCAACACAACTTACAGAGCTTCTTTTGTTTGAAATAACTTCAAAAGACTTTTCTGGTGAGTGAAATGCAAGACAGACAAGAGACTCAGACCACATCCTTTATTCACCTCATTCCCTGTGAACCCTCTTCTAATGGCTATTTAATTCATAGTACTAACGGATTATCAAAGCCATTTAAATTAGTCATTATGGAGAGGATAGATTGTGAGACAGCCATTGGAGGTGGGTCATGTTAACCAAAAGGCCTGGAGAAAAGATGAGGAAAGCATGCAAATGAAATTTTAAAAGGATGATTTTTCTTCTCTCTGTAGATTCCACCGGCTCATCTTATGATTTAATCTGCTATAAAGCTGAGCCTACTGTGTGAAGCCCTTGGGGAGGAGGCTCTTTCCTACCAGAAATAATGTTACAGATTCAAGGAAAACTTACAGGAAAGAGAAGAGACAAAAGAGAATTTGTGTGTTAGAGGACAAAGCTGGGGAGAGAAGTGGAGAAGCAAGGTGAGAGACTTCTGTATACAGCTAGTACAAAAGCCAGAGATGACAGGGTGACCTTGTAGCCAGTAAGTATCATATGAAATGGAAATACTGTTAAGTTAGACTGCATTTATTTAATCTCTAAAGTGTTTAGTTTCAGCTATACTATAGAGAATAGTGACATGCAGATTCATTTAACACAGTGTATTAGGAGCATTAAGATTTTTCAAGCATTGCCATATCCTCTTTTCATAGCCGTATCAGCTATTTTTAAATTAATCATTAAAAAACATTCTTATTGCTTAAGGTACTGTCTTCACCTGATTCATTTATCTGATTTAAGGCTTTAAAAAAAGAAGAGAAAGATGTTTAATCACTGAAATTTAAAACAGAAAATAACTATGAATCCTCCCATTTGGTCTTAATTTCTCACCTAATTACTAAATTCTTTGAATACACGTATATTTTCATATGCTAACTAATCACTTTAATCGACAAATGATCAAAGCACTTGTGTCTGGTTTTATCAGCACTGTGCAACAGGGATTAATGACGTACAT
This sequence comes from Ctenopoma multispine, assembly GCA_034779795.1. Classification (NCBI taxonomy): domain Eukaryota; kingdom Metazoa; phylum Chordata; class Actinopteri; order Anabantiformes; family Anabantidae; genus Ctenopoma; species Ctenopoma multispine. The sequence goes on from JAUYWH010000024.1 coordinate 15,582,774, forward strand.
TTGCAGCACAAAATGTAAAATACTTAACACCATAAAGCCAAAATTTGTATGTTACATTAGAATCCAACATTATTATTCCTACGTGTGAGGTTTAATGGAAGCTGAAAGATGCACTTGTGCATTCACACATGAGCACCACAGTCACAAATGTCTGACACAGACCACTTCATCAGCTCATGTCTCCGCTCACCACGGGCCACCGGCTCTCCTCCACAGTGAAAATATCTTCCGAGCCATATAAATATTTATGTCCATTAATAGTAAAGAGGCAGCACGAGTAGATGCGTAATGCTTTGTGCTGGTCTTATTTTCAAAGGAGATGCACTCCAACTGCCACGACGTCTCTGTCGCCATGACAACAGAGTTCAGCAAGCGAGCCAAGCAGGACTTGGACCCGTCACTTTGCTCAGACAAAAGTAGCTTGATTCTCAGAGGGGGGGGGGACAATGTGCACATTAAGTGCACTCCAGCACCAATATGCATGTTAATGTTAACTTGTAGTTACTTAAACATAACAAGGACACATGTTTTTGAGTGTGCGCGACATGCTTTAGTGTAACCTCTGTAAAAAGGTTGCACTACTGATGTCAAAATGTGGATATGAACATGATCAGATGATCTCAGGCCATTTCTTGACATTGTTACCAAATAGCAGGAGCCACACAGAATACCTTGACCATATAAAGACGTGGACTCTTATGAGAAAAGCAGATGTGAGGAATTACAAGCTATCACATTCACATTCCACAGACCAATGTGTGCCTGGGTCCAAATCTAAAACACTGTTTTAACAAGGAGCCATAGAACAACTGTCCTGCTGCTGTCAAATGCTCACACTCATTCATATAAAAAAACAAATAATTTCACCCTTACTTCACTTTCTTTATTTCTTACACACACACACACTGTTCCTGGTGCTGTGGGTTCAGAATATTAAAGTTTCCTGAACATGGACATGATTTCTCTTTGCACTGACATCTCCTCTGGGAGTTGTGACGGTTCTCGGATATAAGATGGATCTTTCCAGCTACAGCTGCTGGATGGGAAACAAATGAAAGACAGAAAGCACAGATAAAGCTGAGGCGTGTGTCAGAAAACAGAAGCGGAGGGTTATTAGAGTGTGTGTTGAACACAGCAGCTCCATGAGGGATTAGGAGACTGAGCAGCAGGAGTGATTCGCCCCAGAGAGAACAGCTTACTTACTATCTGCTTTCAAGGTAACACAGCTTTCACTTCCAGAATCTGAATGCGTGCACATGAGGACTAAAAGTGGCTCCTGCAAGATTAACACGAAAGGTTGCTCATTATGTGAAAAAAAAACATAATAGCTTCCACCAGAATTCGAGAGAGTAGATTTTTTTTTACTCAAGAGAAAGGTTTTTGATATGAGAGCTTACATCATCTGGTTAGTCCGTTTCCACTGATGAGAGTTTCTCTGTAATGACAAGAGCATGTCCATCAAACTGTTTCATCAAACTCACATTTTTCAACTGAGAGATAACCTTGTACAGGAAGCAGAGTCAAAGTTTATTTGTGTAGGATCACGGAAACAACTGAAAATACTTTACATGAAACAGAAAATGGATTACATTAAAACATAATAAAGTAAAACCAGTTAAAAAACTGTTCAACAACTGAAAGAAATAGGACCACAAACAGGTAATAATCATATAGTTTATGTTAGTCCACAGTTTAACAGTGTAAGAGATAAAATAAATGAATGAATTTTCATTTAGAAAGTGGCTAATGTTGGAGAACATTTAATACAATTACAAAGTCCTGTAGTTTTCATCTGTGTACAGTGTAGAAGCTGCAGTTTAATCATGTTTTTGGCTAAAACTTGAAACTTAATTAGCTGAATGTTTCCTGAAGATTTCAGTGACCTACTTGGTTTGCACTCCTCAAACTTATTAGAAATGTATTTTGGCCTTAGAATGATGAAATGACTTATAAACAGGCAGCAGCTGTTTAAAGTCTCTTCTGTGAGCAACGTGGGAGCCAGCGTATTTAAGTAAATAAGACACACTGAGGATCTGATGTACTGAAGTTTTGCATGTGCAAAAACGTGCAAATTCGATATCACCTGCAAAATAACATAGAACAAACTGATCTTCTTAGGGTGTGTCTTTTAAATGAGCAAAATAGCGCATGCAGTGGATTTTGCACCTTTGCCTTCATGAATATGCAAAGTGGGGTGTTTTAGCCCAAGTGTGCAAAATACAGGGAAGCAGCATAATCAGCAGAGTATCAGCAGAATGCTGATACATAAATTGAGCACAAACCATGTGGTTTATCAAGCCTGAAAGCAATTGCAGTGGCTGTGATTGTGATTGTGTCTGTATTTATTTGTGTATGTATGTTTGTAGGGAGGTGCAATCTTCCTGCACACAGGCGGTTGCTGTTATTTGGGGAAAGAGGAGACATAGGAGAAACGAAAGAAAGAATACATTGGGAATGTGCGTTTACCTCTCATGTTGAAGTATTTGGAGTGACAGAAGAAAAAAAATAGTACAAACAGATCAAACAGCGATCAGAGTTCGGAGCTGCTGAGTGAGTCATTCCTCCAGTTTACTGAAGCTGTTGCTACTACGATCATGTGTGTTGTCCCAAGTCCTGAACTCCTTGTTATAGATATTGTGTTTATGCTGGTCATTCTTTAAACTTGTTGTTGTTGATCATTTCTTTCTCAGCAGATCAGCTGCAAAGTGTCCACCGACAAAACATGCAGTTTAAAAGATTGCACATGCAACTTAAGGACAAGCACTATTTTTTAGTTTGCACACTCAGACTTAGTGCCTCTCTGGGAATATAACCTAAAATCATCTAGTCAAAAGTCAGTTTCTCATTCAAACTAGACTACTGTGAACTGCGTTGTGAGTATTATAGCCAGTGTTGATGCTATCATCTAAGATTGCATTATTATTATTATACTATTGATTTCTACAAGTATCCACTCAAACTTTGCCTGCTGTTTGACACCATTTTGTATTGTATAACCATTAAAGGTGATGTTATTTCATTAGACAGCAACATCCTCCACCCCTGCCACAGTGGGAGACAGAGACCCCATGTAGAGACAAAATAGACAGGGGTGTGGATGAAGACCAGCCTGTCTGCAGTGACAGCAGGATGTTCCCATACACACACACACCCTAAACTTCTGAGTTCCACTTATATCTACAGAAACAGCAGGAACCCGAGGAAGCTGGAGGGGAGGGTGAAGGTTGGTTTTTTTTGGGAGGGTAGGGTGGGGGGGTGCTGGTTAGCGGGGGGTTTGAGCTATGCCTGAGGACAGTGAGACGGCAAAATCCAGGACACGTACACATATAAATACACACACATACACATACGCCACTCACTGTTATTAATACGGTTCATCAATTAGGTCTGACCTAGAAAGTCTGTCTGCACAAAGGCTACACAACAAGCCGAAATAGACTGACAGGATATAAACACTCCAAATCCCTCCACTCAGCTCTCTGTCTAAAAGCCTGGATTAACTCACACATATATAAACAAAAACATTTATTAGACGAAGTATATGCAGACAAAAAAAATGCCACTTTTAAAAATCTCCTCAACCCCAAGACTGATTTACAGATGCAGTAACGTGCAGGGATATAAACACTGCATGGTGCACAACAAAAGAAAGAGATGCAGGAGTGCCAGTACTGAAATTAGGCAACTAATGCCTTGAAATGGCTTTCTGTGCAGTTGTCAACAGAAGAGGAAATTAGTTCCAGCATGTCTGTATTTTGTCTCTGTGACTCTGCAGGTACAACAAAGATGCTGACAAATCCTGTAATAACTATAACCTGCAGTGAGTGAGATGGATACCCTCAGTTTTTGTTTTCTTTCCTTCATTTAGAGTCCAGGGAGAAACTGTGTGAAAGTCTTATAGGTCATGTTGAGTGCATTAGCAGAGAAGGGAGGGGGGCGGATGTTGAGACAAAAAAAAAATGTTCTGAAGGTGAGGAGGGTGCAGGTTGTCCTCCTCTGGCAGGCATGTGCTCTCAGTTAGTGGGCAAGGACATGCCAGGGGCAAGCACTCAGATTTGGCACCATTCCCTGCTCCGCGGCCCTGTGCTTTCATTCATGGTCTTATTTTAAGAGGTTTTTCCTCCTCTGTTGTTGCACAAGGCCTATCTAAAGGGTTTATACCTCTGACTTGTGCTAAGCATGTAGGGTGACAGAGCCAGAGCTCATCACAAATCTTAAAACCTTCTCCGAATGCTCTTTCTCTTTCCTCGTTGTTCTCTGTCTACATTTTATATTTCAGCCACCACAACACCCACTTCTCTGCTCCCTCCCTTCTCCTGTCTCCTTCCATCTTCACTCTCTGCTCTGTTCATCTCTTAATGCTTCTATCTCCCCTCCGCTCTGACTGTGAGTGTGGAGTGCAGTCGTGCTCTAATATAAGCCAGATGAGCTAGAAAAACACACGCTCCCTCCGCTGGTTGCTTTCACCATTAACCAAGAGGCCCGTCATTTCTCTCTCCAATCTTCTGAGGTTTACCAGCCCGTCTGCTTGTGCACTAAGGCAGAGGAGCAAGTAAAACTTCTCTATGAGTGATTTATAACGACACTTGACAGCTCCAGCCATCTTCTGTCTCCTCATTTCTTGGGTAGGTGGCTCTGAGCCAGACTCACAGCACCTGTGGAAAAAAATGCAGTATGAAAGCCCCATGATATATTTTGATGGATGGATTTGAATTACCAACGCACTTTGCATTCTGAATGTGTGTCTTCAGATCATATTGGTACACTGTTGCATGTAAATGTGGCTCCTGATCAGACCGAGTGTCCAGACGCTATCAGAATTGAGGCTGCATCCTCTCTGTCACGGTGGGTTTGGACTGAGGCTTTCATTTAGGACTGGCTGACTCTCACTCACTGCTGAGGCAGGAGGACATCACATCCCTCTGGGGACGGTTGCTGTCCTGCACTGTCAGTTTCACTCTTGTATCCACAGGCTATGAAGCACATGGCACACAAGTCTGGTATGCAGAGAAGCAGAGAGAGAAAGAAAGAAAGGATGAGAAGAAGATAAAACCAATCACTTAAAAGGATGGAAGGCCGGAGATGATGCATGGGAAGAGAAATTGTTTTAATCATTGAGTTTTGAGCTCAACATTTATCAAAGAGATTGTTTCTGCGAACATGAGAAGGTTGATTCCACTGTCCTGTTTGTAGTTTAAATATGATGCTGGCCATAGAAGCCAGGTATATTAACTTAGCATGATTGGAAACAAGGAAAAACAAAAGAAATGAGTCGGTGAATATGAGTGTGTATGTGAGACTGTTTCCTGACCGGGAGCAGTCACTTCCTTGGGTCTGCTCTTTCCCTTTGTTTCCAGGCTTCATGCCAATCTGATTGTCTGCTGACATAGATTCATTTACCATACAGATGTAGGAGTGGTGGTCAAAATGGTCAAAACTTATTTAAATATCATGATACAACATGGTTTTACAACAACCTGGAGACACGAGTGCATGTGAAAAAGCTTTCATCACTCTCCAATGTGGCTGAGAGTGGCTGAGAGTAGCCTTATAACAGCCAAAAATTTAACATCAGGTAAGGCAAGGGGCTGAGAAAGAGGTTGTTAAATCCACAATCATGCTCACTGGTGTCATCTGCTCCATGCCAAATCGTGCCTGTTTGATGTCCTCTCTCGTACTTTCTCAGTCACTCCTCTTTCCTCCCTCCTGTTCATCCAGCAAACTTCTGCTAACAGCAAAAGGCAAATAAGATTGAGAGAAGATAGTGAGATTTCAATCAACACCAAGGTTAAGAAGTAAGAAAAAAAGTAACTTTCCTTAAAAAATGTATCACTCCCTCCCCATGTGACTACTCATTATTTATAGGAAGAAGATGCTAAGTTAATAACACTGAGAGAGGAGCATGGTGTGGCAAGAGACCCAGCTCAGGATCGCACAATAACACACTCACTGGCGAGCACCACATGAATCAAAATGACAAAGCCAATCTAGCGACAAATTCTCTCTTGCTGGCTGTAAACTGCTCGGCTCTCTGGATGGTTGGGTGCAGGAAGACAGGCTGGGGAAAATGTGAGTTAAATTTAAAGTAAAATTCAGTTAGGTGTACAGCCCCTAAACCTCTCCTCTCATTCCCTCTGGTGGACTTAATCGCATCCTGGTTTATAGCACTAGTTTTCTTCCCAGTGATACAGGCTTTCGCTTTTTGTTGGTTCACATGTGCATCATAAAGGCCTGTCAGTGAAGACAGGGAAGGTCAGTAAAAGTCGAATGAGTTCACTTATCCTGGCAGCTGGCTGTTGAGTATAAAACTAACCAGAACCACAAGCGAACCTCAAGAGGGTACACCATATTCTCTTTCTCGCTCTCTTTCTCTATATATGTATTTATATATAGCCTATGTATATACGTATGTATATATATAGCAAACCGCTTTCCTTCGCTGTTAAATTCTGCTGCCTCTAAAGGAACCAGCACACCCTTGCAGGCACCAGGTCAGCAGTATGTGAAAATGAAAGAGTAAAAGGTCAGAATTTCTGTTTCATTTTCTCTGAACAAAGTAAACACATTGAGTCCAAAGCAGGGGTTTCAAATTCTGACACTATGACCCTGTGTTCAGACAAAACTGAGACAACTTTGGACTTTTGGGGATGCAAAAGGGAGGTATAATATTTCCACAGCTGTGATTTTAGCCTCTATTTGTTTACAGTGGTATACTGGCTCACTTAAAAGGCAGCATTAGCTATATGAGATTCTATTTGGTGTTAACCCATACAGACAGCTATTTCTGGATATTATTCATGCTGAATCTAAACTATATGTATATTATTGTTGTAGTATGTTATAGAATGGATGATGAGCCAAATTGGTGCTGCATGCTGCATGTCTCTCCTTCATCCCTTTGACTCTTCCATAACACGTTTTAAAAACCTCAGTTAAACTACAGGAGTCTCTGAGAATGGTATTAAGGAAATACATACTGTATATAAATCAACAATATAAATGGTGAAATCACAACATGAAATATGTCAAAAGCAGGAATGAGGGAAGAAGGGGTTAAGCTAGCTGAGCCCAGGTGCAACATGTTCCACCCCTCTGGTGGTGAGAGTATAAATGCTGGAGAAACCTTTAGCAGTCTTGAGATGGAATCACACTATCCCCAACAGTCCATAAAATACAGTGTTCCTGTGTCACCCCCTCCCTGTATGTCTGGTATGGCCTGTAAAAGACTTAACAGGTCTCACATGACGCTCTCTGTCCATTTGTGCAGTGACTGGCTGAATCCTCAGAAGCAGTGCATGTGACTGAACAGCTTTAAACTGTAAAGGACAATTAGGGGCTTCACAGATGAGCTCATCCTGTATTATTGTCTGGTCACTCTATACATTTTAAACTGAAGTAGAAATCAACAGCTGGTCATTTTCTGGCATTTTGGCATGAGGTTTAAAAGACAGAGATTGTAAAGATATATTAATTGATTTAGTTTTATTTAGATATTTCTATTTTGAAACATGCGAGAGGAGGAGGGTATATGATACGTAGCCCCCAACCAGACTCAAAATAGAGACACTGTTACACACCATGCTCTGTAATCAGTCAGTCACCACAGTGCTACTGTTAATTGACTTTGTTTAAGAACACTTAAAGTACAAGTGAAACATTAACTTTAGCCTTTCTTATGGTGAAATCGTTAGGAAAATGTTAGGGTATTAAATGCGTGTGGCTTTCTTTTAATTATGTGCCGTGGAGTTTGAAGCAGCGATTATTAAAATGGTGTATGTTTGCCACAATTGCATTACAAAAACAGACACCTCTGGACATTCACAGATGGTTGTGATCAGGATTTTTTTTATTTAAGTACAATGTTTATGCCTTTGTAAGAAAACCTGCTCAGGTTTAAAATTATACAGTGGAAGCAATGGAAAAAGTTTAGTTGAGTTGAAAATAAGTCTGAACAGAAGCTGTATGCACAATGTTTAGTTGTAGTTTGGAGATTTTGTTTTTCTCTACAGCTCATGGAGGTTGGGTGAGTGCAAATACAGCACCCTGGGATCCATCCCTCACATGACCTGTGCTGACCTCTCCATTTCTGTCACACAGCTGAGTCTGCAGCCGCTCAACGTACATGGCTGAGAAGGTGTGTGGCCTGGGCCCAACAATCTCTGCCTCGCAGGAAACACTTTAATCTAACACCTCCAGTCCCGCCTCCTGCTGTCCACAATCAAAGCCTCAACTATTTCCTTAAAATCATCTATGCCCTCCCCCATCCCCCTTCTCTATCTCCCTCTCACCAACACTCATTCTCGTACACACACCCACAGACACTTGAACACAATTGTTTCTGTTTCTCTGTGTGACTAGTGTTTTACTCGTATGTCTTTGTTTTAAGTGCTCTCATGCCAAAAAAAGTAATTAGGTCACAGTTTATCTGAACAAAAGCACTCGCACAATAGTTGCATCTCCAGCTCTCACTGTTATGAAAAGGATACAAACACATGTCCTCAAACTGGCTGGATTAAGGATTCCTTTCTAGGGTCAACAGAGCTAAAAGCCTCAGATGTTCTCTCCATGAACTCGTCTTTAAGTTTACTGAGGTAAAACATCCCCCCCCCCCTTGACAACTTCCTACTCAGTCCAGAGGTGGATCATTCAGCATTAACTTGCAGACAACACACATTTACAGTGTACACACACCTAAAGGCACACATCCTGGATTGCCCTGGTTGAGTGACAACACCTGAGAGATTGTGATATGTAGGTGAAAAGAACGACAGCAGTGGCCCGTTTGTCATTACTCCTGGTAATGTGGCCCAGCTGCCTGCCTGTCACGTGGCGCCACACATACTCAAATCCCAAGGTGCTTAGTGTGTGTAAGTGTGTGCGTGTGCATGTCTGTCTTGGCTGGCTGCTCCTCCTGCTTAAAGCCCCTCAGGAAGAAGAGACTGGAGGGCTGTGTAAAGTGTCTGATGTTAAAAGTATGACTCCTCAACTGTGATCGCTGCAGCATTTGGTGGAAAAGGCCAGATCCCCTGCTGGCTTTAGTGCAGTGTAAACACGGCTCCTTGTGTGAGAAAAAGACAGACAAAGAGGAAGAAACAGAGAAAAAGAGCAAAGTGTGAGACGAAGAAGGGGAACAGAGACAAAGGGATGGCACTAACAGCCACAGCATGCTGTTCTTCATATTAGACTGTGAATCTCATTAAGATGACTTCTCTAATCAGCATCTGAGAATATTCAACTGAAGGCCATCCGCTCTGCTCCCCGCCTCCTTCCTCTCATGTTGATTACACTGATGCATAAATTTCCCATTGCTTTTTTCTCTTTTTCTAAAGTTTTTTTTTCTACATTTATTCAACTCCTTAAGAAAGTTGTGTCTGTAGTTCTCTACTTCCATTATGTCCACCGGCCTGTTTTTACATGTGAAACACAGCAGGCTGCCCCTTGTCACATCAGGAAAGGCTTGTTTTCCACCATTTCAGCTCCACTCAATAAGCAGTGGACATAACTGGGTGCTCATGCTGAAAGCTTATCTTTTTGCATTGACAGCTTACTAAACTTTGCTCACAGTGACATGAAATATTTGCGGTTGCTTGAACATGATGATGAGCATGAGTATTTTCTGAAATGCTGATGAGAGCGTTCTTAACTTTCTCTTTTCTGATGCGTGGATGAAAAGCAAAATGGTGCAAGGATGTTTACATTACCATATTATAGCACAGATATTCTATCCTGGAAAGTTGAGGATGAAGTCATTATGGCAGAAGAGGTGTCAATGGTGTGTCGGTTACGTAGGTCACATTATAGGGTGCCAGCAGGAAGTTGGCCAGTTGTTTAATAGGAAAATCTGATCACTTGAAGGAATGTTCCTTTTTTTTATTTGCCCCATGCATTTCCTTAATGAGAGCAGCTGACATAAACAAACTCCAGCTATTGTCCAGAGACATTAAAACAGTAATATTTGATTGTCATTGGTAGGATTTGCATGGCACACGATGAAACAGAGGAGATTAGAGGTTGGAAGCAAACTTGCCTGAGACATTCCCTACACCCTAACACCACACATGCTCATTCTTTAATCATGATCAAGTCCTGCCAACACTGGAAAATCTAAATTCCAAAAGCTGTTTGGCATCAAATGGGACCAACGCAGCCTCATCTATCTTTCTATCATCTGACAAAATGACTAATGTGAGCTACTGGAGCTTCACTCCTCTAAAGTCCCAAACCTAAACACCCTCAACACACTTATAGCCTCTCATAGACTCTATTCTTACATCTTCTGAAGCAGCACTGACTTTACACACACCTTTAGGTCCAGACTGATTTACTGTCTGTCCTCCAGGTCGTCCCTTTTTCTCAACGCTATCCAGCGGCTTAAGGCAGCCTTCCCACAGTCCCGTGTGCTCAGGGTGTGTTTCTGGCACTAAATGTGCAGATAGGATAAATAAATCAAACACAGACCCTGTGAGAGCAGAGACTGGAACAAGCTACAGAGAATAAAGAAGACATCTGGTGGAGGAGCCTTTCTGAGAGGAGAAAATTACTTATAGAAAGACATAATGATAAGACAGACTGGAGCATCGCTTCAAAAGTTCGCATCAGTTCGTATCAGATGTTTGGTAATTTTACAAATAACACATCTTGCAGTTGTCACTTACCTACTACTGTTAGAACTTACTACTGTAAATTCAGATATAATACATATTCGGTATTTAGGTTGGTTTTTTGAGTGTGCGACATGCAACAAAGGTCCTTAGCCGGATTCGAATCATGGGTGTTGCAGTTACATGGTATTCACACTAACAAAAAAAGGCTAACAGACACTTCTTGAAAAGAACTACATGATTTGTTACTACTTGTTTATAGAGTGACAGCACAACAAAAATGGTCATCAGGTTTAGGACCTTACAGAATATAATAATACAAATATATTGGATAAATACAATAATATTCCTGTTATTCATACAGTTCGTCTGGAGCTAGCACAGTCTTGATAGAGTAGATTATTATTATTCAGACTATAGCAGGTGAACTTCCAACAAACAAAATTCTCCATGAGTGACACATATGGCTTTTCATTTATAAATATATGAATATTACATTTGCTGAGGTTTTAGTTTACATTTGCTGAGGTTTTAGAAAATCATCTAGAAGTCTATAATAAACTCATCTTAACTAACTGAGATAAAAGTATTTTTTTATTACTGGACTGGTGCAATCCAATCCTGGTATTGAAGAAAGAAAACTGAAACAGGCATCTTATTGTGAGATCAACTGAACTGCTGACCAGAAGGAGAGATCACATCTCCGTCAGCCACAAAATGCGTCAACTCAGAGGGCTTATGTTGTGTTATAGCACATGCTGTTAGCCAGTTTGGAGAGCCAGTCGCATTTGTAGTCCATATAAAAACGCAGCTATGAAAGCTAGAACACTTGATGCCAAATCAACACTGGTCCCAGTGGGTTAGTGAACACAGATCTTATTAAACACTGTGGCTGCTGCTGCATTCAGTAGAATAAGGGCAAAACGCATGCACTAACCTCCATCTGCAGTGGTCAGGTGTGGTAGGGAGACTCTCCAAACAGCAGAATATACTTTATGTGTGTTAATGTACAAGAGTGCAGAATGAATTGAGAGAGAAAACAGAAGGAGATGGATGGAGCAGCAAGGAGAGTCTGATGAAGTAGAGAAAAAAACAGAGAGAGAGGGCCAAGAAGAAGCGAGAACAGCCATCCGCAGCAAATGTGCTGGAAGGCTTTCGTATCGGGGTGACAGGTGCATTATCATAGGTTAATGAGAAGACTAGTGCTGCCTGTAGCTGCAATCAGGAGAGCGCTGCCTCCACTAGCACCTCCATCAATCAGATCAGACATAAACTCCCACTCAAACACAAAGCACACACTCACAAACACCCAGGTACAGTAGACCAGCACGTACAAAACAACACATACAAATACCCTGAATGCAGACAGAGTGAAATACAGCTTGTGGGGTACAACAATGTGGCTGCAATTTGGGACAAAAGATTACAGTGTGATTATAAGGTATTTATGAGCACAATAAGAGATAATTAGTACCTCAGGCACAGGTGTATAATCTAAAGATGTTAACCACAGCTGGCACTGCAGTCTGATCTCTGTAGAAATAAGCAGTGGTGAATTTTCTTTTTTTCTTTCAGGCTTCATAGTTCTGTTTTAATTACTTTTCTTCTTATTTTTCTATTGTAATGTAACATATGAAATGTGAAATGTCATACTGGTTGGTTTTGACTGTCCAGAACTCCATTGTTAGGCAGTACCAGAGCCAGAGAGCTGCACATCAAAGCATGGTTGTGGCATCTTTTTGTACATATCTATGACTGTTTTTATGGTGTCTCAGGGACATCATGCTCAGGTAGGTCTGATCAAACTGCTCCCGCACAATCCTGGTGAAAGAAAGACAAGAGCTGAGATAGCGTACTGATCAGTGGCAGCACATGACCTAGCACACCAAACCACTGAGGTCACTTCAGCTACCTCACCTTAGAAACACAACAAACACTTCTATCAGTAACTGTCATAGCTCTGAAATCACTGTATTTGAGCTCAGAAACGCTATGTGTTACTAACAGGGAGACGGAGGCAAAGCAGATAAGGCGAAATGGTAAAGGACAAAGTCAAAGGCAGAGGTTGACAGAAGGCAGGTAAATACTAGGTGAACAGAGCAAAGTAAGCAAACAATAGGCACAGTCCAATAACGGGCATGAGGTCAGGGCAGGAAAGAAACAGACAGGAAGTTACAGCAGGTATCAAACATCATGAAATACAGTGAATACTGTTATCAGGACCCCCCGCGACCCGAAATGGATTAAGCGGTAGATAATGGATGGATGGATGGATGGACTGTTATCAGGATGACAAATAACCTTTAGGTCTACAACCACCTCACCTTAAACAGTGAATATACCTGTGTCCCTAGTCTCACCAGTTGTTTACCAAGAAAATGTTATTTAAACAAAATCCTCAATTTTGCGTCTTAGTACTTGTATAAGTTTTGACTTGACACCGCTAGAAACAGGCCGTGTTTGCAAGCTGTCGTTGCTTTGGTGTTTCTGTAATAATTTTAAATAACTCCTGCCTTTTTTTAAATAAAAGGCAGTTTTAAATAACTGCCTTTTCTCAGTTTTTATGTGCATCTCTCTCCTCCAACTCACTGGACTGAAGTACAAACAGTGTATTCTTACAGGCTCATGTTGCTGACGTTCACTGGTGTTTGGCAAAGCAGTAGAGCTGTGCCAGAGAAATTTCCGAGGTCTTTACTCTCAGTCGGTCAAAGAGGCCACATGGAGAGGGGAGCTTGCCCTTATCATACTGGATTATCCCACAAGAGAAAAGCGAGAGTGGTATGAAGAGCAGGAGTGAAAGGAAGGTGATGCTGGGAGAAAATCAGTATATCATTCTTCTCTGGTGCTGGATTCTACAAGCCGCTGGGCAGGAAATGAGGCGGAGGACACCCACTGACCTGCAGCCACTTGCTGCCTCTCAGCCTTTGATAGAAACAATTTAAACAGCTAATGGAACTAGACTGGTTCTCTTTCCATCTCATACAGGGACACTGTGACTCATACTGCTCATTTCTGATTAGAGCTCTTCAGGCTTAAAAAGTAATCTGCACCAGACAGGGGATAGACTCAGCTAGTTATGTTATTAAACATATCTATCAGAACGATATGTGTGACAGACTGAGTGCACACTGTTTATGTATGATCCCTTAGAGAGATTAAAAACAGGAAAACCACTGAGGGTCTGTGTGGGAGGAAGAGACCATGCAGGCAGGTCAATCTGCAGGTGGAGGTGGGACTGGGTGTGGAGAGAGTGAGGGGAATGTGGGGTACCCCCTCAACATGTTCAGTGTAAACAGGATGCAGACAGGAAACTCAGTGGGCAGCGGGAAGTTAAACACACATCATCACCATCGTCTACTGTAACTTGGATCATAGAGCAGTGGTTTAACTAAAAACACACACTGACCGGGAGATAAATAGTCGAGAGAAAATCCTCGTTAAGATTAATTTTATTTGCATGTATGAGCTCTATCGACTGGTGTAAAAGGCCTTTACATGTATGTTTCCTGTTATTAAAAGACAGTGCTGCAAAAGTTTTACTTGGCTATTACACAAAGAAATAAATCTGTTTTTTTCAGTGATTACTTAACACGTGGCCATGACATCTTCATTATTCATCCTTTATTCACTGGAAAAACCAAGGAGCTGGTGGTAGACTTTCACAGGCGCAAACATTCTCCACTGCAACCACTGAACATACAGGGTAGGGACATTGAGGCTGTGGAGAGCTACAGGTACC
>JAUYWH010000024.1:15597213-15611949 GCA_034779795.1 Ctenopoma multispine
TTGTACTGTTCACTTTCTGCCGTGACAATGCAAATTTCCCACTTGTGGGACTAATAAAGGATTATCTTATCTTATCTCTTATCTTTAATATCATTCAGTCTCTGTGGGGTCATCATTGGTCCCACTTCCTCAGCTGTAGACTCGCTGATTGACAGATAGGGGAAAAGAGAGAGGAAGCTTGTTTTCCTCTTTGTCCTGGATGGGTGTGTATGTGTGGGAGCTGATGAGTCTAGCATTAACGTGTCTTTCTCGACTGTAGACCCACATTTTCCATAGCCTACATAAAAACAATCAAAAATAGTGAAGAATTATCATCACGGTATCTTTCAAGGATCCTCAAATGCCTCGTTTAACGAAGCGAGAGTCCAAAAGTCTAAAATCCAAATATATTCAGTTTATTGTCATTAAACGTTTGTCATTTTTGCTTAAAGCTGAACCACGTTCAGCTTTCAAGCTACAGAATAAACAGATAAACAAAATAACTCATAACAATAGAGGTACCGGTTAGTTTGCTGGAGCTTAATGTGATACTGTTTTCCCAGCATTTCAAAATTCAAATGAATTATGTTTACACTGAAACAAAACCACAGAAAACCCTCAATGTCAACAAAATGCTTGCTTTATAAATCAGTTCAGTGGTTTAAATGACACATTTTTACACAGTTTCCAGTGGTGAAACAGTGTTGCAGTAAAAGTAATACTGGTTTATCCAGAAACAGAAAAAACAATCTACAAACACAATTTCCAGGAAAGTTGGGACTAAAGTCTGTATTTATTTATCTAACAATTTAGAATTTGATGCCTGCAACACATAGAAAGCAGCAGACGCAAATCAAGACTGAGAAGTGAAACCATCGTGTTGCCGTTACAAAAATGGGCACATGTGCTTTGGTCTAGTTTGGAAAAAAAGCCATACATCAGTTCTGTGCTGAAACACTACCCAGTTCTCTGGGCCCAAGCTCATGTGAGATGGGAAGTGTAATAGTGTAGACTTGCCGGACAGGTCAGGTTGTCTAAGTCAAGACAAAAAAAGACCATGTAGATTCAGAAACAGGTTCAAAAGTCAGATAAATAAAGACAGAGATCTGAGATAATGTGGGGGTGCATCAGTGCGACGTCATGGTCGGGCTGATTCCTGGTCGAAGACAACTTCAAGGTTTCTCGCAGCAGGAATTGAGGCCAACTCTATGTCATATAGTGTGACTAGATGGTTGGATACCCTGCCACTGAGTGTTAAGTCCTAAATACAATAACTAACTAGAATAAGTAACTCTTATTTTTTATCTGAATTTAGGAGTAGTAGATTATTGGCTAAAACACCAGACAGGCATTTTGAATAGAGGTAGCTTGCATAGCTTGTTAGTAAAGGTAGACAGATCTGATCCCATATGGATAAAACATCTTTGAGCAGTCTTGTTCGGAAGGGGTCTAAGAGACATGTTGATGGTTTAGATTAACTAATTGTTGAAATCAGCTCAGCAAGATTTAGATAAGCCTAATAAGACTGTTGTAGATGAAGATCCATTCATGCCAGTTACAGGGAGGATCTCTAATAGTTACAATCACAGATATTCATAAAGTCATTGTTACTGAGAGCTCAACAGAGCTGTAAGGCTTTGCCAGTCTGGTCACAGGGCTGAACATAAAACAGGAGTTATTATTTTTCTCTATTAATTATTAATTAACAATGTGCTATGCCAAATTCGTATAAATTAGTTGGACACTCTTTTTTTCTGCTTTTATGATGTGTATTTTAAGCTACTGATTTGTGGATTGTACCATGGAGATAGCTTCCTTTGATTCAGCGCCTTCATTTTTACAGGGACAACCGTATTGAGGCTGTATCATTTCCAAGATAACCGACTTGTGAAGCAACATCTTTTCCCGTCAGCGAATGTTTCACCAGGATAATGCCAGGACTTATTCTGTATGCGCTACAACAGTGTGGCTTCATAGTCAGAGACTATGTGTGCTTAACTGACCTGTTTGCAGTCCTGGTCTCTCTCCTGCTGAACATGTACAGTATGTCGCATCATGAAGATGAGATTTAGGCAACAGACTGTTGAGCAGCCCACTAAGAATGGGCAAATATTCCACTTTCAAAACTGCTTCAATTAGCATCCTCAGTTCTCAAACAGAAAGTGTAATTAAAAGATAATGTGCAGTAGCAAACTAGTAGCAGTGTGTTACTGGTCAGTGTACACTTTTGTCACACACTCTAGGTTTTTATTGCATTTTAGAAAATGACCAGACTTTTCTGGGAATGGGGTTTATAGAAGGAAAATGAATAATAATTAATAGGGTGATTTCAGTTTTTAATAAAGTGCATGTATGGTCATACTGTGATTGTTGCATATTCTTTTGGCAATTTACAGATGATAGTGAAGAGGCAGACAGGACAAACAAGGTGTATGACACATGACAAAATACCCAGGCTGGACTTTAACTATGGACGTTACCAGTTCATTCCATTGTATATTTTAGCTTTGATCTCGGAGCAATGTCAATAGATAGCAATCAGAATTTTTCCTTTTGTCATGCTGACAGTTTGCCTTATAAAGATCCAGTAATGGTAAATGTTGAAAATGTTTTTTCTGTCCAGTTTTAGGAGAGCTCCCTGATGAGATGGGGCTCTGTTCAGTTATTGAAAAAGTCTCCTGAGAAAATACTAAGCTGTACTCATTATACCAAGGTTAAGTGTCTTAGACAATAGTATATTAGAACAGTAAGCTCTAATAGCAGTGAGCCACAGGGTAGTCAAACTAAATTAACAAGAAAATACAAAGACTTAATTGGAAAATAATCGAAAAAAAAAAGAATTAGTTCAGATGAGTAGAACTGGGAAAGTATTGTCTTCAAAATTTGCAGAAGTCCACAGTTAAACCTGAAGCCTTTATAAATTGGGTTATTTTTTTACATAATTAATCCATTGATGAATAATCTCTTATTTTATACTTTATATGATGTAACCTACTAACTTTGCTAATCTTGTTCAACTGCATTTCTGTTAGTCAGTACCAGAGTTGAGCATGTACTGCCATCATCTGGTTGCTCTAAGTATAAAACCTGACATCTGACTACAGGGGAAACACCAAAGAGTACAGTTCCTGATAAAGTGTTCTTGAAAAAGAAGTTCTGTTGCCCCTGGTTTAGGTTTAAACTCATTACACTGAAATAAAAATTAAAGTGTTCAAAAATTCTAGTGAATTGAAGTTTATTAATAGTTGGGCATAAAATAAAATTCAAATTATGTTTTTGAAACATGGCTTAATGGTCCACAACTATAGTTTTTACTTTACAAAGTAATTTATTTTTTTATAAATGTATCAAAAATATTTTAAAACAAAAACCTTCATCTCTCATTAAGTTTAAATTAATATTTCAATTTGGCAGATCATAAAATAGAGGCTGTTTTTGTAAAATACATTCTCCCATTAAATAATGATTAAATGCTGACATAAACGTGAAATGTGTGATGGCATGACAAAAAAACAAAACAAAAAACAATTTATCCATGAAACTGACCACAGGTTCTGCTATAATAAAGTGTTTGATATTAATTGGAAGGACTGAGATGATGAGATGGATAATGAGTGGGATGAGGAAACTTGAAGCAACATTTTTATCAAAGATAGTATGAGCTTATGAACATTTTTTGGCCACTGAAAACATCACTGTTAGCTTCTCACTCTGTCTGCTTGTCTTGAAAATCATCCAGATAAGGGAAAACACCCTGTGAAAACTCAGCAGATGTTTACAT
Organism: Ctenopoma multispine; assembly: GCA_034779795.1. Classification (NCBI taxonomy): domain Eukaryota; kingdom Metazoa; phylum Chordata; class Actinopteri; order Anabantiformes; family Anabantidae; genus Ctenopoma; species Ctenopoma multispine. The sequence continues at coordinate 15,600,974 of JAUYWH010000024.1, forward strand.
TGTGGCAGTAAGATATGTAAACAACATATTTTACAAAATTAAAGCAGGATGAGCTTAAAATAAGGATGTCTGGGGTAGGTACTGTGGCAACATGTCTGTTCACATACTCATTTTATGCTATGAAATGAAAATTTAGCTTCAAGAACGATGACAGATCCACTCTAAGGGATCCAATTCCTCTGACCCAGACCAAAACAGTGCTGACAAGCTGCTGCGGCAGCCACATTCTGTACATCATAAACAATAGAGAGGAACTAAAGAACAATAGGGCTCTTAAAACAAGAGCCTGTGGGTGACAGAGTTCCCATATAACAATGCTGAACAAGCACTTTAGTGCTGTAATGTATTTCTAAAGTCAAATATACAGTTGTAAAAAAAACAGGTGACGTGAATTAAAAAAAGAACAAAGAAAAATAGAATACTCACTTAACACATCATACACTCACTTACTTCATGCTAAACTAGTCATTTTGGGAAAGCTACTGGTTACCAGTGAAGACACACCCAAAAGGAAGACAGATGTGATTTAGAGTCTAACAGATGATGAATAGTGGGAGGTAGGAGGAGGAGGTGGTGGGTAGTACCCAGGGTAACTCTGTACAAGAAGCTCATGATAAAAGCCAAAACCTCGACCACAGCAGCCGTACTTTGGACATTTCCTCCACCCTTTTCACTAAAAATACCAGCTGCAAGATCACAGAGTGGCATTGATCTCAGTGAGCGTCTAACATGTGCATCCCCCGAAGTCAGAAGACGCTCTGGTTCTGAGTTGACTAAATGTCACTAAAGTGCACGCACTACTAACATATTAAGCGCTTCATTGAGGTAAGCCAAGGAAAATATAACACATACCTTAACACTTGTATATAATCCAATTCAAATTCTCAGGCTTCCATTAAAAATATGAAGTCAATTAAAAAACACAAATGACACAACAAAGGTTGTGGACTTATGTCCAACAAGTGAGTCAAGCTTGACTCAGAAGTGTGTGTGTGTGTGTGTGTGTGTGTGTGTGTGTGTGAGACAAACAGAGAAAAAGAAATTTGCACAGCTGTCAAGGCAAAAGAAGCTGAAAGGGTGGAGACAGCAGTCATATTTTGTGTGTGTGTACATAAAAATGTGAGACAAGGAGAGGGAAATAGTTCATCCATCTGTGTGGGGGGTGAAGCTTGCTCTCTCTTCAGCTCAGTACTTTGGTACTTTGGTATAATCCTCCTGGACAACACTCTTGCAGAGACACATGGAGAGGATCATTCCGAGGAGCTGGTGAAGATGAAATTGTCAAGTTAGTCATCATAGTTTTAAGTGACAAATGGAGCATTCAAATTTCTATATATGCGAGGTCCAAAAATGTACAGAACATATTTTGTACAACAGTCGACGCATCTCTTCTGTATCGCATAATTATTTATGTTGAAAGTAGGGCTGCAAAAAATAATTATGTCATTAAATTCCAGATACTAAAGAATGGTTATCACTATTTCCTGAGGCTCAGGGTAATGTTGTGAAATTGTTTTGTCTAAACTCTAAATATATTCAGAGAAATAAGTTAATGTGAAGATAGAAAAGAGAACACGTGACTGAAATCTTCCAACATACCATCCATGTGTCATGCGAGTATGGTATGGAGATAGAAATGTCAGGACTACCCTTTAGTACTAATGTACCTTACCTCTACTACTGCCACACAGGCACAGATTCCCAAAATAACTCCACAGTTGTCCATGAGCCATTTCTCCACACTGCTTATACAACCCTGAAGGAGAGAATGAGAGAGGGATAAAGAAAGAGAGTGTGGTTAAGAAACACGCTGAAAAAGTGGCACTGCGAGCTGAAGTACAGACGAGAGAAGAATGACTACGTGATCCCATCCGGACATGAACAAGAGCCTTTTTAAAACACAACTATTGGCTTTGGACTGGGTCAGTGAGGGGAAGAATAACACAGCTAAGCTGAGCCGAGAGAAACAGTGACGAGATAGAGAGAAGAAAGGTTTCAAAACATGCAGACCAAACACGCCTCAGTTGGTTGAATTCACTGTGCTGATTAAGTGCAAACACAATGCCACACTGAACTGGCACCCAGAGTTACACAACATGGGTCAATCTGACTTATGTAATGAGTAAAGATATGAGGCCTATCAGACACATGCAAAATGCTGTTCACCAAGAAAACACCACCATCAGCCATAGTCATAGTCCTGACTGAAAGACTAACAACATTAATATGCTTTTTACATGTACGTTTATGGATGGGTAATAATATTTCAGCGATACATACAGTATATGATGTTGAATCAAACTTTGCATATTAAAATCATGTTTAGTTTTTATTTTTGAATGCAGGACTTTTACTTCTAATATGGTACTTTTATCTTGTAGCATTGTAACATTAAACCAAATGAAATATCTCAGTACTTCTTTGTGAGTATAAAAACACTGCAAACATGTTTAAGCCGTCACTTCCTGCTCTATGTAGCAAAGCCTACTGTCATGACTCAAGACCTAACCATGACAATTAAATGGAAAGCAGACAGGCTAAAATATATACATATAATCACCCTTGTAGTATCACTTCTTCGCTGGTACCAAAGTAGAAACCCGCATTGAAAAAGTAACTTCCCAAGAATCATCAGAATAAAGGAACCCGCAGGCAAGCTGTCACCAGAAGGTTCACAGCTGAACAGGAGATTATAATCTTCGTACATAGTGTAGACATAGGAGTACAGAGTTTAGAAGTGTTATGCACCGTTTCATAGATGGGAAGATCTTGTGACATGTTCTCACACAGGCCCACTTCCTTGATATCGGTGCCAGGCAGGGAGCCATTACGACAGGAACATGGGTAGAGGAATTGGGAGCTGTTCCTGATCAAGAGGTTCTCAGTCCAGTTTCCTGGACCAGTCCATCCACAGCACTGGATCTGGTGATATGAAACATTGGGAGATAAAGAGAAAAAATTTAAAATGGAGTGAAAAAGGACAAAAGATGATTATTTGTTTCTCTTTGAGAATGAGTGTTGCTACTCTTTGCTTGTTGAGAACAATCTCTTGTTGGCTGCTGTCTTCAGAGAGATTGGGGGGAAGGAGGTTTGGTAGGAAATGGCTAGAGCAAGAACAAGAGCAAGAGGGAGGGAGAAGGAGATAGAGAACAAGATGCACTCTGCCTTCAGCTTGCTTCAGACCAAATTTTATTTGCTATAGACTAATTATTGCCTAGCACTTAACAATTCCTGGCATGTTCTTAATCGTGACAAGTTGGGTCTTAGTTTGTAGTAACTCAGAATTTACAGAAACCCAATGGTAATTGCTTGTGTCTTCTCCTTGTAAGTCGCTTTGGATAAATGCGTCTGCCAAGTAAAGTAAAGTAAAAGTGAAGTAATTAGTTTATTGGGATAGTTCACCTAAAGCAGAAAAAACATACAGTGTTTTCTCACTTAGCACTCTTGTTTGTGGTCATGCAAATGGCTTCAGTTGTAGGTCCTGTGAATAGAGGAAATTACCTCTAAACAACAAAAATTTTAATCCTGAAAGTTATTCAGAATAATCTATAAAAAAATCTTACATGGTGTGAGGTCTGTGTGATGACAAACATATGTTAAAGTTGCTGCAGAGCAACGCTTGAAGTTATCAAAACTTCAATCTACCCTATTGCATTATAGTAGTGGCAGGAAACACAAAGATTGATTACAAAACCTAGGCACATGAAAAAAACGATTTCTGCATGTCTTGATATCACAAGGGATACCGTAGAAGCAGTCTTCTTGTAATTTGGTTAAGTGACAGTGTAGCATGGCTCTGTATAATAAGCAGTCTTCATGTCACAGGTTTTAGATTGTAATTAGAAGCCAGTGAGTCAGAAAAACAGCTTACTTTGGCCTCAGTTATAATTCCTAGTTAGAGATATGAATTTCTGACAGCTAAGTCAGAAATTGATAACATCTCTACTGTTAATGTCTTTAAGTGCCATATAATTTTAACAGCAGTGTTATGGGATGTTTTTTAAACTAAAGAGGTATTAATGATGAGTTGTGCAAACTGTCACATTTTTATTACACACTTGTTCAATTCCCATAGTTATTTTTATTTTAAAAATTTCAGCATTGTTTAAATAAGAACATGAAAATTAACATTGATATTTACATAAACTTTTTCTTGAATGAAAAAAACAACAACAAACAAATCAACTCAACTCAACTCACCTTTCTCTGAATGTAGTCCCAGGTGTGCTCTGTAGTCCTGTTGCCGGTGTAGTTGATGATCATACCATGCATGATGTTGGCCATCTCATGTTTTAACTATCAAGTACATGAGAATACATCATTATAACATTGACAGGTTTATGCAACACACAAATACTGACTACTTTTTAGTTAATGCACTGCAGTATACCAAATAGTAGGTAGGTGGAAATGTGTATGTTTGAATTTACAGTAAGCCTGTAGTTAGGCAGCATCTCAGGTGGCACTGCCCTGTGAAGTCTTGTGCTGAGTTTAAACATTGCACAAGCAGGCCAGCAGTAGCAAGACTGTGTTTATGTGTGTAACACCACAGATTGGTGGCAGCGATGTAGCTTCAGAGCTCTACTGGAGATCAGTGAGACCATTGGCTTATTCTGAGGAAGGGCACCACCCTGCCGTGTGGTGAGCCTTAAACACAGGGAGTGTGCCTAAGGGTACAGACACACATACAAACATGCTGGAGGGCTAACAGCTGAAAAGGCAAAAACAGCCCCACCTATGCTGGGTCCTCCAGGGATGAAATATATCAAGAGAAGAGTGTTTTATGTCCTAGCAAGGAATGGTAGTATTAAATTAATGTGAGAGGCTGGTATGTTCAAATACAACACTCCCTTCACACACACAGAAATCAAACACACAAGGCTGGTTCTATTATATAGTTCACATTGTAAGGACTTGTGTGATCACCAGTTTGACTGAAAAGAAAAAATTAAAACATTTATAGTGGGGGAATAACAAAAAATTGGTTTAGCTACTAATAATGCTCCACAAACCTAAAAACACTGATATTCAGCTGTATTTTCAAATGTTTTTAATCTACCTGCATTTGACTGTTATCTTTTTTTTCTTCTAATGTTTTACTAATTTTTTAGTAACTACTACTACTAACTGAAATACGTGGGTATTTCTGTATAGTGTTAACAGACATATTTCATATTGTTGCCGTCAACTATTTGTTATACTTTATATATTGTGACAGTTTAGTTTGCTTTACTAATGTGTTTACTCAACTCTGAGGAATTGGTGGCCTCTCCTGTAGGGGGCACTGTGTCATTAACGACTTTCACAGAAAATGGCTTCTATCCCTGACGTGATAATTACTGACATAGATGAGGCAGTGCTACACACACGCTGTAATGCTCATTCACCATTCATTTGTTTGCCCTCTCTGTTACTCTCAACACAAAAATGAGACAATAGAAACACTCAGGAGGATATTCTGCCTTCTACTTCCTCTACAGATGTCATGCATGCTCATTCAGTCCACCTGCTTCACCTCACTGCCACAACAGTCACAAACAACATCCTGTCACTTTCCAATGGCTGAATTACACAATAGTGTTTAATAACAGGATGGTTGGGGCTCCCCAGTAGGTTTAAGACCTAAAAATGCAGCAATTCTTAGCTGTAAAGAGGGGCAGCACAATTATCCATTAGACTGCAGCTTTACCAGCGGAAGAATAAGCGATGGGAGGGAGATAAAGGTAACAGGATGTCAAAGTTAGAAAAGAGAATAAAAAAAGTGAAAAACTAAAAAGAAAAACAAAGAAAAAGTTGAAACAAGAGGACAAATTATGAAAAAGTGAAAATAAATTGTGTAGGTAGGTAGGGAGAGAACAGACTGGTAAAGTACACTGAAGCTTGTAGTTTACCCGGTCTCTTTGGAAGTAAATGAGAACTCCTGCTGTGACCTGGGCGATGAGGATGAGCAGGAGGCAGGTGAAGTACTGTGGAGGATTAAAAAGAAATTTAGGTATAACAACACAATCAAAACTTCCAAACACTGAAAAATTTGCAGCAATAACAAATCTCGGTAAATTAAAGAAGATTAAATTAAGAAAAAACAGCTATGTTGAATATCTAACAATGTGAAAGGGATCATCCTCAGTAATGAACTCACAAAGAATTATCAACTGAATCTGGAGCTCTTCTGCTCTTAAGACGATTTATAGTGAGTTTAGCTGTTCAACCCACAACTTTGCTGTTATAGTTCACTCTCAAAAGATTGGCAGCAGCTGTTTCCACAGAAATGCTATGACAAACCACTGTACACTACCTGCTCAAGATTACACAGCAAAGTGACACAGTTAGAGACTAACTGGTGAACACAGTGGAGTAAAGTGCATATAAATATATTTTCTTGATGAGTTGGTAGAGACCAAAATGAGAGCTTAAAGAGAGTGAATTATAATATTACTGTGTAACTGTGAGATAAATAAACAATACATTTTATCACTTTACATTGTGTTAAAAATGTATTATTGCACATTTAAAAATCACATTATTATTACAGAACAAAACAATAAGGAAAAAAATCTCTGGGCAGACACTAGTTTGTTTAAACTGTATTTTGAGAAATGCACATGTTAAACACAATCTCTAAAGATTTCTGTAAGAATAATGAAAGTCATTAAAGATCCTTCCACAGACTTATGTTCTCTATGCTGCTTGTATCTGTGGTAGCGATGGTCTGTTGCCAGCTGGTCACTGTCACTGAGGAAGTAGGTCACAGCAATTCTTCAGTTAACCCTCACAGGTTTAACACTGAAGAGGTCATGTACCCATTCCTACTCTTGCCGTACCCCCTACACCTCATTGGCTTTATCCCTGTCACCCCTCCCCTTCGTAAATCCACACATGCTACAAGCCATCAGCCCACGCATAAGCAGACATGCTGAAAGGCTTTACTGTCAGCAGGAATCTATCAGGTGTTCTTAGCCAAGCCTGAGATTTCAAGCAGGTGTTTTAAATCGACGCAATGCCAACAATTACCGTGACTTCACTATTGGCAGAACAATAACATTAAATACATGAAAGAGATGTTAAATAAACTACTACGGCTATTTAAAATGGCTAAACACTAAGAACTGTTTATATATTATTCTTAAAGATTTTATGTCTCCAATTATGACCACAATAGCAGAGAGACGAGAAGAGATGAAAAAACAGCCGTGGTCTGCTATAGTTAGCACTTTAACCTCTAGCTCCCAGGGTTCCTCACTCTAGAGAAATGTTACACTGTGGGTTAAAACAATTGTACCTTCCCTGTAATGAAATACAACATTAGGTTTCCTGTGTAGATATGAAGTGTAGTCACATGGTCACATTCTACATGCAATTCTGAGGCATGTTTAACTTTAAACTTCCTCATGTCACCAAGTCGCGGATGTTAACTGCATGTCTGCCTCATAAGAAAAGAGACCAGGCTGTAACATGTTTGAATTAAAGTTCCTCACCAGACCCAGCATACAACGTATTTCACAGATTGCTCCTATCCAGCCAAAGAAGCCCATGACCATTGACAGGGAACCCACTCCGATGAGGATGTAGGAAGCTCCTTTTACCGTGTCTGATGATTCCTCTGGAGAAAACACACAGTAAGATATCAGCTAGGAACAAAATAATAAAATATTAAACTACAAACTACACATCTACTACAATAGTTTTATAGCAACAGTTCATAGTTAAATTCAGTTCTTTAGTTAAACCACGTTTGTTTATTAAAAATTAACTAATTAGCTTACGAAATACAATCACATTCATGGGAGTTTCATGATAGTTTCATGATAAAGTAACAGAAGCAGGGATATTATCTCTTTTCTACTTTAACCACAGTGTGTGCTGGCAAAAAAACGCAGCTCAAATTAATACCTTATTCCCATGCAATAATACTTAAACACAGATGTCTGCAACAAGTCAAAAACTCTTCTCAGAAACCTACTTCTCTGAATTCAGAGAATTCTAGTGTTTCACTCCCACAACAGATTATTTTAGTAGGCCACCAGAGAGAGAGTTGGACCAAGACAAGTCAATGTGTGGCTAGATTAATTGATTTCTACTTTGGTAAGTAGAATGGGAGAACCACAGAAGGAGGTGGGGGTGGAAGTGGAAGGACTGAAACTGATTGGAAGGTTGGAGAAGAGATAAACTGGAGCCATTTTGTGACTGCGTATTATCTGGATTGGAGAAGGTGCAGAGAGGGAGAGAACAGTCTGCAGATAAAGCTGGAATATGAGCACTGTGAAGTAGCTCCAGCTCCTAAAGCTTTCTGAGCCAAGCAAACCAGCCAGAGCTGTTGGAGAACTCACTCCCATCCATTTGGTGAAGAGCAACTCCTCCACCACTGTTCTATAAACTCAATGTTACTTCTTAGGTTGCTCGTTAGGAAGCTGGATATTATAATTCCCATTATCATGTTAGCTGCTGATTTTCTAAGAATAATTGAGGTCTTAACAACACAAAAACAAATTTATAGAAATATTAGGTTTAACATTGATGTTGTAATTTACTGAAACACCACTGATACTAATCTGCAGAAATGCTCCCTCATATACATCATTACATGCATGTACACGGTTGACCAGAGCAGCACATGTTGTGGTTTGAGAATAAATGAAAGCTAAAAGTATGCAGAATGTTTATGTGGCTAGTGTTTATGTGGTAACATTTAAAGGGAAGCAGACAAGCAAGCTGTATGTTCCATATCCAGCACACTACTGAAGCATGTTATTTTAGTCTCTTATTCACACACCCACCCAGTGTTTGCAACAGATGTCCATGGCGTCCATAAAAACATGAATAACTTGGAGAGTTTCGGGTAATACATGAAATGCAAGTCTCAGTGCTACTGTAACAATCACAAGACTGAGCGAGAACAACGGCAATATCTTTGCATTCTGCTAGATATAGCATAATATTTTAGTAGAACATTGTTATAATTGTTGCTGAAAACATAATGGCTATTTCACAGCACTTGTGGAGCATAGTGAAACAGAGGTATACTGAGCTACAGTGAACCAATATCATATTTTCTTCTGAGATCACAAACCAGTAATCTAGGATTATTAACTCTGGGAACTAAAATTGAGAGATATAGCATCTCTCAATTTGATCAATATAGCATCATACAGCAGCTTACCGTAAACCACACTAAGCAGCGACTTTTATATTTCAGCTGCAGTATCTATCCTACACAAGATTTTAACAATCTATGTCCTCTCAGACTGATTCCCAAGTCTCTCAGAGTACTCCGCAGAACTACAGATACTTCACACTTTTACAGCTGTTAAGCTATCACCTGTGTTCGTCTGTGGTAATAGTAAAACATATATTCTCCTGAAGTCAGCATGTATAATGCCCTGTTTCCATGTAGGCCTCTGCTAGATATTCTAAAATAGACCCTAGAGTGGAAGAGTTTGATGGAACTTTCCATTTAAAGAGGTAAGACATAAGGTCATTTCAAGAAAGCTGCTGAGGGTGGAGGAGGGACTGGTGACCACAGACACACATTTGGGAAAAAACATTATTGTTGACATGCTTACAGATTAAAAGATTTAACATACAGTAATACTCTGAATTTATAGAATTAGAGTGATCTAAAAACATTTGCCAAACAAAATTACTTTTCTCTATTCATGACTTTTGAAAGCTTTTAAATTAATCAGCACCATATTTCCAAATACTGCTTTATCACATTCTGTGACTCAAAGACCTCCTTTCCAAGGCTGATTTTTGTTTAGACAAGCTGTTCTCGAGAAAGTGCCAGCAAGATAAACTCCAGACATCATTTCACTGGGGTAAATTATTTACAGAAGAGTATTGATACAGAGGGGTATTCAATGAGGGGAATATGCCGTTTTAAATGCAAAAGCAGGGTGCATGAAACAAAACATCCTCAAAGTCCCTTTAGTCACTGGGACAGCTGTAAAGCCTCTAATAATAAAGCTCATAAAGAATGGAAACTGAAAACACAGAGATCCTATTTATGGTCAGGCAATAGTACAAATAAAGAAAACACACAGAGTCAATAAACAGAGTTGCCTGCAGCTTTGGCTTTTGTGCCTCTACAAAGTGGTAAGAGGTTTCCAGTAAAGTTAGAAATTCAGGGAGCCAGGGAGAAATTCGAGGTTGACCCACCCTGAGTACAGGGAACAAAAATATACGAAGGAGAGAAGGTCATCAAACACCTAACAGGAAGGGATTTCCTCAGTGAAGCAGGGTCTCCACTATCTCTGGTGGAACAGCTGGAGTATCATAACAATAGGACCGGGCCTCTCAGGGATGAAGAATACTGTACTGCCTTTGTCTTAAGATAAAGAAACTCAGTAATAACCTTGGAGTGATGTTTTAGTGACCAACAGAGGACTCAGTCTGGCCGTTTGAAGACACAGGTCAGTTCTGTATAGTTTTCATCAAAACTAAATCACACTCCAGTATTTTGCCATCTCACTAATCAAACCAGGCCAGGCACTCATACTAAATAGTGACTTCTTTGTCATCAAAACATTGCAAAAAGAAGAAGTAACATTTTTACTAATCTGCATATTATTTTCTCATGTGATCAGTTCATTATTTTGTCTATAAACTGTCAGAAAAGTCCAGCACATCACACAGATGCTCAATTGGATTGAGAGCTGCAAAATTTGGAGGCAAAGTCAGCACCTCAAACTTATTGTTGTGATCCTCAAGCCATTTCTGAAACATTTTGCTTTGTGGCAGTGTGCAGCTTTGGAGGTGCTCTGACCCAGCACAGTTAGGTCCTTGTCTAACTCACTCAAACCCTTACGCTTATCCATTTTTGCTGATTCTAATACATTAACTTTAAGGAAAAAATGTTAAATTGCTTCCAAGTATTACACCCACTAAAAGGTGCCACGATGAAGACATACAGTGGCTTGCGAAAGTATCCGGCCCCCTTGAACTTTTCCACATTTTGTCACATTACAGCCACAAACATG
>JAUYWH010000024.1:15620573-15670161 GCA_034779795.1 Ctenopoma multispine
AAATTATCAATTTCTACTCCATAAGTCAGAACAAGATCGAGAGTGTGATTAAAATTGTGAGTGGGTTTATTTACATGTTGATGTTAATGTTAATGATGTTAGAGACATTCTTTTTTTTTTTTTTACAGCTGCAGCAGTTCATAATAAGAGTTATCAGCTGGTATCAAATCTGGGCTAGAGCTAATGTCTTCTGATTATAGGTGATCATCAGTTTGAATCTGATGATCACATAAAGTCAATATGAGTTAGTCATATGCCATGTCCTTGTCTACTGAAACATCATGTAAATAATTGACTTTAATGGTTAGTAACTCCTACCTTTAAACCTGTGTAGTGTTTATTAATTTTTCAATCTTTAGTTTTAGTCTATATTTGTATTCCATGTTGTTCTAGGGTCTGCGAATTATAACATTTTGTTAAAATTGACAACATTTTTAATACTCTTCTTTAATTATTTCATGTAAGCAATTCTGAATTACTGTTTATCCCCATGCTCTAAGAAAAAAACCTGGACTCTATTTTAACATATTATACTATATTAAATGGAAAGTATGGAGAGAATGCAAACACATGGGGACACATGGCAGCTTTTCACCTATAAACAACCTTAACCACATGCACATTTCCTGTGCCACACAATCCTCCTTTTCACCCATTGCCTAATGTGTGTGTTACAGCAACAAGGATCCAGAGCGCTGGGATAGGATCGGAAAATCTTGAACATGTGGACTACACCAGTTATATTCATTTAAATTTACAGAAAATGTCTTGGTAGACATGTTTTTACAGACCATGTTTTTACAGGTTTCAAACCTTGCGAACAGAAAACAAACAGAGGCCATGATTTCACAACAGTTGAGACATGCTGAAACAAAGCTGTTGTGTGGTAAGGTTTGTTGAATGTAACAGGACATTTGCTGAAGGCTCTCCACTTTCAAGGTTACTGCAAGTAGGCAGGAGGTATTCTGTTCAGGCCTGCACTAAGCTGCTGGGGTATGAGTGAGTGTATACCTGGGCCTAAAAATGAAGTGCTGTCCTTGCTGCTAGGCATCAGTATTACAGGTTTAAAGCTTTTATTTTTATTTAAAGCCCTTAAAATGAACTATAGCTCCATTAGACAGTTGAGACATGTAGCCAGTCACATTATTTTAAATAATTTTAAGTTGTATGCGCAAGTATCAAAACTATTTTTTAATTGCTGATTTGTTGCGAGATGTACAAACTAACTCTTTTCGTCTTCATCATACGTGGATGTAAACTGAATATTGTTAGATGTTGGACTGTTGGTCAGAGTATTGTTCTTTTCTGATATTTAAATGCAACTCAATTGTTTGCTTGAGAAAATAATCAGCACTGACTAATAATAATTGCTGCCCTAATTATTTTTCCAAAAAGGAAAACAAGGAACAAAGTTGACTGCATTACTTTGAAAGTCTTCAAAATAAGCAATAGTGTTCTTTATTTTTTTTTCTTCTTTTAACTAAATAGTGGAAATCCATTACAATTCATTTTTCATTTTTAAGGTACAATATCGCACATATATACATAAAAACACAATGCTACAACTTGAAACAGTTAAACCTGCTATGTTATTCACAACAGTACAATATATGATGAGTCTACATCAGATGGAATGAACTGTTTAACTTACTATTCATATCAAATTTCAAGGACACAACGGACCAATGTAATATTTTGAATTTACGTCAGAGTACAAGGAGGATGAAAGGACTACGTGTGCCTCGCTTCTTCTGTCCGACCCCCTTGAAACAGTCCATCTCTCCTAAAATATCCTGATTTACAGACCTTTGAACATTTCACAAGGCTGATGATTTGTGGGCTGTACTATCGACGTAAATTGAATGACTCCATAACTCCATAATTACGGTTAGTTAGACTAGGGTAGTAGGTTGGGGCACACAATGTCACTCAGGAGAGCTACATCTAATTAAACACTGGAAAAAGGATAATTACTACTTTTCAGGGAGTACAGGAGACCTCACCCATGTTTCACATTCCCTAAGTAGTAACAAGCAAATCTGCCTTCAGTACTGGACTCGCAATTGCAAACCCACAATCACTGTCACCTCAAGACCACTCCCTTCTAAAGCAGGACTTCACATGGTCATTTGCAACAATGTGGACCACCTTTGAAGGAGGACTGCAGTTTGTTTCATAAGGATGTTTCAAGTTAACTTTACAGAATGAGTCCGCTATCTTTAGAGTGTCTTTTTGACTGGCCTTTGGTGCTGCAGTGACCAGTGTTGCCATATTAAAGATTCTGGCACAGCTGTACAACTGAGCTTGGATGTCATGTACCTGAAGACAACCAAGTACTGGGAGGTAGAAAATGTACTAAACAAATTGGTTGGGTGAAAACTGTCAAGTCTTGGTTTGTTTCTACTTTGGAGCACATATAGTTTAACTGCCTTATAAATCAACTTTTCCTTTTCGGGCTTTATGCCACTTTTGGTTTATGCATCCATTCACCGCCACTAACATCTTTATCAGCTCTGTGGTAGCTGCAGCTTGCTACACGGCTTGCACAGTTCAAGCTATATCTTTTGGTGGATAATTTTGCATGCATGATATCAAAACACAAATGTCACTTAAATAGGTACAAATACAACACAGCAAGAAGAGATTAACCTTGGAAAATCCATTCAACTAATACTGAAGAACTTCCCTGTTTGTTTCACAAAAATACCATATGATAGTAAATAAGTTTATTTACATATATACAAGAAGTATGATGCAGTGTTGATGACTATACTTTTAAGTAGTTTTAAGGCAAGACTAAGGATATGGTGTGTGTGTGTAAAAAATGTGCTATATCACTAAAGAGGAACCAGCTTAGGTTTGTTTACCCTGCACACTGTCATGCTTCTCTTGTGACACACTTTACAGTAAAGATCAGATTGTTAGATACTTCCTGTAGGATCATTCAGACTAAAGTCGTACCTAACAAATAAACACACAACCAGGAGACAACTGTACTTTTGTGTGTGCACAACTCTCTTCTTTATAAGTCAGTTTATATATGCATTTATTAACATTACATACTAATCTCACTAGTGTCAAATACAAAACAAATACTATTCACTTTGGTAAAACCTTATGACTGATGCCTCAAGGAATAAAAAACATAACTTGTCCCTGAAAATTGTTATGATTCAGCATTTGTTTTGGGTATTCTAAGTCTGAATAAGAATCATGGGCATAACTGAGTGTTAAAACTAACCTTTAGTTCAGCATGCTGACCAAGAAAGCTGTCATAATTGTAAGAAACGGTTCATTGTCTCTCATCACATTTAGCTTATCTGACTGCCTCTGAATCTTATACCAAGTAAAGTTGATGGTTTTTTCTATTCAGTGTGATCACTGTGACTATCTGTCACAAAGTCATGCAGGAGTTCAGTCAATTTAGCATACAAACAGTATGAGTGAAATCATCAAACAGGAAACAAATTATAACACAAACTATTGGTCCTTGACTGTAATTAACAAAGACGTTAAGATACAACTTTCAATCAAACAGATAACACTAAATACTGAATCCGGAAATTATGCAGCTGTACATGAACGATATAGTGATGATGTCTGAAATTACTTTGTACTGTACATATTAAATAATCCAATGATGATCCAATACACTACCAATGGGTAATTCCTTCTTCATAATAACAGCACTCAGAACTGCACAAAAGAGGAATGTGTGTCAACAGGGGCTTCACCTCAAGTGTAATTCACTTTCACCATAAGGTTAATTGTTCTTGTCGGAAAGTCTGGAATGTGCTCATTTGTTGAATACTGGGGTAACAATAATTAGGTCCCATTGAAGGGGGCAGGGAGCATTCATGAGCAAAGTAATGCTCCGAGCTCCAGTCAAATAATAATCCAAACCTTCTGACCCCACATTTGTAATCTGTGCTCAGCTGTCCCCTCCCTGGAAGTATCACAAAGTCAGCTCAGATCTTCTTTGGCTTACGGCCTAAGTGGTAGTAGTAAGCCATGGTGACCCCCAGAAAGAGCACTCGACTGAGGAGCAGGAGCATCGCAGGGTTGGGCAGGGTGCCGATCTCCATTAAGGTGATGGTCGTCACTGAAATAACAAAGCAACTATTAGTCCTACACGTTGCACATGCATTTTCTGGCATTATTGACCCATGGATAATGAAACTTAAACGATTAACATTTTTCTCTTAAAATGTCTGTTAAAAGTGTTAGTTACATTTTATTAGAGCTACCTAACACAAGACAGGCTAATAATACATCATATCAGGCTGTGTGCTGTGTCTCAGTTTGAGAAAAAGTTTTAAAAAGTCTGTTTGTCTCATGCATCATGCATCTTTAACAAAAATGCATCCCCACAAAGTGTGCTCCACAGGTGTCTTCAGGTGCCTGATTCTCAAATTGTCATACAGTTAAAACAACACCTTTCTATAAACAGTTTCATAATGTTATGACTTTAATGAAGGCAGAATTTGCTGAAGGACTGTTGGTTAGAGTGAGTTAGTTGTACCTTGATGTACCTAAAAAACTGGAAACAGTGTACATGCATGTGAGTATTGTATAGACTTGATATAGTGTGAATCCATCCTTTAATAGATGTAAGGCTGTGACACTACACAAAGAACACAAGAGGGCAGTACAAACACATACAAAATACACAGACAAAATCAATTCTGACTTAACCCAGTAGCCTTCAGTGCAGAAGAAGTGAGGGTCTCTGAAGCAGACAAAATTACATAACTGGAATCGTAGAATTACATGTAAGGAAAATATATTTACCTAGAAGCTGCACAGCAAAGTAGCAGGCTTCACTGAGTAGAGTCCACTGGATGATGATCTTCTCAGCTGTGTACAGACCATTCCACATGATGAGGGCCAGGCCTGGAAAAGGATGTGATAAAAGAGAATTTATAGGTTCAGGGGCATGGGAAGGAAAACAGAAGGAGCAGCTTAGCAGAGAAGACTCTTATACGTTCAATAGTAACTACTATGAGAACAATTTACTTGCTACTACATGTACACACTTGAGGATAATTGCCCTATTGACTGTGTTAAAAGCTTTCACTTATTGATTCTGACAAAAGCCAAACATTTTGTTCCCCACCATTCTTCCCGTTCATTCTCTTGTTATGGGTATGGAGACGAGCAGCAGTGGGCAGAAAGGTGGGTGGACTGTATCCTTGTCTTGTAAGACATCATCTTATTTCTTTGCTAATCCCCACAGCCATGCTGACATTTAAAATAAAGAAGCCAATCTTCTGTTGGCTTTAGGAGGTTGAAGTCTGCTTCGATCATACATTTACGTTGACATTGTCTCTCCTCATCTAATGTAGTAATTATACAGAAAAAGTTATTTTTGATGAGCTGATTCATCAGTATAATAAATCTGCCAGAGTACAATATGTAGCTTCTTAGAGAGGAAAGTGGAATAAACATATTATGGATAGATTAATATTAATATGATTCTATGTGTATGTAAGGCCTAAGTTCTGACATACGCTATTTTACAACCTGATTTAGATCAATGTGAGACTTGTAAACTTTACCGAATAAATGCTCAGCCTTTGCTCGCGCCCTTTGTTCTTTTCTTTGCCTTCTCTGGTTACTTTCCCATAAAAAGTTACCTGTGTGCTACCTGCCTCTCTGTCACAGTCACACTGTGCCTCTTCACAAAGCCATCAACAAACCCTGTAATCACTGAGTGAGTGACTCACTGCCTTGCTTGACAGCCTTGTCTCAAACTAAGGCCATTAAAATAATCACTTGCATTTCCAATATAATTTCTCTGAAAGAGGGGAGCAAAGCGCAAATTCATAATAACCTGGAATATTTATGAACATCGATTGTCTCCTGTGGGTAGCAATGCATTGAAGAGCATGTGTGACTGAGAGAGGGAGCTGTAAAACTAAAATGAAGAGTAATACATTGCCTCCTCTCTGTTACAGGCCAACCCTCCCATACACACACAAACACACAGTACATACATTGTCCTGCCATCCCCCCAAACTGTGTTCCCTCTGGATTCAGACCTGATGTATGAAGCAGCAGAACTGACTGGAGCCACTGATGTGAGATTTCCAGAGAATTGGATCTCTGTACCCCTGTCATGCCCTCATAGTGAACTGTAGATCCAGAACTGAATCAAATTATAAAGCCTCTGTTTGTAGCCTAAAGGACTGATTTTGCAGCAGGAAGAAAGCTTATTGTACACTATTTGAATGCTTGTGCGTGAATTATAATGAATGCATTGGAAGGCATTATCACAAGAGACCACGTGCAGTACAGCAGTGTATATTTTTAGCATGCATATAAATAAATCCTAGAACACTGCGTGTCAGCATCATTGCAGTACTGTGAATGTACTCCTTCATGCATAGGAGCTGTAAATTCACTGTACTGCAGCCTTGCAAGAAAGCACGAATAACTTTATGTATTTATTATCTATTTTATTCTTAAAGACTTACTGAGCAGTGCTCCTCCATATAGGCGAACTGAGATGCTTGTTGTGGAGAGCTCCTCCTCAAAAACAACCTCATATAGCTGGTTGGGAAACACCAGGGCCTATGTAAGAAAACAAAAACATAACAAAACTGTCAAATCCATACAACAGCATTCTGTCATTCCCAAAAAGGCCCCACAATGAACCTGAAATGCCGCAGCATTGGCAAAGTCTTCCTGTTTGTGAGTTAAAATCACAATAACACACAGAGAACACTGACGATTTTGAGTATTTAGGTGGTAACGCTGACAAAGATGGAGCCATTTCTCCAGATGTGCTGTACTGATCTAGGTCTTGAAGAATTTACAATACGTTAATGCAAACGCAAGTGTGCAAAACAAGTGAACAAATAAATAACTTTTTAGTGATGAATGTAAAAGAATCTTGTAAAAGTGCACTTACCATTAAGGCCATGACTGTGAAACCCACTGCTGAAATGAGTATCCACACTCTGAGAAGAGAGACATACAACATATTACATACATAAAAAAATATAAATAATATGGGCTGGGCACGTTACCGGGTTATTATCGTGCTAACACGTCAATTAACGCCGTTAATTATTCTAACACAGTTTTATTATTTATTATTATTATGATGATGAAAGTTTGTAGCTCACTGTGTCTGAATACACACACAGACAAACAATGGGTAAAACAATTTGTAAACACTACAAAGTTGAATTTTTCTGTTTTTCTATCTGTTCGCTATGCCATCAGAGCGAAGCTCCGTCGTGCATGACACAGAGATCAGGTTAGAAAAATAAACGTGACCATATAGAGACAGAAATGACATAGGATAAATAACATGAGGCTGTTAAGTTTAATAAAAGAACAAGGTACAGACCTATGGTTACACACAGGTTGTTCTAGACTCTAGAAACTAGTTTTTCTATAACAAGCTAGATGGGTGTTAATGTCCTGGAAAATAGTTTTGGTTTCCAATTTAATTTGATTACATGAATGTTTAAGTTGAGATTTACGAGAAATATTTAACTGCATAACCGTCTTATTTGTAATCTTTGAAGACTAAATATTATTGCAATTTTGTTCATATCACAGTACTTTTAAAATAAAGATAAAAAAAACAAAAAAACAACTACTTTTGAATTATTACATTTTGCAAAAAAATCATGCAATTTGCGTTGCCCAGCACTAATACACACACACACACACACACATACACACACACTACTGGAAGTGATGATAACGGTGACCTCTACAGATCAGTTAAAATCTCACCTCAGCCCAATGGGCTCTCGCACAGCAAACTTCATCTCATTTCCGAGCATCTGACTGATCTGTGAGAGAACAAGGCAAGACAAAAGAAAAAGGAAATGAGTTATAAGGAAAATGTAATAGCAAGAGGCAAGAGGCCGATTGTCATAGAGGGACCTATTAAGATGTTAATTAGGGACTGTAAATGTCTTCACCTCCTTAATCAGCCCCCGAAGATTAAGGAGGTATGTCATAACATCTTGCAGTGAATAATGGATGAATAACCTATAACTACCAACTCTATGTCAGAAGAAATGCATTTACTCAAAGTGAACTTAATCTTAGAAACATGAGAACCACACAATTCACTCAAATTATCATGCTGAAGGCCTGAAGCAGTTAGTGAGAGAACATTCTGACAAACTGAAAGGTATAAGTGTACTATGCTGTCTATTAGTGACCAAGTGTTTAATTTAGTTCAATACAAAAAAGATGACATGGCATACAGAATTTTACAGCAATATTGAAGAAAAAAAAACCCAAGTGTTGTCCTAGTAATTTCAATTAGGATAATAATCTCTTATCATTGATGCTAGAAGATGCTAGAATACCAATAATAATAATCAACCAAATGTATTTTGTTATTTGTGTAGTATAACAATTAATCCCAGAAAATGTATTAATAACACATTTGAAAATCAATTAAACATGTATTTTAGTTATTAGAAAATATAGTAAAAAATAGTGAACTTTGTCATTTTCAACACAAAACAAGCAATCTGAAAACATTACCTTAGGATAACACGGTTCTGATCATTGTCTGCCATTTTTTTAGCTCATAATTAATTAATTTAAAAATAATAAAATGTTAATAGATACTAAAAGGAACTGTTTGTTGCAGCACTCAAAATCAGTGTGGTAAAGCATCATGCTATTCAATATAATCTATGTATATTCATATAGAAAGACATTTAAAAAATATAGGTCTTAAAAACCCCTATCAATGGCTCAGTTAACTAGTTCCACGTTCTAGTCTACTGTATATGTATATATCTGTATGTGTAGAAATACAGTACATTCAATGCTGTGAAAAAGTATTTGCCCCCTTCTTGATATTTTTTATTTCTGCATATTTGTTGCACTTCAACCATCAAACAGATTTTAATATTACAAAAAGATAACCCAAGTAAATACAAAATGCTAGTTTAAATGATGATTTAATTTATTAAGCTGTCCAAATCTGCCTGGCCCTATGTGACAAACTAATGGCCTCCTAAATTTAATAACTGGTTGTACCACCCTTAGTAGCAACAACTGAACACAAGTGTTTACAAGAACTGGCACTGAGTCTTTCTCATCGCTGTGGAGGAATTTTGGCCCACTCTCCTTTGCTAAATTATTTTAATTCAGCCACACTGGAGTGTTTTTAAACAGGAACAACCTGTTTAAGCTCATGCTACAGCATCTCAATCGCATTTTAGTCTGGACTTTGACCAGATCACTTATAACCTTAATTTGTTTTGTTTTTTATAGCTATCCAGAAGTGGATTGCCAGACATTTTCCAGGTTTTTCTGGTAGAACAGAATTCATGGATCCACATCCTGAAGCTGCAAAGCAGCCCCAGACCATCACACTACCACCACTATGTTTGACTGTTGGTATGATGCTCTTTTTATGAAATGCTGTGTTAGTTTTAGCCAGATGTAACAGGATGCAAACCTTACTAAAAAGGTAAACTTTTGAACTGTTAGTCCCATGAAATGATAATAATAATCAAGATATTTTTTGGCTAACTTGAGATGAGTCTTTGTGTTTTTTTTGTTATCTGTAGCTAGTGTTGCTTTCGTCAACGAAGCTTTATAACGTGACGGAAATGAAACGAGACGAGATGTAAATGCTGGTCACGTGACGATAACTGTAACTAAATATATAATTTAATATCGTTGACGAATAAAAACGAGACTAAATGTGGTTTACAAAATAAAAACTATGCTAAAATGTCTTAATTTTCATTGACTAAAACAAGACTAGACGTTATTTCCTCTCGTTTAATCGAGTTATTATTAATGAACTTCTAACTTCTTGTTTGAGAGGGACCACGGTAAGACCCGGAGTGGACTTTTATTTTCCTAATTTTTTGCCAACAAACTGGAACGAACTGGACTCAATAAGGTTGAGGGTAAAACCCAGCCTGTAGTTTTGTTGTTATCCTGAACCGGATCTGCTTGGTCACCAGCTTTTGTTTCTGTCCATTCTAAGGAAACTAAGTACATTGTGTTTTGCGGTTGGTTTGTGCTGAATTTTTATTAGTTTTTTGTTCTTTACAACTGTGACTGTTTTATGTTTTCTGGGTGTGTTGACCATCACAGAACGAATAACTCTTCTTTTTCTGTCAGACTCGTCTCTGAATGGCCCCCCCCTTTTCCTGGTCAATCCCACTACAAAGTTCTAACATGTTTGGTTGGCAAAATAAATCTGTTGTAAATTCAAATATGTGTCTGGAATAGATGTACAGTATTCTTAGGTATATAAGGTAACAATAATATAATAATAAGATAATTGTTGTAATTTTGGTTTTGTCTATACTGCTGGGTACTTATACTATATTGACGGTGTGTAAATAGAATTGCATTACTAAAAAAGAGTCTAACATACAACTTTAATTGACTAAAACTAGTCTAAAATATTATCAGTTTTCATTGACTAAAACTAGACTAAAATAGTCATGGCTAATTCCAACTAAAATAAGACTAAAATGCTCAGATTTTTAGTAGACTAAATCTTGACTAGACTAAAAGAGTATGGACATGACTAAGACTAACAAAAACTAAAATGACAGCTTGACGCAAAGACTAGACTAAAACTAAAACAAGATGCCAAAAACAACACACAGCTTTTGCCATACAACTCTCCCATGGATAACATTTTTCCCCAGTCTCTTTCTTATTGTTGAATCATGAACACTGACCTTATCTGAGGCAAGGGAGGCCTGCTGTTCCTTAGATTGTTTTTTTTACCTTCTGGATGAGTTGTCATTGTGCTTTTTGAGTAATTATGTTAGGCCGACCAGTCCTTCACCTCTGTTTCAATTTATTTTCCATCTGTGGATATTGAGTCCTAAAGCCTTAGAAATGCCTTTGCAACCCTTTGCAGAGTGATATGAACGGCCTCGTAGCTCAATGTGATAAGCATCAGACTGAGATGCAGAATGCAGGATCGAATCTCAGCCCAGACCCCAGCCCATCCCCCATATTTGAGCAAGACACTCAGCACTAGCTTCCCAGGTGCAGCCTGTGGCAGCCTACTGGGTTAAATGCAGAAGTCAACTTTCAAATGTTTGTAACATAAATGTGATCAATGACAATATAAGCTGATTATTATCATATGTGTGAATTACTTATACTCATCTGTTCTTGAATTTCTTTAGATCACGACAAAATGTGTTGCTTTTTGAGTTTCTATTTACATTTAAGTTATTTAACAGTTCTGGCAGCAATAAGACCTGAGTGTGTAAAATTTAATAGCTTTTTCACATAAGACCAGACAGGTTTGCGCAGCTTTTTCCCTTAATAAATTAAACCCTAATTTTAACTGTTTTTGTTTATACTTATGTCTTTGTGTAATAATAAAATTGTATGATAATCTGAATCATTCTGATGGTGTGATGTTAATGTGTGATAAAAGTTTTAAGATATTTCTGACAAAACTGAACCCCTTCACAGATATTTGTCAGGTCCTATCAAAATTCTCTAGCATCACTGATTTCTCTTCATCATTTAACAGCCTTCCCTCAAAACTGTGTGTATTGCAGTTAGACATAGTACCACTGGAACTAAAAATACACTGAAGCATGAAAACCACTCAGGCAGGGAAGATGAATCATTTTTCTGACTAGCAGTGTTTACGGAGAACTCACTACCAATTGGAAAGTAGTTTTCTGCTTGATGAGCCAGAAAAATGTCAGAGTAAATGAAACTAAATGATTTATGTCATATACTAGAAAGATCCAAGACAAGGGTTGACAAGGGTTTTGCCTTTTATTATTTTGTGTCATGTACGTATTGATAGGCATTTTCAAAAACTGTATTCTACCAAATTACTCTATGAAATCACATCATGTATTTAAGAGAGGGAAAGGGATGTAAAATATTATAATTAATTATGATTATGTCACAAGCAAGTTGTAAATACAAAAGTATCAAAATAAGTTGTTAAAAGTTTTAATTTACACATAGACAAAATTACTACTTATTCATCTATTATTCTTTGTGATTAGTTCATTAATCTAACAATGAAATCATCAGTTTAATCTATTTGTTATTGTTTGATAACAAAGTTGATTTATCATTTGGAATTAGAAAAAGTGCTGTTTACTATTTTCTGCCATTCTGGGGAGCTGGATGGAAGGTGATATTTAAGATGCAGCCCTTTGGGCTCTGACAGTTTTTGAAACACAGATGACCTACATGTTGTACTGTTCCTGAACACACCAAACACACAGTGAGGCTGCCAATTGCTAACTCTAATGCTGCAATGGCTCATCTAAATCAAACATACACTCCAGTGATTTCTGCAACACATAAGCTATGTTTACACTGCACAAAAAATATGTGAAGACCCTTCTGTGTGTAGACTTAAAGCATAGTTTCAAGCACAATATCGAAAAAGTGTGATACTAACAGACAGCAAAGGTGCTTTTGAAATATCTTTGTAATATTAGCACCTCATGATGTCAAAAAGAAGAAAGAGAAATATGGGAAGATTTATTGTTTTTTTTATTGAAATGGAGAAGAAGGAATATATGTGTTATTAATGTTTTAATTGCTTAACACTTACTCTTGCCCATGGTAGGCACAATCTTTGATCTCAGAATAGAATCTTTGAGACTAAACTCCTAAAAAGCTAAATGAGTAACAGATGAAAGCCATTAAATCACTTGTACTATGGCTGAAATCCTGTGCATGACTTTGACTTTGCCAGCTGTGATTACATGATCAGGTGAATCAGTCTTCCTTTACCATGGTTTCGGGTGCTGTTTTTGACAGGAACGCATAAATATTCATGACTGGCATGAAAAATACACTGAGCATCAATGGATGACACAGAGCTGCTTGTGGTGGAATAAAGGCGAAGGGAGTTTGCGAAAGAGGCAGAAATAGGAAAAGGAAGGAATATACAATACTGTTTGCTGAAAAAGAAGCTTAATCACAGCTGCTGTGGCCCGACTATGCCATCAATCACTCAGCTAAACTGAGTAAACAAAGGGTCATTTCCAGCCAGAGAGTATGAAAAATATCCAGCAAGATACTATAACCTATTATCCACCAACTTGAATTTTTTTACCTGACTATGTATACCTCTTATATGACAAAAGCAAGGTTGAACAATATGAAAAAATAAAACTGCAATTTTTTTTGTATTTATTATATATATATATATATATATATATATATATATATATATATATATTTAATATTGAGTAATATTTTGTTTTAGGATGCAGGGTTCCTTTACTAGTGTTTCCCTTTGCTTTTTCTATTATGTTCTGGTACTGCTGTCCTGCTGTATGTCAATGAGAGACTGTCATAACGCAGGTTCAGCATCACCAAGTCCTCATATCAAGACACTTTGCTGAGGGGCATTGGGTCTTATAAGCTCAGCTATCACCTGAGTAATTTCCTGGTGGCGTTTTATTTAGCATTGGCACGTAGCAATAGTTCAGAATGCTTGTCCTGGCCTACAAGGTGTTTGTTTGTTGAAATCTCTGTGTCCACTTTCAATTACTCCTTCTGTTGACTTCACATGAAGCTTTCAAGGACAGGTGTTTATGCCTGTTTTTTTGCATTAAACTAATGTTTTTAGGAAAATTGCAACTTAGCGATTTTAAGGTGTTCTGTTAAGCTATGCCCTTGATGGATCTTATCAGTTTGTGATGTCAGTTTAAGGAGATATTAATCACCCTTTAATACTCTAAGTGTACTCTCAGTCTAATTTCCTGGGACATAAATGTACATGTAACATTGTGAAACGTCTTATTTATCAAGGTCTGACCTCATGCTGCCAGAGCTTGGTTACTGCTACATGTACTAAAGTACTGTACAAATGACTTAAACATGTTGTTAGTAACACAACAGGCAAGAAGGGAAATATCTCTCGGCACACAGAGCCTCGCTGGAATATGAGTAATAGAAACAGCGTTCTTATCTCTAAGCAGGAAAAGAAGCAGGAAGAGAGAGTCAGCGGACAACAGGAGCACTTCCCTCCTTTGTTTACAGGGACTGCAGTCAACTGTTTCTCTTCCTAACCTGCTCTTACTATGCAGCTAGACTTACATTTTGATCCCATGGGACTCTTTTACACAAACAATTTTAGCAAGGATAAATTGAACTCAAAAAGTAACAGCACAATGCAGGAGGGGCAAGGAAAGAATTACAATGAGCAACAAATTAATTTTCTAAATTGGTGTCAATGTCACAGTTAAATAGGGAAAGCCACTATTTAAAACAGTACATACAATATACGTCATTAACCAAAATACTGTGTTACTGTGCTTTGCATAGACAGATGATGGATGATTATTGTTAATCTGCAGAGACAGTGTCTAAACCCAAAAAATTTTCACACCACATCAAATCTTTATTCATGTGGATGCTGAGGCATTAAGTATGTCTCTTTATCAGTTCATGTATCTTGTCTGAATCAGAACGCTCTGGGAAAGAGACCTGTGTGGCAGATGTCTAGGTTAGGCTTCTCACTAAAACACTGAGAGGGAAAACAAACACTCAGGAGGGCTGAGAAAAGAGGGCAGACATCTCATCACAAGCCATCAGCCACCAACTGTATGCCTGCTTCCTTCTGTTCTGTTCCCTTTTCCCATTTGCCTGATTAATATTTCAGTGAGCAACAGTGTGCTCTGCCTATTCTCATTCTAATACAATCTGATAAAAAAAGAAAAGGACTGAAATCTTGATATTGAGCCTTGTGAAATGAAACAAGAAATTATTCTTAGTCTGCAACTGTGGAGCACAACATGCATTAATATGAGAATATGGTGAGTGTTCTTTGTCTATTTGTGCGAACCAGCATGTGTGCTGTTTTGTTTTGGTATATACTGTGCTACCACTGTGAACTATTCATATGAATGTGCAGAATATAGTACGATAGGATGTGAAAGGCAAGGAATCTTCCTGGGGAGCCAGTCATATCTCAGTGGAGCTCTGGGAACTCAAGGGATTATGTGATTTGGATTCACTGAAGCATAAGGAACAAATGCACACAATGGGACACTATGAGAGTGATGAGCCAATGAGATGCCCATTGTAGCTTTTAAAAGCAATCCATAGCTCGTCTAGGCTTATGAATGCGTATGTGGTTGATAATGCTGCAATTTAATCAATTTGCCTGATAATGGTTTAACACATTCACTTGTAATGTAATTTATTTCTCTTAAACGCTAATACGTTGCCCTTTTTGTCTGCATTACTCTCCATACTGCATACAAATACCTGGAATATAAAGCAATCTGACCTTTGAACGATGCACTTCACCATCATCATCCTCGCCACCAACTCCCAGGATCTTCCGGCTCTTCAGACGGCTTATCAAGTCTGTCTGACTGTGTTTCTTCATCAGAGGGGGGTGGGGTTTCGACGTCATGGTGCACACACCTGACAAAGAAGTGGAAAGGGAGGTAAGTAGAAGTTAGGAGGGCAAGCATTGTACGCAAGGGACTATTGTTGGAGGAGGTACAGTAACTAGTTCAACAGAGAGAAAGTGGGGAATAAGATGAACACAGAGAAACATCAATATAAAAATCAGCTGAGTTTGCCATTTATTATTTCCCCTCTCTCAAAAGAAGACACCAGGAAGGCCAACCAGCAGGCTAACAGACACAGGTACCTGCTCAAATAGTAAATGGATCTTATAGTTACACAAGCTATTGAACACACGTGTAACCAGAGCTGAGTTGGACTGATGGTCTCACTTTCCATATTGATCAAGACCTGCACTGTCGACACAGCAACATGTCCTAACCAGATATGACCCATTACTACAATAATGATTTCATCATATACTTTCTTATTTTTGATACAGAGTGACTTAATATTATGTGATGAAAACAGACCAAAGTTCAGCCAGTGAGCATTGTTAGATTTTGTGTTTAAAACATTTTTGACAACTGTAGACTGTAACTGTAAACTCAGGTTATGCTTTGTAAATAATACATTTTTAAAACCTTACCAATGAAGCTTCGATTCCTATTTTCTAGAGTTCACAAAACTATAAATTATAAACTAATATAAATAACATTTTTATGTTTTTCATTTGCATTTTTCTATGTTGACTGTTAACTGTGATAGCATGATACTCTGTGGAGGTCCTATTGATCTGCGTTAATGAATTGTGCCTGTGGATTCAATGGGGAAAGGCAATAGTTGAATCAAGAGAGATTGTCATCGACATGTTAACTCCATTGCAGTTCAACTGGAAGCTAAAAGGCATGCAAAAATAAATTTACACACACACACACATAATACATCTTGACTAAAAAAATAATGGCACAGGGCAATTCTCTAGAGGAGTAAAACAAGAGCAATTATTGAACTACTCTCCCAAGGAGGGGGACAGCACCAATAACTGAGAGGTTTGTCCCAAGGAAAAATAAAAAAAATAAAACAATCAGTGTTACCAGGAAACAATCCAAAGAGCCAAATAGGAAGTGTATCATCACAGTTAGAGGCACTTAAAAATGAACTATAAACAAATACTGTATGTTTTGTTCAATACTCAGCTGCTACTACTACTGCAACTAAGCTGCATTAGAGAAAAGTATATAAAATAATAATAAAATTAAATAATAAAATAATAATAAAAAAGGTGATAATAATGTACTTGCGTGGACAATGTCATGAATACCAAAGCAACAGTCTATTATAACAATAGCACAGGCAGAAAGGATTGGATTCAACTAAGTTCAACTTACAGTTTTACTGGATATTCTGATGAAACATTTAGTTTTAGTACTAGTAAAGGTAGTAGTAGTGTTAAACAGTTTAACTTAATCATAGTGTCAAAATATATTTATTAAACATGCTGGTTTCAGCATCTCAAATATGATGATTAGCTGACTGTAAATTCTAAATAGTCTTAATACTCTAAAAAGTCTTTTCCTACAAAGTCTGCTAATCTGAGTGCACTTCTGTCTCAGAAACACATGAAAAAGCTTAACTCAATTAGCAAAGAAAATTAGGTATGCACTTTTGCTTGATATAGTCTTTAAAAAAAGACTCACAACAACAGATTAAAAGTTTATCTCTCACCTGTCTGATGCACAGGCATGTATTGTATTAAATCTCTACAGATGATACCAAACTGCAACAATGACTCTGTGGTCCCTTGAAAATGGATGTATTTCCCCACTATGACCCCCATAAAAGCAATAAATAAGACACACCTAACTGCATGCATTGGTAAATCAGACATTTCTCCCACATGGTAAAATACCCTTGCATGTCTCTCCTTTTGAATCTACCTACCAGTGCTCCTCGACTTGCCAGTGTAATGCTGATGCAGTTGCCTAGCAACTACCAATGGACGGATTGCTTCTTCATTATTGAAAGCACCTTTCATGATTGAAACCACCTTTGATAATGAGGTCTCTGCTAAGAGCCCCTGGTACTCAGCTGTCATTCTCCTTGCTGTCAGAGCTGACGTTTTAGGGCAAATTAAGAGACTTTGATCTGTATTCAGTCAATTGGAGTAGGTACATCTTTTTCTAATGACTGGTTTCTTGTTAGAATGAAAGACAAATAAAAGGGAGTAACTAGCTCTTCGAAGTTTAAATGTAGACATGACTGGTGTTTTTAATAATTACAAAGATTTTAAGTTATATACAGTATATATGAACCAAACAACAACTCACTGGAAAGACAGGTCAAAAGCAAAGACAAAAACAAGGTATAATTTTGGTAATTATATATATTACTGAATGAGCTGTAGAGAATGAATGAAGAGAAGTTGAACTTAAGCAGTCCATTTTTTTGGCACCTGATTAAAAGTCCAACAGTCACAGAAGATATATGAAGATACTATCCAGATAGATTAAGTGTGCAAAGGACTGGGAGCTGTCTGCAAGGGTGGTTTGTTGTTACATAGCAAAGCAGCCTTAAATGGTTAAAATCTTCATATCTCTAGTGTATGTGATTACAGGAAGAGATACGTTTCCCCAGTGACAGCACAAACATTCCTGTAACTTCCAGCCATAAAGTCCTTTTCAACGCTTGAGGGGGAGTCTCTTAACTTGTAATGCAAATGTCAAACTCTATTTGATTACAGCTTAGGGACAATAGGATAGTTTTCTAGAAGATATAGATAAGCCATTTCTATTTGTGAAATCATATTTTTTTTCCATTTCCACCATACACTAGTTGAAAGAATTGAAACACAAGGTAATATCATGACTAAAATAGAGCACATTCATTCAACAAATTTCAGTAGTAGAGGGTTGATAATTTCTTATTGGCATTAATACCAACAAACAATTCCATGTAAAAAGGCAGATTCCTCAAAAGCATTGCATGTATGATAATGTCGCGGTTAAAATAGCTTCAAGGATTTTAGAGCAACACAAAAAGGGTAAGATGATGTATGCTTTCCAGTCACTTTCCATGAGTAGGAATGTCTTTGCAGAATATCAATGTCTTGCCTCCCTGTGGGTTAAACAAACAGGGAACAGAGTCTTATCATAGAAGGACTCAAATGTTCTTCTGTGATAATTGACATGTGAGGGGAAGAGGCCAGGTTAGTCCAGCCGGAGTAAAGAATGAACCTAACAAACAACAATCTTTCTGTTCCTTCTGCAGCTTTTGTGACAGAACATGTGCTTTGGAAATGAAAAGCTGCTAAACATAGAAGAAAGATATTGTGGAAAAGGTGTGAACTCCCTGAGAAATCTGGTTAGTGACTAGAAAAACACTGTAAAAATTAATTGTATCATATGAACAAAGCATAGTGTGGGTGTGAAGGAGCAACTGTGAACAAATGTGCTACTCAAAATAAGAAGCAGACTCTACGGCCTGCTCATCTCCTCCTCTTTGCCATAAATAACGAGACACAGTTGCCCAATAGTCTCTAAATCCCTTCACAACCATGTTTGAGATATCTAGCAGCACCATAGTACTGAGAGTAGATAACACACAAAACAACACCTCTGCTTAACAGACTCTAGAAACAAGAGAAAATAGTTACTCCTCAATTAAAGGTCTGTCACTTGTGTCTATAATCTGCTGACATTATTGAACGTACTGCCTCTCATGGTTACTGTTAATGGTATGGATTTCTCAGTGCCATGAGAAATACTGGAGCTGCAGCGCAGTATAACTTTAAGCTGACGACATGAGGATCCAGTCTCCCATATTCTGATGGAGTTAGACCTAGCAACCCTGACACTTATTGGATTTCAGATGTCCTAACAGTGTTAAGAGGCGTTTGTTTGTGTTGTCTGTGCAACAGACTAAAGCCTTGCCTCTGCCACTGAGGCTGGAATTGTAAACAAGGACTAAACCATGTCTTACCATTACTACTGCATCATTACTATGTAGCGAAAACAGTAATCAGCAATCTAATCAACATCTTTGTTGCTGAAGAAGGTAGCTGTAAAAATATTCTCAAGAAAATCTGTCACCAAATCATTGTATCTCTGACTATGTGTCCTCACATCTAATCACTGGGGAAGACAAAAGTACAAGCTTTCCTTGATGCAGGCTAACATGACTGCCAAGTGCCCTAGGGTGAGTAGAGTTGGGTTACTGTGATAACTCCACACCGAGTGCTCAAAATCTCTTCAACAACCTCAGATGCATTCTCAGCAGTAATAAACTGATTCCCTCCCACCACCTCAAGGAAATACAAAACCTGTTTTGGGATAAATTTATATCTGCAGCACCATCAGCAATTTTGATCAGAACCAAAAGTACCAGAGTTACCACAGAATAATGGGAGAAAAGGCACTGTTCACTTTCCTAAAATTCCAGAAAGATTTGTCCCAAAAATAATTTCAAAACACAAAACTGTACTTCAAGCTGCTTAGAGAATATTGTAACCCTGAGATATTTCATAACTCTGCAACCCAGCTCTTACTATTCATGCTACAGACAAAAGTCTAATCAACTTCTGTTAAGTAAAAACTAATTCCACAATATTCCAGTTTCATCTAAAACTGAATTAAATAGGACAAAATGCAGGAACAACAAAAGTTGTGAAGAGCAGCTTGTGGAAGGCTTTTAATGTGTTTTGTGGTTCATTAACAGTCAATTAAGACAGCAAGGGAAGAATGGACCTCATTACAGCTTCGACAAAGTCATTATAGCGCCAATCAAGCATTGCTAAGAACTGTAGCTTAAACAGCAAGTCTCAAACAAGGCATTGACACCTTGACTGTTACAATACCCTCATACTTCAAGTGTTTGTGGAATATGCTGTGTATACAGTATTGTATTAATTTTACCTAGTGTCCACAAGAGTGGATGACACAACACATTTTACCATAGAGTTGAATAAACCACAGTTACGACACAAAGAAAACACACAACACAAAAAATAACACTGTAAGTTGCAGGTATATTGTAACATTATACAGATATAACCCTCTGCATTTGTTAAATGACCTGCAGATCAAAAACAAAAGCACATGAAGTACAATCTCTAGTACCTCATGTTATGCAGGGGCACCAAAACTGACAGATGAACATGACAAGTTTTAAATGGAGCCATTTCTCTTCTTGTGGTCTGTGTGATTACACATTTGACACACTCAGTTGACCATGACGTCAGTATGGCTCTGGTACTGGTCACAGAGCTACAACAGAGATTAGATTGTGTAAATGGAGTGAAAGATCCTTTAGATATACCAAACTATCCAAGCATGCTGAAATCCCCTAAAGTAATGGTTGTGCCTCCTGTCAGAGGCTATAGTAGCTCTGATGTAGTAAAAAATTGTAAATGATGTTCAGTTGTGGCAAAGGGGCAGAGAAAATAGATTGAACACAGAAAGCGGTGCTTCTGACAGCTAGTGATAAACAAATATGCAGTGGAAAAGGCAGCGAATTCATATCTTGAGTCAGAACAGGGCACCAACAGTACTTTATACAACACAGAGGCAATCTGTCCACGACCATGGCCTAAAGAGAGAACTGCTCCTTAGTTTCTGTCAATGGATTATTGTACTGAGTTGAACAGATTAATACTGCTAAATAATCTGGGGACAGTTACTATTGAATGAAGCTGTCCTAATGATTCCTGGGATTTGGAGTTTCCCTGACTAATTTTAATTCATTACATCACACCGCAGCAAGGAAATTTACCCTCTTGCTGGTTGACTTTCTACAATGTGATTACATAAGTCTATTAGTATTGTCATAGTGGGTATCGAAGATGTTTGGGGAGTCCATTACCTACAGTGTTGAGTATCCCAGCTGTCATTGACACAGTAATGAGATCTGTTAAGAAAATGGTTTCTCAAATCTGTTAGCAAATCCTCTTTCAAATTTATTGGTATTACAGTTGACAGATACATGACAACACTCCTTATAAAGTGAGATATTAATCTCCGAATAATGATTTCAGTAGCTGTCCTACAAACTGAGCCATAGGGATTGTGGATAATGACTGAGTTCACAGTACAGAGGTCCAGCTGGGTCTCTGTTTACACCCTGCTGGTCCCTGATTTCAGTGAAGGCAGGCCCCCATCCCTCCTCCTTGCATTATAACTACTCCTTCTTAAATACAAAGATGAAAGTAAGGAGCTGGAATACATTATTTTTGCAGTGTCGGTTTGAGCACTGCTATATTAATCTAAAACATAAAAAACGTGCTAGAAGTAAAAATAATGGTTAATCACAAACCAAACATATCAGCTTTCTCTAAGCACTAGAAAATCAAGAGTACAAAGTCAAGTCCTACCATATAAACGCATTTCTGTTCAAGATCAAAAGATGAATATGAGTCTATATTTGAGAAGTTGAGAAAAGTTCAGAATTTCAGTCTATATTTGATGATATTAACATCTAGATACATTAAATAAAACAGAACATAGCACCTTTTGTATCAGATTACCCAAATTCTAAGTTAGCAAAAGTATTGAAAGTGATAGTTTTACAGTAAATGAATGTCAAACTTCAATATTTGGTTGCAAAGCCCTGGTGTGCAATAAAGATAAGCTTCAAAGATAAGCTGTGTGGTTTGGATGATTCTGAAATGAGATGCACGAGGCATGCAGCAGCATGCAGAGTAGGATAGTCAACTTAGATCATGTCAGCTACCGGAGAAGGTGGGAAAGATGATACAGTATCAGCTGTAGTCAATCATGTTGCTCGAGTTGCATTAACATTAGTTTCCATAAAAATCTACAGAACTGTTGGTGGGAAGTCACTCTGAAATGATCAATCAAAACCAACTCCAACCTACTTCAGCGTCCCTGTCATCAAAAGTGTGGTGTGTGTGTCAATTTGTCTGCAGGACAAAGGGGCAGCAGCTGGACAAACTGACTAACAGCAGAAATCTACTGGACATAGCTCTTATGTCTCCCCAGCAGAACAAAAACAAAGATATTTTTATGTTAGACTTTTTTTTTGCAGAGGGTGGGAAGAGTAAAGCCAGAAAGCTCTTAGTGACACAGGTCACAGTCACTGCATATAGTAGTAGAAAGTTAGCATCAGCTTTTACATAAATTTAAACAGCTGCCTGTGGCAATCACATTTCTCTTAACATGCTAGGATAGAAAAATATATTTGAAGCATAAAAAATGCAGGGCTTCCAGTGGTGACGTGCGTCTAAGACATAGCAGACAATATGCCTGAAATGACCTGTGACTTACACTGTACCGGTCAGACAATGGATCACGATGAGAAGCTCACACCGAAAAAGTAAGTCGAGTGGGTCTCTAAATTTGGGCCAAATCCATACAGTCTCTATCCAGCTCAATGCATGTGTCTCAGAGTCAGTGTGCGGTCTCTGAGTCACGTAGTGAAGCTGTATCTACTGAATGACCACCTCATTACACACCCTTATTAGAAGAGTAGTGAAATGTTTCAACCTAATAAGTTGCCACGTTTCAACTTCCAGATAATTTCAATAATAGTAATACTGATTCTACACAGAAGGGCCAGATTTCTGGATGGGTGGGCCTGACCACCTGTGGTGTTGCCATTCCAATACTGTTGAAAGGGACTGTATGTGCCACCAACTTAATGAAAGACAACTGACCCAAAAAATATGTCTAGAGTTAATACAGTAGTAACAATAATTAACTCTTTGCCAAAAAACAAACTACAATTATGACTTGACTTTTTGCTCATCTGCAATGTACAATCAGAACATAATAATAGCGTGTAGAAAAGACAGGTGGTGTTATAAAGGGCCCGTGTGGGGGATTAAGGCAAGGAGGCTGTAGGAGTCACTGGCAGCAAGATTTTGGTATCTCTAGAGACATCCTGACACAGCAGGCTCGCTGACAGGACAATACAGAAGCAGCAAAAATGCCGTAAAGCAGAGCTGACACTTAATGCACACGTGCAACTCGGAGGGGAATGATCTTCTCCAAGAAGCAAAACCAACTGACACAAAGCTTCAAAGGTCTGTCTCTGCTGTGCTCCCACTGTGAGACATAGCCAACCCTTGATTATAACTACTTATATATAATTATTATTTTACTGTTACCCAGTGACTAACAGGGTTATTGTTGATTTCCTCATCACTGCAGTGCTGTATTATTACATTGTCACAATGATTTTAAGATATGCAATAATTATATTTGCATATTAGGGAAAGCTAGAAATTTGGTTTTATCTTACAATATTATAACAAAACATATATATCATAAAAAATTGGAAGATGTAGTTTGTGGTGCTGTTGAACTGTGTTGCTTTGTACTATTCTTATTTCTAGTATAGTACTTTGTTTACCCCATTCATATCAATCAGACTAAGCCAAATAGCGTACAAGTTGTATTTCTGAGTCATAGGTAGCGAGAAATACCAGATGTCAAATGCTTGTTGTCCAGGGTAACTCTTAGCCTGGACTAATTAAATGATCTAATGAAGCAGGCTTCAGCAAATTATTCTGTAGTGAATAAAACTGCACACCCAATTATTTTCCCCTGTGGTCTACCAATATTTTATATGAAATTTTAAGCATTTCAAGGGTAACCACTGATTTAACCACCATCACAGTGACATGGGTAGTGTTACTGCAGCTTTATGGCTTAAGGTGAATTACCTTTCACTACAAGTTCATGCCAAACTCTCAAAATGCTTTCTCAGTTGTGAGTTGACAACTTAAATATCACTGATTCAAGATTCAAAAAACTTTATTAAAATTTTTTTTTGCATTATTACAACAGCTCTCATTTAAGAAAAGAGAAGAAAGAACCACAATCAGAATCAGCACCAACATAATACTAATATACAAAGCATAAAATATATAAGAACCCCCCCCCCAAAAAAAAACAAACAAAAAAAAAAAACATGATAATAACATAAGTCCCAAAAATGGAAGGGTGTATGGATAATTATGATTGTTGTTCCCTGGTTGTTTCTCCCCCTTCCCCTTTACAGAGGGAGGAGGGGGGGGGGGTGTTAGAGTTTTATGGCCATAGGCAGAAATTATCTCCTGTGGCGTTCAGTGGAGCACTTGACGTTGATCAGTCTCTGGCTGAACGTGCTCCTTTGTCCAGCCAGGACACTGTGTAAGGGGTGGGAGGGATTGTCCAGGATTGAGAGGAGTTTGGTCATCCTCCTCCTCTCAACTACAACGTGTAGAGGGTCCAGCTCTACACCAAGAACAGAGCCAGCTCTCCTGATTAATTTGTCCAGTCTGTTGGTGTCTACCACCTTCAAGCTGCTGCCCCAACAAACCATGGCAAAGAAAATTACACTGGACACCACAGACTCATAAAACATCTGGATGATTGGATGATCTACACCAGTTTGGGCCTGCTAGGCAAACTGGAGGGGGTCGAGCGATGATTTGACTCTCAAAGACCTTCATAATGTGTGACGTTAGGGGTACTGTTCTGTAGTCACTGAGGGCAGAAGGACACAGTTTTTATTGATGGGAACCAGGCATGATTTTTTCCACGCAAGAGGAACTTTCTCCAAACACAGGCTGAGGTTGAAGATGTGTAGAAGGACCCCACTGAGCTGGGGGGCACAGGCTGGAGCACCCTGGGGCTGACACCATCGGGTCCTGCAGCCTTTGTGGGGTGAAGCCTGCTCAGCTCTCTCCTCTTTTCTGCTGAAAAGGTCCTCTGGGTGGTGTCTGAGTCGGGGATACTATCATGTAGCCACGTTTCTGTGAAACAGATAAGACTACTCTCTGTAAAGATGTTCTCCATCTTTACCAGAGCTGTCAGTTCGTCCATCTTATTGTCCAGTGATCTCACGTTGCCCATGGTTAGAGACGGGAGATGCAGCTTCAATCTCCTCACCTTATCCCTGCGCATTTCTCGTCTACGTTTTTTATTCCCACCGCACCGATTTCTTTCTCCTCTGCATCCCCTCGCTCTTTTCCTCCTTATCTCATCGTGGACGTTTAAAGTTCTTGCCAAAATTAAATCCTTAATGTCGGGCATCCTTAGTGCGATCAGCTGATCCCGCAAGTAAACAAAGCTGGCTCCATGGTGATGCAGCTGCTGCGCACATAGCAACAGATACATTGTAAAATTTAAGAAATTATTTAGAGTTTAATTTTGATTGGGATAATAATAAATATTATGGTTATGTGTAATGATCATTAATAGTGGCATTTAGAAATAATAGCAGTGGTTAGACACTGGAGTTCATAAATTATAGTAACTCAGCTCTTGTTAATATTTGTCTCATGTGCTTTCAATAGGTTTAGTTTGAGAGAACGGTAAACTTGGTCTGGGTTTCTAAACCTTAAATCTGGGCATTTTGGCATAAAGCATATTGATGCTCCAATACTAAATAACTTGAAACACTACACATATAGTAAGAAAAAATAGTTAAATTCTCTAAATATAGCTCATTCTTAATGCCATGTTTTTAACTGTCTTGTTTTCTATTTTCCCCCCTCTGATCTTGCTGACTTTAATTCTGAAGATATATTTTTTTTAATCAAAAATATTCTTCATTTACTATAAATAAAGCAGATATGTTTCTGTGTTCCTAAGAAAACACACATGGCTTGGGGCATTTACCTTCTTACCATGCCAATGAGTCAGTATTAAAGGAAACGAGAGAGCTTTGTGGCTGCCCAACTAATGAACCAAGAGCGTGAACAGCATTAAATGGCAATATCTGCTATCACCGATTTCTGAAGTCATGACATCTATAAATGCTTCAGTATGTGCTACCAAGGAGTTTCTTATTATAATAATACTACCATTAGCACCAATCACAATTATTGAAACTCTTGATTGTATAGAGGATTAATCAAATGAATCAATAAAAGGTGCCACAATATGACTATTTAAAGCTTCAGACTTGGACCTCCTTACTCAGCTTCTCTTCCTTGCCGAAGTGCTACCTGGTTGCTAAGCAGCCCTGCAAATGACGAAGAGTTCTCATTCGATGGCTCAATTTGCGTCACTAAAGATCTCTTCACATGGAATTAATTGCCCAGTAAAGGTCAAAAAGGGATCCTTAAAATGTCCAACATGTAATTAATTTTAGCATCTAGTAACTCACAATTCATTCTATTATACGTTTCCATTTTGTTATCTCATTATCTCTCTTGAACATGTGTAATATGGCTTGTCATATAATCCTATTCTCATCATCTCAGATACACACACAGGCGAGCAGCAATAAACACGTCTACTGCCTATAAAGTTCAAATGAGCAAACAAGAGGGCTCCACAGTAACACCCAACAATATCTACATTTGTGTGTGGGTGCTGGGCAGCTTTAGGCCACAAGTCTGAAAATACCTTCAGCTGTGACAAACTTGAAGAACTGGCAACAGTGTGGACTCACCCTTTACATATATAAGTGATTGTGTATATATAATGAACTATCAACCTTCAGAAAAGAAAGTTACATTCTAGCTTTACAGATGGTACAGATAGGATTTTTTTGGATTAGTGTTATTAAATTACCAAACAGTGAAAGTTTACTATCATGTTGTTTAAGGCTAATACTACAGCAATCTATTTCCAACTTTTTTTTAAGATTTCATTTTGCTGACTGATTTTTGACTGACTGTATTGTGTGCTCTAAGAGCAGCCAGGACTGATGTTGACTTGCAAACTGAATGGCAGTAAGAATCATTTCCCTGCTTCACAGCTCACTTTTCATTGCAAAAGCAATTAAAATACCTCACTGTGACTGTGCAAGCAACAAACGTAGGGTAGTTAAGGATTGAGTCAAGTAAATCATTTGTGATATTATACAGGTTGTTCTCAGCTTTAATAGCTTTAGCAGCACACAAAGGCTTCTCATCTCAATTTGTAACAAATATAAAATAACAATGCCACACAGTCCCCTGCTTCTACTATTTGTATATCACATCAGGTTGTGCTGCTAATTTCTTGTGACTGTCTACTTAGCACAGCTCAGTGATTTGTTCTGTGTGTAAAAACTTCCTTCCTACTTCCACCTGAGGAATATTTCTAAGATTAGGAACATCCTGTATCAAAGTGATGCTAAGAAACTATTCCATGCATTTGTTACTTCTAGATTAGACTACTGCAACTCATTACTGACTGGACGTCCCAGTAACTCACTCAAAAGCCTCCAGTTAATCCAGAATGCTGCAGCAGGAATTCCGACTGGAAATGGCAAGATAGGTCATATTTCTCCAACATTAGCTTCTT
This sequence comes from Ctenopoma multispine, assembly GCA_034779795.1. NCBI lineage: Eukaryota > Metazoa > Chordata > Actinopteri > Anabantiformes > Anabantidae > Ctenopoma > Ctenopoma multispine. The sequence goes on from JAUYWH010000024.1 coordinate 15,648,134, forward strand.
TTCATTGGCTCCCTGTAAAATCTAGAATAGAAAAAAATAATTTTAGCTATCAAACCCTTCGCCTGTGGAACCAGCTCCCAATCCAGATTCAGGGGGCACACTCCTTCTCTTCCTTTAGGACTAGACTTAAAATTTTCCTTTTTGATTAAACGTATAGTTAGTAGGGATGTAAATAGCAATAGCAAATTTTTTCGATACTACCGTGGTCGCATGACTCGATAAAACGATAGGACTTCTAAGAAAAGTTTGCTCAGGCGAATGGAGCGAACGGGAGGTAGCGGGAACTACAATTCCCATCAGCCCAAGCTTGGCCATCATCCTTCGCGGTCTGTTGTCGCTACAGATCCAGTAATGCAGAAATGGCGGGTGCTGCTAGTAGCGGTGAAGGAAAAGAGATGGAATTGGTCGAACCTAAAGCGGGTTTTAAATTGGATGTGTGGAAGCATTTCGGTTTCTCTCTGAAAATAAACGAGAAAGGAGAAAAGGTGACAGACAAAGAAAATACTGTGTGCAGGCACTGACAGACTGTGGTGAAATACAAGTCTAACATGAGGAGCCATTGTATTTTTTTTACATGATTTAATAATTTTTTGTTATTAAAATAGAAAGTTGGAATGGAAAGTTTACAGATAGATGGCTAATTTGTATGCCATTGATATGTTCAGTGTTCATGTAAACTGTTTAATAAACACTTCTGGCACTTTTTTCAAGTCTCTTCATTAGTTTTGTTTTTCCTGTAAATTCATTCATACCGAGGTATTACCGTACCGTGAAGTTTTGATACCGTTACATCCCTAATAGTTAGAGATGGCCCAGGTCACTCTGAACCATCTCTTAGCTATGCTCCTATAGATTACACATGCTACATTACACTAAGCTTCTCTGCTCCTTTTCTCTCTCTGTCCACTCTTATGCCATCGTTGCATGTTATTAACTTTGTTTCTTCTCACTCCCCTAGTTTTCCTTCGTCCTCTCTCTGTGTGTATTTCTCTGCAGGTGTCCTCGGTCTCTGAGCTGTAATTACTGGTCCCACTAACCTGTCCATTGCCTCGTCGGCTGCTCCTTGTTGTTGTTTTTACCTGCTGTTGTTTTCTCTCTCCTCTGTCTACTAACCCCAAACGGTCGAGGCAGATGGCCATTCAGCCGGAGCCTGGTTCTGCTGGAGGTTTCTTCCGATAAAGGGAGATTGTCATCTCCACTTGCCTAGTGCTTGCTCATTGGGGATTGTTGTATATATAAATATAAAATTCTGTATATATTTATATACAAACCTTACACTGTTACAGTGTAAATTCTCCGCCTTCAAATGACTTATGTTATATAAGTTATATAAATAAAGTTGAATTGAATTAAAATCTGCCAAGCACTTCTATATAAAAGTGTGTGGAGTTTTCTTTTTTTGCTTCATACAATGCCAGAATGCCTCAGAGAAGATACTACAGGCTGATGTTATGACTGAGCTTTAGTTAGTCTGAAACTTGTAGTTCTGAAAGTAAAGTTGCTCAAAGGGAATTATTTATGTATATTAGTAGTAGCAGCATGTATATTTTAGAAAATGTTTTCCTAAATTCCAGAATTTAAAATGGCCTTTAAATGCAATACATGGGTTTAGACTTGACAAATAATAGTCTTCAATAAAAACAATGAAAATACAGATTTTATTCTAAAGATTTTCTAAAAAGAAAACCAATTAGTTGTTCATTTTAAGAGACTCGTCTATTGTGTATTGTATATTCACTGCTGCTCCTTAAGGAATCAAAATTATATCTTATCTGATTACTGGAGTAATCACAGAAACTAACTAATTAATCAATAGCTGTAGCCCTAGAGCCCTGCTTGAAAGGACAAGTGATTTCGACTTGCCCTTTTATACAGCCTATCACGTTGCAATTTTTTACACATTGTGCAAAAATATACATTCAGTTACAGCTCTGATGCAATGACACAAACATTAAAATCTATGCTCCTATTAAGAAGCTGTGCACCTTCCACAAACACACACCAATAGGATCTAAAGGAACAAACACACATAACGTTCTTATTGCTATTCAGACTCTGTTTTGTCTTTCTCTCACACTGCAGACAGAGCAAAAAAAAACAACAAAGGTTCTGTGACAGAAAATCGATACTAGCCACGCTCCATGTTGTAACCTCCCTGAAACTTCAATCTTCCTCTCGAATTTCTGCATAAAACAGAAAATCTATAAATGTAGAGAACTTCTAAATATCAGATGATTCAACACAAATGTGTTGTTATTACAGGGATAACATGGGAGTTAAGTTTACTCAGTTTCATGGTGGGCAACAATGAACTGTGCGAAATAATCAGGTGTCAGACAAAAAAAAAAGTGATTTCCTTTAAGACGTCATTACATCGTTTCTTGGAAATATTATGTACTTGTTCAGGAAGTGTAACATGCCCTACAGATTGCCAGAAATAGTAAACACAGCCAATTTTACAAATGGGCTGACAGGCCTAAATAAAGTCTTCGTTTATAGGAGGTACAGATTTTTTTTCCTGTGCTTACAGCTTGCAACTTCAACAATCTTTCACAATATCTCCAAAGTCTCTCCAAGCATTTGTGTTTTTATTTGTGTGCATGTGTGTATTTCCATGTGTGTAAGTCTTTTGATGTAGGGAAATGACCCTTTTGCCCCAAATGCATTTAAGGCATATTTAACCATTGCCAAAAGAAGGCTCAGACCGTCTATTACTTAAATTGTGGGTGAACTTTGCTCTGGGTATTCTGTCTCTGTGAAGACCTTAAGCTAATTATCACATGTCAGTTATACAGTATAAAAAACAGTAAGGCCATGGCCAGTAAATGAAGACTGTTACTGAATAAAACATTTGGTTCTTGCTCTGAGTTTTTCCATAGGTAAATACAATACTTCCAACTGACATCGTTAAAAAGGTTTGCTACTTCAAGGTCACTACTGGCAATTTTTTGTCACATTCTATATTGTTAACACATCTTCAGATATGCCAAAGCTGCCTCTTGGTAAATGTTAATACACCCACGCAGCTTGCTAATCAGATTTTTACAGAGCACAACAAATGCCATGAGGACTCAGCTGAGTTTACACAGAAATAAATGAGGGAATCAACCATAGCCAGTGGCAATCAATGGCTGCACCCAATGGCTGATGTTTTAAAGCACAATGAAGTGGATATCTAATCAGAGAAAAGGCTGCATTTGTCTCCTGGCCCTATTAGCTTACATTAATTCACTTGGAAAGAGCCTGGTTGTGTTTTTAATCCATTTAGAAGAATATTAAACTTTTAAATAGCACCAACTTCTCTGCATTGTCACTCAACAAACTAAATATCAACAAATTATCAAAATACTATTAAGGTTGGGCAACATAGTTATGAAAATAGTTTCAATGTTGTCTTCAATAATATGTTTACTACAATAAAGCAAATGTTAGCATGTAAAATAAAATAAACTGATGCAATAAATTATTTTTCACATTTCTCACTAATGTAATGCAAAACAGATTAGATTGTTCATTTGGAGTTCCATAAAAGAACAAAAATCAAAATACAATTTCACTAAAAGTCAAAGTTATAGTTAAAGTAAACAACATGAACTTAGGCATTAAGACTTACAGGTACCAGATTACAGGTATACACAGACTGCCTGTAAGCAAACCACTGAGCACTTTCTATTGAAACACTAAATAGTATGTGATGGAACAAATATCTTAAGAAAGGGTTCCTCCCAGGAAATTGGTTAGTAGAGGTGGTAAGCAGTCTGCCATCTCATCTGCACTGCAGTGGTATTTTCTTTCCCTTCACACATTATATCATCTCTTGAAAATATAATTTCTTAGCAGAGGTACCTCAATTATGAAACACTTCTTTAAAAAAAATCATTGTTTAAGTATTATTTTGCTAAACATTGCAATTTTCATGACACATCGGTATCATAGTTTTAAAATTAAACATAATTCAACAAGATTATTTCTTAAAAGGTACACTTTGGGGTTCTTGTGTGTGTCATCACGTCTTGACTTGGTGGCACACAAGTCACCATAAACTAAAAGCTTGATGTTTTGACAACAGAGCATTGTTAACAAAGTCACTGTGTTACAGTTGCTTGAGCTCCAGCAACTAGGAGAGGAAGTTAAAAATCAAAGCTGTTACCAAAGGTGTCCTATTAGAACAGGAAAAGGCCTTTTTGTAGCAAGAGTGTGTGTCAAGCAACAGTGTTTAAGAGTCTGGCACACTAACACACAAACAAAGGCATGACTGTTATATGTGTTAATGTGTCAGTCAGCATATGTGCCTCATATGCATGCCAAGGCTTGGCTGGCTTCAGGAACAAATTTAATTTCACCTTGAGTTCCAATAATTTTGCACAACAGGGGCCTAGATAGTTACCAAGCATTTGCATACATTTGCATTATATATGCTTCATCCTTCAAGATTAAGGGTGTGATTTATTACTACTGTACAATAAAGTATGTTTAGGGTTGTGAAAACTTACATTTAATCTAATATGCTGGAGTCCTCTGGTAGCCAATATGTTACAGAAAATAGCACAAACAGTACAGTAGCTGCACATTCATCATGGACAAAGAATCCTGGCTGGGGACCTTTGTTGCGTGTCACATCACTTTCTCTCTCTCACCATGTTTCCTGTCAGCCTATATTATTATAATAATTATTAATTTTATTATCATTATCATTATATATTCTTAAAAATCTACTGCCAAGCAATTTTTTAAAAAGTCTAGTACGAGTCAATTGATGTAAATATAATGTGGTACCAAGTGAATTCGATAAATGGTATGGGTGACCTTTTGTATTTTTTAACAACCAATGACACTCTTCACAGCATGCCATAGGTAAAATGGCACAAAGAAGAGCCCCTTATATTACTAGTATTTCCATTATGTTCACATTTGTTTTTCCAGCTCAGAATAAATAACAATACAACAACGCTCTGTGGTAGAGATGTGGAATCTGGTAGTTGCTTGAAATTATACACGTCATTCATAGGAATAGAAATATGCTTGCGCTCTCCACTAACTAATTAGTATCATCAGTTGATGTACTGCAGTGTTTCTTGAATGGAAATATGTGTACTCCCTCATGGCACGGGCTAGCTTTGAGAAAGCACCACTGATCAGTCTGGCCAGACAAACTAATAATTTTATCATTAAAGGAGTCTGTGTACATTACACACAGACAAAAACTATTTGGGAACTGCATCATAAGAATGAGATCCCATCCCTATCTAAGCCACTGCCAGTAAATGTTACTTAAAAACATATTATTGAACAAAGGTCAGCCTATTAGGACCTATGTTGCTCACAAACACAGCTGCTTCCGGTGTAGTTTTATGTATCCTTCTGTGCGTGCCTTTTTTAGAACATGAAAATGGTAATCCATAATATCTTAATTCTATTTTAAGATTTTGGTATCTTTCTTTTTGTTAAAATAAGTATTATTATTAATTCAGAGCTGAAACACTTGATGCATGAATCACCACAAAACAGCTAAAATAATCCAACAGTGTGTTGTGACATGTGAAAAATGTGAAGCACAAAATGCAGAAGGTTTGTTTTGATGCTAGGGTGTACCAAAATCAGTACTTTTCTCCTAATTATAATTAAAGAGAAACAAATTTAGTGAAAAACTCTTAGAATGAAACCAGCATATTAAGTGATACAAGATGCAATAAACTTCTGCAATCAACAGCTGTCATTTCCGTTTAAATCAGCTGAGGTCACCTTACCAGATACTATGCAAGCATTCAAAATATTAGATGTGATGTATGAGTGCTGCTGAGTAGAACTGAAAGGCAACTCCAAATGGCAAAGGGTAACTGTGAAACCATATAAAAACACTCAATGTCCACACGCACACACAAGTTACCAATATAAGCACAGTGCTCCACTGTGACCGTGAATAACAAGTCTCCAAGGCACAGCTCTCTAAACAGCAAACCAGCACAGCCTGACATATTCTTCCTTCAGGCGAAGCCTTGTACAAGAGCTAAATCAGTTACTGAAAAATATACATCTTTGACATGAAATAAAAATAACTCTTACTGAATGCAGATACAATTAGTTGTGGAACCCACACCTTGCTCCTAACCCTTGTTGATGAACAGGATGCCGCTGCTGCCACTACTCCGTTCTTCTGCCTTTGGGATTCCCTTAAGTTTACCTGTTGAAAATTATAGCATTTTGTAAGATTAAAAGTACAGTTTATAATGAATTTAGCAAATTCCAAAAAGAGTAGTTACAGAAAACGCACACAACTATTGTATAAGAAAAAACAAAAGAGGATGTAAACATCTAAAAATGGCTTCATGTTATACAATATTACAAAAGGAAAGTGGTTATCAAAGATAATGAATTCAAAATTAGGTTTTGCTGAGTTTAAGCAGACAACTGCCTGAGGGAAATTACTTGCCAAATATACACAGAAAATGACCACAATATTTTACCACCACTCAACAATGGAATTGCTTTTCTGTCTTACCCAGATGAAATCAATGTGTTGAGCAACCTTTTGTTGCCATAAAACAGCAAAGTCTGAAGCAACATATGGTCTTAGTTCCTCTAATTTTGTCCACTGTAAATAAACAGAAGCATATTTGCTGTAGGGTTGTTATTAAAGACTACTGTATGGCTAACCCACAACCACACCAGAAAGTAGGAAATTAAAAGCAAAGATACCAGGATGAAAGCATTCACAGGCAGTGCAATATTGCTGGTACACAGTACTTTAGTCCCCAGAGACACACCAGAAGCCAGCAGTGAAAGATTAAACTAAATATAGCTTACTAGTGTTTCACTGAAGTAAATTATATCTGTTGCTAAGAATAAATCTATAGAGAAAATTACAAAAACAACACCTGATATTCATGTTGAGTCCTCTGATAGTAAAACACACAGGCTAATCTACCCTTTGTCACAGTTTCAAAAATCTAGAAATAAAAAAGGTCTTGAGGCAAAGATGCTTCATAACAGCTGTTAAGAGAAAAATCACCTAGTGGTGCTATGTCTGATGTGTCAGGGACAAATACCTCAGGCAGAATAAATAATACTCTTGCATCTTCAGTTGTCTACAAATACATACTGGTAGAACCTAACAAAAAAAAAACATAACAATTATAATACCTTTAGTTATGTCATTGGTGGACTGTGATGGAAGTGTTAATGAATCATTGAGGGGTAAAAAAAAAAAAAAGAGGTCACCATCTGCTTTGGCTACACAGCAAGCGACATGCCAAGAGTGGATGAAGGACCTGTGGGACTGCCTAGGGCTGTACAGAGAGCCTCTGCCTGCCTCAATTCCTCTTCACAAAATCTGCACCAAGACACAATACCATCTACACATGCTACTGCTTATGTCTCCAAGGAGCATTTCAGCCTCATAGTCAGGAGACAAACTTAACTATCTATCCAGCTTGGCAGAGAGCATGGGGACACATCAAAACTTCCAAAGAGAAACACCTCTTGTTTTTCATATCCTTTGCTAGTACTTCCATGAATAGTACCAGTGCAGTGAATCTGACCCTTTTGAAGAGGAAGGTCATGATATAATTTAGTATCTCCATTAGTCAGACAGGTATTGTCATACAGTTATAGGACAATGTGTACTACGTCTATGTGACAAAAAAGCCATGCTGCTGTTCAGCAGGAGAGCCATTAGTGAGAAGAGCTTGTAACAAACGCTAAAAAAGGGTTGGCTGAGGTGACGATATCCTGCAGTCATGGAAAACCGTTCACAGAAAAAGAAAACAGTCTAAAAGGTCATCATCAGGCCGGATCTGACCCATTTAGCAGTGCCACTTCTGTATTCAGACAGAGTGCTAGTATGTCAACAGTGAAAATATCTAATGGTTTGAAAATACCTTCTTTGGTTAAAAAAACAAAACACAGATGCTGTTGAAGACGTAACTGAGGAAAATTGCTGATGGCTACATCAACACAGCGACAGTATCTTCAACAGACATCAACTACTGCCCACTCCACTTCAATTTTATTATATTTCTCCACAAAGATAAAAACTTTTATCACCACAGGCACAATGCACACAGAAGGAAGCCCTGTTGCATTTTTCCACTGTCCTCAGCCATTTAGAAACCCCCGCCCGCCCACAGAGCCAGGATGAAATGTTGATTCCTGATCAGAAGGCAATTAGAGAAAGACTGTGCAACTGCTGCCATGGGAAAAGGCTTGATTCATGAAAAAGACAAACCAAATAAGCATTTTACAAGGCTTCATGCTGAGGAACCATTCTACATTTTTAGATAATAGGTATTTATGAGCCACCATGTTGCTTCACTGATGTTATTGGCTTCTGTTTAACCTATCCTCTCTTGGGTCAGGTGTTGTGTGGTGAATCACTTGCAGCATTACAAACGTGGGCATGTTGATGCACAGTCATGCATTGGGCAGTGTTGTCATTCTGAGGAAAAATAACAGTTGATTGTCTATTCTTTTCACCTAAAACACTCAATTTCAGCAGTTTGGGGTTGGAAAATATGTTAAGCTTAGACTGACGAAATCCGACAAACAACCCTCATGAGAAACCTAATACCAAACAGACTGACTCTTTTCCCACAGACTGCTAAACACTAAGCTATAGCTCAGTTCACACCACTGGCAACATGACTGCTAATTCTGAGTGTGCTGCAGCATTGCCTAACTGCACTTCAGGAGACAAGTCTTGACACAGCAAACACCATCCCGAACTGTTAAGAGTCACACACTGAATAATCTGCATCTTCCAAGCAGCTATTCCACGACACATCATTACCTTTGCAGTCAGTGTCATTTGATTATAGCACTTAATCTTAATAAGGTTTTAAAGGAAGAGAACAGATTTAAACATTGCAGCACACCACAGTATATGTCTTCTGGCTTAGTCTGCTAAATGGCTGGTGCCATGACATTTTCTTTTGTATCTTTTCAAGCACTGTCCTAAGTAAATAAGCATTTCCTCCACTTCCACCTGTTAACCAGTCAACTCTGCCAACTAATTTGCAAAACCGAACACGAATCCAACTTGACAGCGTATATTAAAAAAAAAAAAAAAACTACAGTTCATAAATGATATACAAAAATGTGGTGGGAGTGACATTTTTGAGCAGGTCAACGACTATGAAACACCGTCGTCTGTCTTATTGAGTAACGACACCACATGGTTTTTAATATAACTTTGGCTGCTAATAAGAGGGTATACCAGCTCCGCCGTTAATACACTTACGGAGCTAATTGTAATTTCTTCAATGAATGGTTTTATCTCCTAAACTTTGCGTTACGAAGGAAAATAACGCTACCGATTGTTTTCTTCAACGGTTTATTTGACTGCGGTTTCCCGTCGCGCTCGTCCAACTTCTTCTGCAGGTTTTGTAAGGGTAACCAAACAAACCACAGCTATAAAAAGAATAAGTGACAATTTAAAATAAGATACCACAGCAGAACTAGCGACGCGAAATGACTTATATTTTAGCTAGCAGTTACTGTTTGTTAACTCTCCAAGACGTTGGCAGATACGAAAACACAGCTTAAAGTAAAATTGTAGTTCGTGTAAAAGACAATAGATAAAGATATTAAGTGTGTAACTTACAATGGAAGGCGGGGTGGTGTCCGGAGTTAGTTTCAGGATGAAATGTACGCAGTTATTACCGGGAAAGAGCAAAAAGGAGAGTGTAACGTTAATGGTTCATCGCAGCGCTCCGTGCTCTCACAAACCCGGAGCACCAAACACCCCACCGAGGCTGCCGGTTACCGTAATCACCTGTGTTCACATCACAGCGCACGCTTCATTGTCTCTACCGTAATGTGTGAACAAGCACGATATAGTAAATATGGAATCAATAACTAATATACAATATTAACATATGGACACTTTTAAAAACCTTTTCAGCTTCAGATTTCTTTTCAGCTGTGCATGTCATAATTGCATTTTTAATGATCAGTAAGCGTTTTACATTGATAAATGTTTGAGTAATGTTTAGTGATAATGGATATCTGGACGGCTTTTATTTAAAAAACAGCGGGTTACATGTGTTTGTGTGTGGCTTGATATTTTATAACTATTGTTTATACTGTGATCAGACTTCGGCTACAAACTCAAGTGTCTCGGATAATTACAGACAGATTTGCCTTTGTAATATGTCCCCATCTTTATTATTTTATTATTTGTATTATTACTGTCGTTGCTCTATTCTGTCTTTTTGTACTATACTCTGTATGTTCAGTTCTGATGTTTTTGATTTATATTTTTACTCTATTACTGTGGCACCTGTGTTACGTTGCCTCACCCTTATGTTTTATTATTCTGTTTAACATAGTATGAAACAGATGCACCTAAATCCCTGTAATAGGGCTATTCTATTTAAACCTCCAAGGATCAGCATGTAAATAAGTGTGGACTTTGTTGTGATATCCGTGACATTTTATGTGATAATATGATATGTGGGAGCTGGCGACTCCTTCTCACTGTGTAAAAATTTTTTATCTGAAAACATTTGCACCATTAATAATGTCTACACTGCATTTCTGATCAATTTGATGTTATAAATTCAGCTTTTCTTTCAAAAACATAAAGTAAAAACGTTTGCAAATAAGCCTAAAATTTTGAATGTGAGAAAATGAGCCATGCATTATATAGTTTAGCACAATGATTTAAGAATTGATGATTTGTATTCACTTTTTACTCACATCAGTGCTCATTTACTTCTTCAGAGACTTAAACATCTTACACTCTGTTCCTGTACATACGTGAATACTTGCTGTATTCTTTATTCTAGACAGTAAAACATCAACCTGTCTTTTCAAAAACCGAATGTACCGTTGGTGTTATGTTACACCTGCTTCCTTAATGCCTATGTGGGATTTCAGCATAAATTATTTTACAATATTGCAGAACAATTACAGCTTAACAGCCATCTATTTGCACATATTAGTCCTGCGCCTGAGTAGAAATAAACAGAGTTATTTGTCATTAATGCCTTTGTAACAGCATCAACAATACTCATGCAGGTGCTAATAAAACAAGTTCCACAGCTTTTAATAGGGGTGCTGAATTAGTATTGGAGGAAGCATCTCTGTGGATTTGCTGGCAGAGGCCGAATGAAATGTGTGGGAGGGAAAAGGTACACAGAGGTTGGCAGGAGTAGCACACATTAAATAGAACTGGTTTATGGTAATACATACATTTTTTTCTGAAAGAAACATCACACAGGCTGCTGTACATTTGATCTGTAGTTTAAAGTGGGCCAAATCTATTTTTTTCCTCTGCTATGACCAAAGGAAAGTCACACTGAATGTTTCTGATATCCTGAATTATGCAGTTTTCATGTAGCCCTGTTTGATACTTCAAGCTAAAACTAAATGCATCACATTTCAGATTTGTGGCTGAACAGTCATCTCACTATTTTATTCTCTCTTCTTCTTATATTGTGCTACATGTAGCAATCCTCAAACTCTATTAATTATTAGGGAGTTTACTTCATCACAAGCAAAACAAACTTGCAACACAGATGGCTAGAGAATAGCTACAGCAGCAATAGAAGGTTACAGTCTGAAAACATTACTATAAGAGAGACTTAAACATAAGTGGTTTGATAAAATGTACGTGTGTATTTTATTGTGTTTGACAATATCTTACATGATCACATGACACTTTGTGATTTACATTTTTTGTTTTATTTGTATTTGGTGTTGTTCTGTTGCACATAAAAGGTTGAGAAATTCAATGTGAGAAAAATGTGAAAAAAATTAATTATGTAGGTTATGTAGGTGTTAAATTTTAAGCATTGCTGAGGAAGTTCATTAACGGTAATTTTTACTTTTGAATTTCTATTTTTCACAACAGATAGATATTTTTGTTAATTAATAATCTCAGTAGTGGCAATAACCTATATAAGTATAATGTTTGTAATCAGAACACTGGTCATTTTTCAGCAGCTTTTTCTCCCACCTGCATACAGTACATGCCACATCTACCCTTCAGTTCTTTATCAGGATATTGGACATTTAAGGGAAACAGTGGCATTTGGGAAGGAGGGATGATTGCAGTGGGTGGAGGTTACAGGTGACTGGCAGGCAGGGGCATTTTGGAAGAGATAGGAAGTGCAGGAGATGGCAGACGTCTCAGGAGACAAGTGTGAGAGGAGCAGAGATGTGTGAGCGCATTACAAGGCAGAATAAGACGTGAGGGTATGAGAGAGTAATGCTTTCACTTTTTTTGTTTATTATACAATTTTTCAATGCTTACCATTTTTAGCTTGTAGACAGGAGGAACATGCTCATGTTCTGTGTCCAATTTGAGCAATGAGCGAGAGAACATGGGCTCTAAGAAAGGGGCTGTTATGTGGGAGGCATGTGTGCTTTGTCTTCACTCACACTCAAACCTGTCAACCAAACAACGTTCTTCTTCCACCCCCAAACTGCAGCATCCAATCAGGTTTTCATAGCACAAACCTAATTTTCTTCCCTCTTGTCCAGTCTTTCTCAAATGAGATTGTCTAGAAAAGGGTGTTTAATTATTGTGAACAAAGGAAATTAAATGTAACAGGAGAAACCCACATGCAATATGGAAAAAGGAAAAAGCAATAGGAAGGTAGAGTAATGCTTAATCATTTTGCACATTTCTGCTCTAATGTATAATCTAAATTGTCTCAGTGACCTTGTTTTTTTACTTTTCACTTACACACTAAACATTTTGCTGCAGAAAAATTAAAGGAGGAGGAAACAACAACTCCAATGAAACTGTATAAATAAACATTTCGTATAATGCAAGAAAATCAAGGCTCTTCCTCAATTTCATCATGCAATATTGCTTACAAGTAGTCACAGATTATCAGTTAAATACTAGACACCTTAGTGGACCTTGGTGACACAATGGTCTTGTTATCAGCTCACTTCCAGACATCCTACTTCTTCAGTAAATCTTGTTCCAGCCTTCTAGATTTACATCCCCCCTGCTTCATCTCACTTCCAGGATTCCAGGATGTGTTTAAAGCATGAGATAACTTGCATATTTAATAATGTGGCCTACAAAAATTATTTTAAAATCTTATCCTCTTAATCCTCTCTTGCCTTAAGCCAGCAGGATGTGATGTTTAAGAGCAATATTGTGATATTTGTTTCATTTTTAGGGAATGGGTTATTTAGGCTTGCTGCCAACGGGCTTAGAAAACTGAAACCAATCGTCACAACAGGGAAACTGTGGGAAATCAATGAGGACAGTGGCTTCCTGGAAAAAAGCAAGAATTAACCAATACTTTCCCCAACCAGTCAAGATAGGTAAAAAGATGTGTGAAGCAGACACAGTACAACTAGAAGAGGATAGGGGACTATAGCACATGGAGACAAGTATATTTGCATAGAGGAAATATTGTTCAATGTGACTGTTATTCATGCGGTTTACTGTATCAAGAGAACTGTCATTGAGGCTACGCCTGTCTTGTGGTCAAGATAGACGTTGGAGAGGAAGATATGTGTGACGTCATCTGTGGCCCTGTTTATCGGTGAGAAGTGTTGGGGAAGCTACTTTAACATCTTTGCCAGCTACAAATTGCTTCACATTGGAAGAAGTTGAACTACTGCAAATGTACACTAGAGTCAGCAAAAAATGCCACGCATGAGGTTGAGAAGTGCCTTCTTGTTCACAGGTCAAAACACCACTATGCATGCAAAGTGTGGGAATGTCATCTTTTGTAAGCAATGCTCATCAGTTACCTGCTTTCCAGTAACTAGATTCCAGGTGGGGCAGGATTACTCAGTTAGCGAGAGTAAACAATTGCTTCGCTCAACATTTGTTCACAAATGCAGTTCAATACTCCCCAATGTAGTCAGTGAGAATCTGTTGTGAGGCTCAACTGCAGCAGTTGTTCAATTGTGGAAGAAGGCCAAGGTCAAGTATTAGTTAAATGCAGCTTTGAGAAACAGCCCCTCTCTCTCCACTTGATCTACATTCAGGCTCATTGACCTGGCCTTCACCAGACTGGACAAATGCACAGCCGGTTAATCATTTCCCTGTTTCATCCTTTACTTTGAGATTAATCATTATTTTCTCTATTCAGTCCTAGATAGAATTAGATGCTGAATTGCCTTTCCACTGACTGATTTTCACAAGAGTAAATGACATGACACAATATAGTAAGAGCAGGTCGGTGTGTTTGTAGAAATCTACTCCTTACAACATTGCATACAGATTTGGCACACTGGTGTGCTACTGTAGAGTTTGATTTGATTTGAACTAAATATTTCACACATACCGTAAGCCAGTCTTCTTATGGAAACAATGGTGTCCCTTCTTTCATGTATAATTAAATTTCCTCTTTGCTGTAGCCAACAGCTTATTAGCTCCAAGCAGGGGAAAATTATTAACTCAAACATAGGCTTAATTCAGATTTGAGGGCATTTGTACCTCGCAGCTTTGACAACAGAGGCTCAGCTGATTAAAAAGGACCCAGGTGAGATTTTATATGATGAAATGTTTCACAAGCTGAATGATGTCCCAGGGGTGTTATGGAAGAAATAAAACAAAGCATAAAAGCTTTAAAGTAAGGTGTTGACAGGTCTCAAATAGAAACATGCTAATAACCTAATTAAAAAATGGATTCATTGTAATTCATTCCCATTTTAAGTTAAATGAGGTGTTGACTGTGCCATTAACTAACTAGATGCTCAAACGTGACTATAAGCTTTTAAAACATCTGTTTGAATCTTTTAAACCAAAGATTCAAATGCATGTATAACTGATCAGAACCACTTCTATAACACTCACCTCTGCTTGGTGTATGGGCTTGAAGTACATCCCTCAGGATCAACACACACTTCAGCCTCATGAAGAATACAGGCTTCCTGCATTTCTTATGTACATGATGTTTCATCATTAAGCAAGAAAATGGCACAGTGCAAGAGGTGAATAATTTCTTAACTGATGTGGGATAGCTTCTCTCTTCCATCCTGAGCACTGCAGATACACATAATCCAATCGCTCTGCAGCATGCACAGACACTGAACACTTTTTAAATATTTTATTAGGACACTTTGTTTTGTTGGAACTACACAGACTAGGGGTGTTTAATGAGGCAGTGTGTAGCAGCAGAAAGTACCACAACAATTTAAACTGTCATCTGTGTCTAACAGAGAATCACGGGGTATGATTAGAATCTTAATATGATAGGGTCACAAGATCATGGGACAGCAGTACAGTGTGACCACAGGCGATTCTACTATATATAATATATCACAAGGGGAAAGAAAGGCCAGAATGTAAGAATACTAAGTTATTAGCAACTTTACTTTATTTATTCACTTCATAATGAAATGTCTTTTTAGCAAAGCTAGCAGCATATCTGTGCAAGCACAAGCTGTGCAACACTGTAGCTAGAGTTGCCAATTTATCATATATAACAATATATTTTGACATTTACTATGAGTCACGGTCATAGAAATATAGGAAAATACCTTTGAGGCTAGGTATATTTATATAATATGATTCAGCCATTGAAAAACAGCTTAAACTGTGGTCCACAGGGAAACGACTGTGTGCAGAAGAATGTGAAAAATAGATTAGAGAAGACTCCAGCTCACTGTCAGTGATAAAGGACGAGGATTTAAAGTTCTTGGTCTGAATCTATAGCAAGCGGAGAGATTAAAGCTGAGGCTGTGAGTAGGTGAACAGGGTTGTTTTTGTCAGGGTTCTCACCTCAGCAAACACACCACTGTCCAAAGGTGCATGAGCAAAAAAGAAGAAAAATAAATGAAAGAGGCTGCTTTCTTTGCATCACAAATGTTTAGGCACAATTGAACCCCTTTAATGTAATAAAGATAACAAGAGATATGCATATTTACAATTTGGAATTGTCCTGGAAAAGGTCTTTGGTAAAACTGGGTTCTAGAGTGAATAAACCTAAATCTGGATATTGTAAGTGAAGTCAAAGCAAAAAAAAGAAATCTCTAAGTCAGCTACAGGTGTGTCTCATGATTTAATATCAAGTTCAGAGAAGACAACTTCAGCTCATCAAAAACGTTCCCATGGAAAGGCACACATTGATTTCTCCTGCATCATGCTGACAGACTGGTGGTCGCATTGATGAGAAGTGAGAGGACTGAGAGTACTGTATCTTCCGTTCCTCTTCATCAGGAGGTAAGACAAGACTGCTGACTCTTGAAGTCTCCACTCTGCCTGGTGAAAATATGACAGCTCTCTGAGGATACAGAAGGACAGTCGACTTCTCTTACATTTGCACTGCTCCCTTCAGCTCTTTCATCTGTGGATCAAGATATGTTCTCCTTCAGAGTGCCTTAAAACCAAAAGCAAAGTCAACGTGATCAGCTCCTTCTAAATGTTACTGCAGTTATTTCATGCAATCGTTTTTTTGTGCTGAAACAAACTGGATGATACCTGATGATGACCTGCAGCAAGTCCCACTACAGTCTGTGCTGGCACACCAAGCAGCATTCATAAATGGCAAAATTAAAACAGATTAAAACTAATATTAATCAGTGATGGTTGTGAAAAGGAGACAAATGAGTTCTTTAGAGTTCGATATGAGTGTGATATTCTTTACTTTAACATAATGAAATATAGTGAAAAGACAAAAGATGAGTCAACCTTTTTCTTGACAAAATATTTGCTTGACTCTTTTTAAAACAGAAGTTCTGTTTTATTGTTTAAACAAAGCAGGATTTGTCTATCTATATCTGACACCAGAATTTTATTTAGGTCCACAGAATATAGCAGATTTACAGCACCTCACTACATAGGAATATAGAAACCCATGTATATCACAACCTTGCTTTCTGAATTAGATTGTTAAGGTGAATGTTTTGTTTGATAAGTACTTTGTGAAGTGTATTATTTTTAAATAACATATTTTATCTAATGCATTTTGAAGGTACTCACGGACCAGTGTAGCCACCTACTCACTGATCTTAAAACAAAGTAGCCTGAAAGAAAAGCATTTTGCTATGTCTGCAAAACTAAAATGATTGAAATATATGAACCTCACTACTTTAAAGCCTGGTGTTATGTAAGTCACGGCCTATTAATCTTTTGTAGAACTTCATCAAAGTAAGTTTGAGTGATTCCAGGGTAAAACAAGGGCGCAAATGATAGGCAGGGATGAAGGTTAGTGGGTTCAGATTGTATTCAGGTGGGACCAGCCAGCCACCCTAGGGAGACACGGACATTATTCAAATTTCACCATGAGACTAAATTTGAGATGTGAATAAATCATTCAAGTCTCCTCAGAGGAGACAAATGAGCATGATATAAATACAGACATTCATAAGGGCCCAAAAAAGAGAAAAAGATTCAAATAAAAAAGAGAAAAATATCGAGAGCAGGGGAGATTTCATTATAATGAGCATGCAACATATGTGAGATTTGGGAAAACAACAAAAAATAGCACCAAACAAATTTCAAGGTTTTTTATCACCAGGAAATCTGCAAAATAATGGCCTGCTCATTACAAAGACAATAAAAACTGCCCATACAATGATGATTTGTAGTTTTTGAGATATGTGGACCTGAGATGCCCTGACTGCATTCATATAATTAGCATTCATAAAAATGACAATAATGTCATGACGCATCTACGAGCAACCAAACCAATTACCTAGAAAACTGTAAATGCCCCATCTGCATCAGTTGCAGAAAAATATTCCAGACAGCTAAAGGCAGGCACAGGAGGAAAGCAGCACAAAATGAAAGTATTGCGTGATTACATTGAGGATGCAATGCTTTCACACCAAAAAGGTCTGATTGCGCTATGCAGCGCTGATGGTCTCAAGCCTGGTTGGTTGATCTTCAGTCTCAATGCTGTCTCAATGTGGAAATGCCAAACACTTCCTCAGTCACAATAGTCCAGTGCCTCAGCACCTGCTTGGGGTCAAGAGCTCTCCTGGATGATATTTTAATAGTGTAGGTGGAAGATAAAAGTGATGACACATCTCCCATAGTAACCATTAAAGCTTAGCTTGCCACACAACAGATGAAGGTTAATTGTCTTCATGATTTCGTTTAGAGTATTTCATGATTGTATCATAACTCTTCATGTTTTCCCCATTGTACTATGAAATATTAAACCTGCACATAGTAGAATGTGGATCTCAGTACTTTTCTGGCACTATTTACCTGTATTGCGTGTATGGAGCTTCTGATGCCTGTCCGACACCAGAGTTGGAGTCTGTATTCAACAATGTCCGGAGCTCCCTGAAACTGACGAGCTGGCATTCACACCCATGACACACACTGAATTTCTAGAGAAAGCAAACAAGCTTTGAACTTCTCCTTCTAGCCCTTCTAGCCCTTTTTTTCTTGTTACTTTACTATACGTGGCACTTTTTATGTGTATGTCCAGCATTATAAATGACGTCCAGGAGAGAGGTACATTGTCCCTGTGTAAACACTTTTTCTCTTCACTGCTTGAATTTGGCCATTAACTATACATATAAACACAAATAAGGTCTCTTCTAGCACATCCCAACTCTTAGATGTGCCGGAAAGTAGACAGAGGCAAGTCTGTTTATCCCTGTTACTTGTCTTTGTGCTACATTAACCATTTAGCAGACAGATGATGGTGGCAGCGGTATCAGTTTTGTCATCTAACTCTGAGTAAGAAGTGAATGATCACATTTTGCCAAAATGTTAAACTGATAAATAGGAAAGTAATTTCCATGATCTGAGCAGTCTACACAGAGCATGTGTTCGTATGGTGTGTGTAAGTTATATACTGAGGGAGTCCGTGATAGCAAAAAAGATCTCTACCATACTCAAACTCAGTCATCAGATTTATTGCCAGAGCAGACATGACACCAGGGGCACTGCTAAGCATCGCAGACATGACTAAGCTCATACAATTCTTGTACATGCAGCAACACAGTGTGCACATCAAGCACTCTGCAATGCAGTGAGGTTAAAAGATTAAAGACACAAGAAAGCTCAGTTTTTCTGGTGTTCGTCTGTGTGCTGAGAAAGTTTCAGCCTTGGAAGTAAAAAGAGAAAAGTCAAGAACTCCAAATGTGCCTGTTTGAAAAATGAAGATGCAGGATGATTAAAGCCCATAACCTTTTCAGTTGATCACTGTAAACATTGTTTCAATAAATGCTACTAAGACCATAGTCCCAAAAGACAACCAGAAGAAGCCAACAAGTTTAGAAATAAGCACAGATGGTGTGAATCTGGCCGACTCTAAACTGACTGACTGTTCAGCTTGTTATATCTGAATTACCCTCAATGAATAACCCCAATACATTTAACTTAACAAACACAAACATTAATCTTTTGCAAATACTAATTGTAGCTAACTGTAGATCCTCTTAGGATATGGGTTTTTTAAACCATGTAAGAGAGACGATAGAGAAAGAACACAGAAGATAAGATGAAATGATTACAAACTATACAGCTATCTTGACATGCATGATCTATGACTCTCACAGAGGAGGTGCAATTTATCTCTCAAGAAGTTTAGAGGCTCATCACTCCTTCTACTAAACTATATTTAATATCCCTTCCCAGAATCATATGAAAATTGTTCAGCGTGGAAGCTTGTGAGCTATATAGCCTTCTTCAGGGTGTCTGTTGTTGTTTCCAGTTTAATTAAATACAATCCACTGATGTCTATTAAAGTAAGAAATGCTGTAGTAGTTGAGACGGTATCTTTGTCTAGAGGAGGACGATATACTGTATGCAAGTTGCACTTTGGATTGGCACATATGTTGAACCAACTGTATTATATTTGTTCTGACAGTAACTTAGTGGATGTATGTTTTTAGGTGCATCATAGATTAAATTGTTATGCTACATATTCATATATTTTGATGCACACACTAGTTTGTGCCTCAATGTGTGTTTTTAGAAAATTTGAAATTATTAGAGACTACAGACACAAAGGTGTAGCTAAGAAACAGATTGACCATACAGTATGTACAGTAAGATTCCCCCCTGAATCACACAGCTAACAGCTAACATGTTGAACGAGACATTTAATCTGAGCCACCTTCTGAGGCTCCATCTGCCACTGACCTTGGACTCTGACCTTCCTGCAGAGGGCTAAAAGAAAAGAACAGCAGGGCAGACAAAAAATAAATAATGCTACAGACACTGCAGATATTCTGAGAGATGACAAATGGGGGTTGGGATGGAGATGGTGTAAAGTATGAGGGATGGAGGAGGAGTAGGAGGAGGCAGAGACAGACAGGCACCGTAGCTGACAGCAGAGAGTGTTTGAAATAGATGCTGCTGTTATTTCCTCCTAATCTTAACGTGCTGACACTTTAATGGTTGAAGGGCAACACCACTAAATAACAGCCAGAGATAGACAGATTGACACTAAAATATATCTGCCATCGTCTGCCATTCAAGTGTTTAAAGACAATGATGCACAGGGCGTGCTTAATGCGCCGAAGAATACATACTGAATGTAAGCAATTAGAAAATGTATGTTTCCACAATACAGTAGACATTAAAGATTAAAGCGTGAATTTGGTTTTCATGAAATTTTATTTCAAGGCAGATAAACTCTCTCATGAAAGTCATGAGGTGTTGTCAGTGGAACAGTCAAGAGTAAATTGATTTGCCTGGGGAAAGGTGAAGGAAGAGAACAGGCATGTCACTCAACAAAAGGCCCATCATGTCCTTTGTCTCAGATTTCCAAGGACCATGCCAAGCCTGGCAGGTGCCTGGGTCAGCCACGTGAGACACCTGAGCTCACCAACTGTTGCCATGCCAACAGGAGATATGGCCACAGGGCATGACGGGTGTGTGAACAGACCGTGCCAACCGGTGGTCATACTTACACATCATGGACACTGTACTTATACTATGTTATCGTATAAACAAATGGAGATTATAAATTAATACAGACTGATGTTAAAATGGAACAGTTAACCATGTATTACAGAAATGTGTTCTGTATTCCTGGATGCTTACAACTCCACAACGAAATTAAATGGATATCCCATATTTGAATCTGTCAGTGACTCTTCCTCTGCAGGCTTGACATGTGAAATAAACGACTTAATGTCTTTATTATTGTACTGTATATCACTTTAATTCAAGGTTATTGATGTTTTAAATCATTTTTTAACAACAATGAAATTCTATAGCATGTAGACACAATTTATATCAAGCTTTGTAGGTGCACATAACACTTAATAGCACCATAAAAATCATTGCTTGTTTAGTTTTTTCTGTAGGATTTGCTGATAATATGAAATGATAAATAACAACAGTCTCATACTTTTGTATGAACAAAGGAGAAAAGGAAACAGAGACAATCCCTTGTGCTTTTTTTCAAGATAGTAATCAATATTTCATTTTAAGGGGTTTGTAGTAAGCCCCAGGTGTAATGGTTACAAGAACGTCATCAATAAATCGTATCAGTAACAGCTGGCAACTACTGTATCTATATTTTAAGGAGGATGGTGGCTGTTAACATGTTCATTATGCATCAGCACTCACACCTCTGCTGTCTGTTGACAAGCTGGTAAAGTGGGCTGCATGCGAACTGATTTCTGCCCTTTCTGAAGGAAGATGTCATACTTCTAATGAGAATATGCCTTCTAATGAGCACAAACCCAAATTAGCATACATCCAATTACCTCATAGCTCAGGTTCCAGCACTGTTTACCAGACGGTATGCTGTGAGAGCAGTTAAAATGATGTATGTTATTAGTGTTGCCAGAAAGAAATAAGCCTTTCTTGGTAATGAGAGAGTATAGTGGAAAACAAATCGCCATCTATTTCTATGGTTTATAAAGACAATAACAGTCACAGACATAAGTATCCACTTATAATATTTTCCAGAGGTTCTTTGAAAAACTCAAAAGGTCATTTAACCACATACATTATTATTCAGACGGTATTACCCCAGTCCTCAGACTGCTTTAATCATCTGTCAAAAAAACTGTTGCTGCAAAATAAATTATCTCTTTTTTTTACCTTTCTTTAGCCTGTCAAAGATGATAGCCATAAATGGCATGTACATGACCATGAATTATTATTATTATCAGTTACTGATGTACATTTAAGT
>JAUYWH010000024.1:15670261-15684255 GCA_034779795.1 Ctenopoma multispine
TTTATTTGATATATATATATATATATATATATATATATATATATATATATATATATATATATATATATGACCTATATACACACACAAATGTATTATGCAGTTTTTTTACTTGTGTTTCACTAAAACAATCTAAGTGACTGTATTTTCACCAAATGTTTAAATTACTCAAAATGTTTTTTTATGGAATATTTTTGTAATGGTAATACAAGAGGCCACAAACTATAGGCTGTGAAGACAGCTGATTACTACTTATTACTTAGCTATTGAAGAAGCATTTACTAAACATTTTGCTGAATTGACGTATTGTGATTCTAAGCAGTGGGTTTAACTGATTTCAACTGAGTCGGGTAAAAACTGACTAAGGAGAGATTTTCCCATGGAACAATGCAAATTGAATCGACTAGTGTTCCCAGCCCAGGAGCAATAGCAATCTGTGCTGTCAATCACTAAACCTTCACAGATTGAATAGTACAACATATCAAACTTGAGATTTCTTAACCTCAGCAGCCTAACACAAGATCAACACACATCAAAAAAAGCTAGAAGTGAAGAACAGTGACATTTTGTGACATTAAGAAGACAGTTTAAGTGGAAGGCTGGCTGCCTATTGGTTGGAAAATCTATGACCTTGGTAATTTCATGCCATTCGGCGTTTGTTCTGACAACAACGAGAGGTAAAAGCATGCAATCTAAAGGAGAGCACTTACAAGGAAAGCTTTGCAAATGAGACCCACTTCAAGCCACTAATGTGCTACTTCAGAGTGAATCGACTGAAGAAGAAAGGCATTTCTTACATAAACAAATTAATGTAAGACTATTCTCAATAAGTGGATGGGTGTAGATTCATTATAATGAAATATTGATTAAAAGCAAACGGCACCTTTTATTGACTAGTTTTCTGCTCCCAATCTGCATTTGGTTTTTATTTGCCTTCGAGAACACCTGTTAAAACAAACAACATATTACCATAAATCAACATTAGATTATTTTCCCAGAAGGTTACTATCTTCATAATTCAGTGCTTTTTCAACTGCAAGACAAGGCTACATCTACTCAGTAATGTATCAGTGTACACTGTCATGCAATTGACACAGTGCCATGTGCATTTCACCACGGCAGCCAGAAGTAGTTATGGGTATCTAACTATGTGAGGGCATTTAGACAGGTTGGGCTGTTACCTTCACCATAAAGGGTCACTAATGAAGACCTTGTCGCATGATGTGATGCACTGTTAGCAGCCATGAAGCCGTCAGTGCTTTCAATACTTCATCACATACATTTTATTCCCTAATAGGTATCTGACACACAGTTCCCTGCCAAGATACTATAAGCCTTTAGGTAATCTCATTTAATGGTAACAAGGCTGGAGAAGCATGAGAGCCCGGCTGGGTTTGAGAGACCACTAGACGGACAAGGAGAGGAGAATTTAATTATCCTGACTGTTAAAAGTCCCCTCCTCCTCCTCTGTCCCTCTCAAACATGTCTTTCATTCTGCCTTCATGTGCCAGCTGGGGAAGAGAAAGATAGCAAAGCCCATAGAGGGTTCCTGACTGCCTTTGGATCAGGCTGCAAGTGTGAAATTGCTGCCATAGTTGACTGGTGCACCTGCATGGAGCCTGTGCAAGTGTCTGAAATTATGAGAAGTAAACATCTGTTAGAAAGGGAAGCAGACAATTTTGATGAAAAGAGTTATTAATCTGTGAAAAAATAATTGCAGACGGTGATTAGATCTTATAAAGATCTACTCCCACGAGCTCTCTTACTAGCTCAATTAACAGTTTCATTCAGTCCTCTTCAATTACATTTAATTTGAAACTCTGGATCCTGAGGATTTAAAGACACTTGGCCATCAAGTTTGGATCATGCTTCATACATTCATTCATTGCCAGCTGCCCATGAAACCACTGGCATGCTGATGTTCTACCAATCATCCAGGAGGAGTTTGTGTAAACAGCACTACTCAATGACGTCAAACAAACAGACCTTCAGTCAGAATAAATGAGGCTCAGAGCTTGCAAGGAGGAACACAATTTAGTAGCAGTAGCGATCGGTGATGCTATAAGGAGTTTGTGCCAAAGGCGGTGTTTGTTGACAGTAAAGCTCACATGCTGTGGGGGCAGTGAGAGTTCAAAGTTTGGACACCAACTGTCACCTGCTGAGGGGAAACATACCACCCACTCATAAACACCTGTGTTTCCATTTAAATGCAAATAGAAAGCATTGATGCAGAAGAGAACGTAGGTTTTACTTTGCTTATCAAATGTTGACATTTTATTTTAGTAATAATACATTGATTCATCATAGGTGTCATTAAGGACATTTCAAACATACATTCACAATAGAAATACTATCCTAACAAATGCTCACCCCCATGTAAAAACCTTAAAAATTAAAGATGATGCAGTTCCAGTGCTATCGACTGATATAAAATCACATTTACAGAGTTTTACTAAGTATAGCAGTATATACACAACCAGTCAAAAGTTTGGACACACATCTAAATGACTGTGTATGTATGTTTATGTAAATATTCATTTTAAAAAAGACTTGTATCCAGCTACAATAGTCATTTACAATATGAACAATGTCCACACATTTATTCTGATCAATTTGATGTTATGAAATCTGCTTTTCTTTCACAAACATGGTAATTTCTATGTGCGTCCAAACTTTTGACTTGTAGTTTACAGAGCATAACATAGCTATTGTCCCAGAGAATTATACACAATATCAATGAGGAAACAGTTTTCACATTACACATTAAAAAGGCACTAGGCTTTGATATTCAGCAGACATGCCAGCACTGCATGGTTTATAACTGGAAGAGATCATAAATGGTCAGGTGTGTCTTAGACACAGACAAGGCTGGGTAAAGAGGGTCAGCAAACCTGTGCTTGTAAGAATGCATTAAAGCTAGACTGCCCCCTGGTGTCACATTGAAGAATGATAAAACTCCCTCTTCAAAGTCAAGGAACACTCCAACCCTGTGCAAGCTGTCTGCATCCACAGGAACTGACACCTTGTTATGCAGTGCTTCTACCTTCCGTTTGTCACAGGCCAGGCACCAAGAGTAACTGTTAAAGCCCAGACGAGAGTTGTCCTTTTGACCCTTCCTCTCTATCTGACCCTCACACAGCCCCACTTTCCAGCGGCCGTCATCAACAGACACGTTCACCTCCCAGTACCAGCGGCCCCCCTCTAGGGCACTTAAGGCCAGGACCTGTGGAAAGGAGCTGAAGCGAGCCTTGTGGTCTGTGTAGACCTGCTGGACCTCGCTGTACGCCACCCTCCTGTTGTTATCAGACAGTTGCAGCTTGGGATGGGCAGTATCTTCGTCCATGTGGGGGATGGTTCCATCTGTACACATGAAGGGAAATTTTAAAAAATACTAATAATTACAATTAGAAGTCCAAGACAACAGTACAGGATGCATCTAGAGCTTTAGTTGTGATGATTCCTCAGTAAGTAGAAAAGCAAACGTGCAGCTTTAAAATAGAAAAACATTTGTCTCACAGAACAGTCTGTAGAGGTCTCTGTCTTTGCCAGGCATAGTGATGACGACTGTGTCTAGGCGTTTTTCAGTCCACCTTTGCAAACACTTCAGCCTGGCTTGATCGACTTCCTCTGAAGCCTCAAACTGGTCCACACAGCTCCCCATGTTACTAGCCCTGTGAAAAAGAAACAGAATTTACAGAACATGAAAACTTCAGCTTATTAGCCCCCTTATTCTTTGATGACTTCTTAAAAGTTATAATGAGACCTATCATTAAAACAGAATAAATAAGAACAAGATAAATAAAAAATACAAATAAACAAACAAACAGATTCTGGTAAATTGCTGCTTTCCATGCAAGAAGATAGAAGTTCAGCTTACAATTGGGCAATCTTGCTGTACTCCTGTCGTGTGAGAAAGAAGAAAAGGACAATTTCTTATATTAGTATACATATGCAAACAGGAAACCTTATACATGTTACCGACAAACAAAGGTTCCTCTCCTAATATCCACTCACCATAATGAAGGCCTGGTCCTGAATGCGTTTGTCTCCCCTGGCATCAGCCAGTTCCTCCAAGGTGTGGAGGCCTTGCTGGATGGACTGCAGGGAGCTACGGAGTTGGCTGAGTTTCTCCTCTAGCCCCCCCAGAACCCTGCTCTCCTCCTTCATCACACACTGAAGTGCTGATTGTTCCTCCTGCTCCAGGGCCTCTCTGATGGCTGTGTACTGCTGGTGCACTCCTTCTTGTGCCTCCCTTAAAACCACCTGGGCAGACAAAATGTAAATCGGGTCTTGGAATGCGATAGTCTTACTCAATTTGTAAAAAAAGGCTTTTTCTTCCTTGCACTGAATTTAAGACCATGTTTTTTAAACATACAGTATATATAAACAAACTTTAAACAGTAAAACATTTAAAGATTTCTGAACAGTTCTAATACTGTACATTTTATTATTCTGACTTTTATAAATATAGATTGATGTAACTGATTAACTGTTTTACTATATAAACCATAGATGTTAAACCAGCTCACTGTAAATTCTAAAAAAGGTTAAAGGCTAAATAACAACATCATAAGGCTACTTTTTTTTTTCTAAATCAAGAAACACATTTATTAACCATGAGCACAAATAAAAATGTTGAAACAGCTGTTTGGGCTTGCAGCTCTGTGTCTCTTTGACTGTCCCTGTCATTTCCCATTAATCTGGACTGCAACAATGGGGTGAACCTGTTGTAGCAATATCAACAGTGAGGCACCTACACACACATACACACAAGCACACCAAACAGCGCAATGATTTGGCTTTTCAGAAAAACTCAGGCATTCCACCACGTGGAGCCTCGCATACCAGTTAGGGAATCACTGATCTAACACATGAAAGGACTTTGCTGATTGTATGAATTAAATATCAACTGAAATTCCAATATAACGCTAAAATTATACAATGCTTGTTGCAGCTTTCATTGGCTTCAAAATGTCCAGATTAGTCACCCTAGCCTACTGTATATCATGTTAAGTATAAATAAATGTTATTATTTAATCCTGAGCAACTAATGTAGACAATAGCAAAATTTAGTAGAGCAGTAGAAGAGTAGAGTAGGTAAACTCCCTTACAGTGAAAGTCTCTTTCTTCTCTGTGAGTTCAGTCACTCTATTTTTCACTTGCTGTTCAGTGTCTTGCAGTTGTTTGATCTCTTCTTTCAGGTTTCCCTTAAAAAACAGAAATTGAAATACATTTTTACAAAAATTACTACTACTACTACGTTTAAATGCATCTCAATTTTAACTACAATTGCTATTCATCTGCAGGTTACATTGTTCCATGACTTATCACTTACCCTTAACTCGCTCTCTGCCTCCCTGATGCTGATGCAGACATGGTTACGATGGGAGCCTATGACGGTACAAACTGTGCACACACATACGCCACACTGCCGACAGTAGATCCGATTTATCTCCTGGTGCTCTTGACACCTCCATGAAGAAATGTCCTCCATGGGAGGAACAAGGGTATGGTTCTGAAAGACAGGGGAGTCCAGGTGGGGACGCAGGTGCTCTGTACACATGGAGGCTCCACAAACCAGACATGTCTTCACCGCAGGCTGGTACCCAGTTTTAGGGCAATAATGACAGGGCACAGGGCTGTTATTTTTGCTGCCTGACCTGGAAAAGATGCCAGTGCGACTTGGAGAACCCGAAGTAGCAGCAGGATGTTTGGGGAATATCAGAGGTGTCTTGCTGACATGATGTACAGGAGATTTATCTTTTCCTAGAGCTGAGATGCCAGGAAAAGAATCGGAGTTGGCAGGTGAGACAGGTTTCATTGGCGATGCATGAGTTCCTGTCACTTGTGTGTTTTTCCTTGGGGTTGTAAGAGGTGGTGCATCACATATATCCACTTCATTGGAGCTGTCAGATTCATCCACTGAGATGACTTCTCCTGATTTACGCTGGTTCTGCTGTATTGAGATGTCTTGTGGCACATCACGTGCAGGTAGTGCCTTGCTGTCAGTGGATCTGCCATCACCACACTCAGATTGTGTAGGTTCTGTGTCCACTGCTTTCTTAGGTCTTTCGACGTTAGTTGACTGCTCAGGTTTATGCGAGAAGGAAGTGGTGGGAACCTCAGCCTCACTGGACTGCTGATGGGGAGATTCCACAGTTGATCGCTTTCTATCAGGTTGCTCTCGTACAGGTGTGCTCGCCTTCCGCTTCCCCAGGAGTTGGCTGGAGAGTGAGGGCCTCCTCAGCAATGAGTCAGATATATTTTGTTCACTGTTTCTGGATGTGCCTTTAAAAATAGAATACAAGGAAAGTGGTCAGAGGAAATGCCGCATCAGCACTTTTATATTAGTACATCCCATTAACACCTGTCTTATCACTGCACAGTTGTAGCAGCAGCAGCTCAATCAATGACATTATTCTTGCACTATTCTGAGTTATGATGTTGCCTTAGCTGACTAAAAAATACAAAAGTTAAATTATGTGAAAATGGTGTGTAATGGGGGAAAAAAATAAAAAATCACATTGACTTGTGCAGGAAGTCTGTGTGAATATGTGTGAGCGCACATAAATTATTAGACCTTTGCTCTCACTGATACTACAAACAAAACTACATTACAAACATTACACAACAACTAACAGTGTTCAGTAGTTAGGTTTCAACTCCTGCTGTAAGAAACACATGGTGGAAAGTGACAATGTACATTTGTTCAAATGTTCTCTTTCTGTATTAAAACAAGTTGTTTAAGTATTAACAATATTTTAAATAATGTAATGTAATATAATAAGATGTAATTCAAAATATATTTCAGTCTTAGGAAAAGGTGCTCCATTGCACAAAACAATAGTTTCTAGCAACACTATATAGAGAGTAGAGAATACTTTTATCTGTTGCATCGTATGGTCAGAATCATTTCACTTCATAAAAATGGCGAAGCGTCACAAATACTACAGCTTTAACCAAAGCGCTTCCGACTTTTAAAATAAATCAAGACGACGATCAAAGTCATACACAAGACACCTGAGAAACGGACTGAAAATACTGTTTTTGCAGAGAACTGGCACTGTTTTAATCCGGACGTTTAGAAGAATAAGATCAGATTGTGAAAATACCTTCATAACCTCGCTGAATGTTGAGAAACGACTGTGGGGATTTAGAAAAGGCCTCTACGCAAGTTTTAGTAATCGGCAGGTGCAAGGTGCAGGGACAAGGTAATGTACAGAATAACGATAGATAACATTACCCGCGAAACAGAGATAGAAACATATTATACAAAAATATTTGTTTTATTTGTTTGTTTAATGGGTATGTTTCTTTAAAATATAGTTGAACAACGTGTGTAATTTAACGGAAGTCTAACGTACGTTAAACTGGAGACTGCTGCTAGCTAAGTTAAGTTAGCTTGCGTTGACAGCCAGTTACACGGTCCGCTTTATAAACGGTTATTTTAACAAACCCAACATTAGCTAACCTGGTTTTTAACGTTATTGTGTGTAGATGTATTACCTGCAGAGGTTCGAGGCTGAGCCCGTGGACTGGAGGCGGGCGGCTGAATCAAACCGCTGTCAAACGGCAGAGTCTGGTACACCGTTTGACACCTCCACTCCGGACAGTGATAGGGTCCGTTCGGAGTAACGCTCCACAAGTCCCCGATACATCGTCGGCAGAAGCGGTGGTTACATTTCAGAGTAACGGGCTCCGAGGTCATCTCATTGCACAGCGGACACTTGGCCGGAGTTCCGTTCGATGATCCCATTTTGGTTCGGTTGATGTTTGGTTTCTGTTTCCGCGATGTCAAACAGCCGAGGCGGAGCTAAATGTTTGAATCCCGCTTCCGCTCCGGGCTTCAAGCCTTAAAGGCATATTCCATAAAATTACAGCCAGAGGGCCTAATGATAAACTAAGCGAAATCTTATAGTCATTTTTAAGATTAAAGTAAAAATCATTAACTTTTACTGAAAACTTTAAAGGATGGGTTCACAGTTTTCTAAGTCTGTCTTAAAATTAACCAGAACCAGGTTCTTGCTGATTTTTTATCGCATGGATAAATCCTTTGCTGAAATCCTTCCAACGGAAGTAATGCGGGACACAGTCCACAGTCTTATGTGCAGAAATTGTTCACATGTGTATAAAAAGCTGATAAAATGATTCAGCAGTTTAATCAAAGTAGTAGCCTGTACAGTTGACTCTTTGTGTGCCCACTGCTTCCCTGTTGAATTGCAATGGAAGAATAATATCATAAAGAAAAGAATTTGCTCTGAAGACACTGCAACTTTTTAAGGCATCCACATAATGTAAGTAATTTTAAAGGCTGAGATATATTTTTTAAATTAGTTTTTCCACAGACAAGACTTTGTGGTGTTGCAGAAGGTATTTTTATTTAAAAGAAATCAATCTGGCAGATTATCTGTTCCTTAAGTGGTCAATCAAGTGATCTTTTCAGAATGCACCTTAAAATTGATTGTTTGTGTATATAAGTCTTAGATTGTTTTTAATGTTCACATGTATGTTCTGCCTACTTATCAGTGTATCATCTGTAAAGACCTTTGAATGAACCTGTGCAAACATTAATAAAGTCTGATTGATTTTAACAGGACTCATAACCACAAACTGACATGTCAATGAAACCTTAGGTGAAAATACTGCCTTTGCGATTGCATGCCATTGTGCTGTAGTTAAACAAAATTATGTTATTCTTCTCCCACCCTCTAGTTTCTCTAAGACTCCCGTGAGGGCTATCAACAACACACAATAACAAAATCTTCTGGATAAGCCAAGTGCTGATTTGGATGGCTGACAGTGTTAAGTTACGATATTCTTTTCTGTTCCTGATTACAAAGCCAACAGAGCTGCAAAGAACAAGTTATTGTTAGTGTTAAACGCACCAGATGAGAACAATGCAGTAATGTTTAAACACAGTATTGTCTCATTTATTCTCATGTTTATCCCTCCTTAACATTTTTTTGTGGTTCAGTCATGAGACCTGGCTCAAAAAGGCTAATGTGACTTGTAAGCGTCAGGTTAATCTTTCCTGATCACAACAATTTTATTTCCTAAAAACTGAATTTTCTTACCAATCCTGGTACTTGTGATATTGTATGAAGTGATAACCTTTCACTTAATCACTGAATGTGGATTTTAGCACTTTATTAAACTCTGAAAACAATGAATTTTTAAAATTATATTTCATTTAATTTTCACATAAATCTTTTTTTAATAAGCAGACTCATGTCAAATAACTTTTATATACCACCGTATCTCGAATTTGCTTTCCTTTTTGGGCATTTATATCTCCTTTCTCATCTGTTTTTGTATTTTTTTTTTTGTATCTGAAAACAATGAATCTCAGTTTCGTAAATTTTCACCCCTTTGCAAACATTGATATCTTAGAGATAATTTTGTGCATACTGCTTTGTGACTTTTTAAAAGTATATATCAGTCACTACAAAACAGGCTCTATGCCCAGTTCAGTATAATCCATCCATGGTTTTGGCCCTTATGAAAACAAAAACTTAAGTTTTGTCAAAATGAAAAAAAAAACACAGCAATGTTTTACAGTGAAAATTTTTATTCAGTGTTCATATATTCTTAAAGTAATCTCTTTAATTGCTGTTAAGTTGTCCTCCTCCATATTTGCTAATTGTTTGGTATGTATAGAATATCTATTTACACAGAAACATATCCACAGGTGAGGCTGGGACAGGCCCGGCTTGAGTTCAATCCTCAGGCACACCAGTTGCTTTACACCATACTCCAACTTCATTATGTTACCCTGTATGTCCCAACAAAACAAAGACAGTCAATGAGAGAGAAAGATTAAGAGAAAGCTGGAGACAAAATACGGAGACACACTGCTTTAGCTACACAACAGGACAATTGTGTGTGAGGCTGGCATATTGGTTCACTAGCCTGACATACGATTGCACACATCACATTCGCACTGACACTCATACATGTGCATGCACTCACAGTCATTCATATACACCCACTGACCTCCCTGCACACACACACACACACACTCTCACACACACACACACACACACACACACACACACACACACACACAGCAGCTACAAGTCCTGCAGCAGACAGTTCTAATAGCTCCATCACAGTGTAGATAGCAAAGACTATAAATTATTAGACTTCTCAAACTGAAGCACTGTGCAAACTTAGCTAGCAGGGCATTGGATGGATTTCATTAAAATTCCTAGAACATCTTTTATATTCACTGTACATACTTTGTAATACAAGGGTTTTTATCTTTTGTTGGATGATAATATTCTTATAAAACAGTCTTAAATATTTTTTTCTAGTAAATGAAGAGGAACAAAGAGGCATATGAGCCAAAGAAGAAACCAAAATGTTCATTTCATTGTCAAACCTTACATATGAAACACAATAGATTTACAGCAGTCAAATATTTTCTGAAAATGAGCAGTTTCGTCTTTTCACAAATAAAACATGACACACGTTTTGATGGTGATACACACGGCTAAGTGTTAACATAGCTTAATATTTGTAATTACAGTATGGTAATGTATTGTCTGAATCTACTGTATGTCATGTACATAGTTGTGTTTGTGTTTGAGTGAGGTGGCGTGTGTGTCTGTGTCTGTGCTCGTACTGCAGGTGTACAATGTCAACCCTGTGCCTTCTCAGTTAGGTAGTGGGTAGTCCATATACTTCTCAGTGGAATAACAGTCCCCTGCCATGGTCTATGCAATGATGTTTAAATGTTAGCTCTGCAGACACACTGGGATGAATGTGCATTGGGCTCCATCTAAGTGCTGGGGATGGCATAGGGACTGCGAGCGGGATGGATGGACTATAGGGGTAGGTTACACTGGGTTTTTGGCAGGTAGACATGAAAGGCAGGCAGGCTGGCTGGTTTAACAATATTCCTCTCCTCTGCAGACATTCTCTGTCTCCCTCCTTGATGCTGATGTTGAGGGACTGGTACTTTATGAAAACGGACACATGGTAATTCAGGAACCTGAGAGAAAGACAATATAACTCTGAGACACTTGTATTTTACTTGTGTGTTTCCCCTCTCCTCTGTATGCAACTTTAGTCTATTTCACCACACTTATTTTATAGCTATAGTTACTTTTACTTTACCAATACTAATACTTTACTTTTACACAAAGTATAATCAGTTCCTAACATACAATGCGATGTCAGATTAGATTAAACCAACTGTTCTCAACCTCAAGTTGTTCGCAGTTGCACAGTTCCCTTCTAATCGCAAAAATGGTTTAATTTAAAAGTAGCACAAGTTTGTTTTTTTGTTGTTCACCTACCATCAAATACAGTATCTCTCAGAATAGTAAAATACTGTTTACACAATAATACATTTAATAACAAGCTAATACCACCACAGTGTCTGATGTAATAATAAACCAGTCACAGGAGACATGTTTCTGCAGAGAAAATAATTTTGATGTTGTATTTTCGGAGGATTACATAATACCACAGTACAACGTGTGCCACATTATTATTCTTCTTCTTAATAATTTTTTTATTATTTCATAATCATCCTCCCTTTTGTTTATGCTCCAGGTCTCTTAATTACATTGAATTTACTGTCCACGGGGATGGAGGTGAGGTTTCACCTCTGTCAAATATAAAATAATCATGACATTGTTCATGATGGCTTACATAATCAGAGATGCCTTATAATAGATCAACATGTACAGAATCCAGTATATTCAAAGATGTATGTTTGTTTTTACTTACCTATATATTTGATTAGGCATTGCCTCCCTCTGCAAAAAAAAGAATCACATAGAAAAATATAATAGTGCTGCAACATGGTTATCAAGGTCAGGCTATTAATAGACTTCCATGTTCACACATTGCCAGATGCATGCGTCGTTCACAATGACTGAATGTGTTGCACAGAAACACCAGTAGATGGCAGCAGGGCTGAGCTAAATGATAAGCGGTATTGAGCTGTAATGAACTATTTGGAAATGAGAGATTCTCCTGAGTTCTACATGAAATTAAACATTTTGGTAGAGAGGCTATTTATTGACTAGTAAAGCTAGTGATAGCCTCTTTCACTTTATATTGTCTATGACATTATCTATAGATATTTCATATTGTCCCTTTATCTCATATTGGTCATTTGAAGGTCATTGAGGTTTTGGAAGAGAATACAGAAACTACACACATCTCCTTTGAGAGTTGTCATTTTTTGTCACAATGACAACAAATGCCAATTATAATATTACTGCATTGTGTTAATGTTAATTATGTCATATTTGTGCCTCTTTAAATGTTGTTCCATCTAAACAAACACTAAGTTTTCCTAATTACATTACACATTTTGCCTAAATTTGAGCTCGATAAATTTAGGTTTGCTTTTGTAAAGTCTTCATCAGATGCTCATTAGATCAAAACTTTGGCCTTTATTTGTCATAAATTCAAGTATGCATTCTGACTGTGTCTGTCCTTTTATGAATTTAACTCAGATATTGTTTGAATAATGTTTTACTAATGATTATGCACTTTCTAATCTCAGTCTATTGGCAAGTCACATGATAAATCAAGAGTCTATTCTTAAATCTAGCTTTAATGTGTGCTCATTTCTTTTAAAAGTATGCTTTTGCCAGCCCACTATACTACAAATTGTATGGAGTGTGCATTATGAGTAAAATTTTCTGGCACCACCCAGCCAAAAAGAAGAAAACTGATAAATTTCTCATCAGCGACTCCAAAAATTACAATCTAATACATGATTTAACACCTTCAGGGAATCACCACCCATTTCTAATTGCCTTTACATGTGGAGAAATATTTATCATCATTTCACTAGTACATTTGGTGAGAATATTTCATTGGCTTTAATTAGGTTCACATGCTGGCTAGAAGCAGCTATGTCTAAGTGTCAGTGTGGTACACAAGTGAAAAAGGAGATCCCAAAGGACATCAATAAAATATCACATTTTTATCAGATTACATTGTACATTCTCACCCTTGCTTTCTGCCAGCAGTTCTTCTGACATGAGACCATCCTGCCGATTCCCTAAGACAAAGGCCAGGAAGGAGAGGATTAGCGCATCCAGGATGCCCATAATAGCCAAGATGTAGGCCCAGCGCACTGAGCAGGCCCCCAGGCTGTATTTGTCTGTCTGTTCTCCACACATCCGCCGGACTTCATCGCTGTCCCAGCCATCAGGATAAATCATGCAACCCAGCACCAGACAGACACCTGGAGGAAAGCAGAGAGAAGAGGACTGAGTAAAAACAAGTGACACAATAAGGGGATGTAGTGCAAAGATATGTTATTTTGTGGCAAAAAAGGGAAATAAAAAGGAGAATTATCATTTTACATGCTCCAAAAAGCTATTGCCCTATATTATCTCTGTATCTGTCACATTGATTTTTACTCCCTCCCTTAGGCAAGAAATAAGTTTCTAGACACAGTGAGTGCCTGTGGAAGAGGCAGTAAACTACAAACATACATTGCCAGACACAATAACAGCAAAAGATTTATAGTGTAGTTACTGCTTTTATAATATGAAATCTCATCAGAAACCAAATTGAATTTCCCTGTAGTCATACTTATTCAAGTTTTATTTCTCTCTGTAGCTTGTTGTGGTCTTTGGCCAAAAGTTAAAACCTTTCTCATCCTCAATTTGGACCTCTATCATGTTCAGTTTAAAAGTATTTTTTATCTGATGGTGGAGCAGAACAGCACAAGAAAAAAGGTGGACAGCTTTATAGCATTCTCCCTCTTTGGATTTTAAATAACTCAAATCTCTCAGTCTTTGCCCAAAGGATAACATCTCTCTCATCTCTCTCATCTTCAGTTTGGATGAGCTTATCCTCTGAAGTGATGATACAGTAGAATAGCAGAAGACCTGGAAAAAGAAGCTGACTGCACAATTATCAAGAGTGCACAGTGCATCAATAATAAAACATACTCCCCATTTCTTGATCCCCAGAGCACTTCCTCACAATATTTCCTCCCTGAATGCTGTTTGTGTATTAGC
>JAUYWH010000024.1:15684355-15703687 GCA_034779795.1 Ctenopoma multispine
CTCTCTCTCTCTCTCTCTCTATATATGTATATATATATATATATATATATATATATATATATATATATGTATATATATATACAGCTTATAAGATTGTCCATATTTTTTTTTTTGTGTTTCTATTTTTTCTAGTTTCTTTCTCACTTATTCAGTCTTACAATCAAAAGCAAAAATATGCTCTGTACTCATATGCATACACGCTGCCCACACATACGCAAAAAGTACACACACTGCAGTTTGTTACAGAAATGCTGCAGCCTTTAATAGTCCTGAAAGATACCAGGGGGTGTTGAGAGATGTTTTAGAGAGAGAAAGTGAGTAAGAATTATAGAGCAACACACACTGCAGACAAACTGCATATCTGATAGAACAGAGCATCCCCCCGACTCCTCTTCTACCTTCCCCATGGCTTCAGCTGTCATAACAAATTCATATGCACAAAGTAGTTCAGAGAGAGAGGACTTAGGTACTTGCTTAAACTCAGACGGGCAGATGGAGGACGTTTCTGCCCAATAACTGTCCTTTACTATTATTTAACAGCTACAGCTACATGAGCTAAATAACATGATTAAGCAACATAAATAACTGTCATGTCATATATGTTTATAACATTATGGTGGTGCAAAATCTGTTTTAAGAGCAAATAGTGTGTCTTTTGTAGTTTCCAGGTTTCCACCAATAAATCAAGTGACAAGCATTCCTTGCTCAAGCAATGCTCAACTTGGCCTTGACAGGCTCTGATAGGGCCTCACTAGGACTTATGTCACTCATGCCACGCAAGTGCTATTCGCAGTATAGCATCGCAGTCTGTCAAACATCCTCTAGAGTCTAGTACATGATTCAGCTCCTGAGTGAGTGTCACTGAGGCCTTGAAGTGTGACCAGTGAGAGGGATGATTGTGAACAGGTCCACTTGTGCCTGCAACAGATGAAACCAAACACAATCCATCTGCTTGTCCACCTCTCTCTCCAATTCTCCAATGTCCCTGTCACTGATACACTGACAAAGAAGTTCACTGTGGCTGCAGAGACTGAAGAGCAGGCTCCGCATTTACAATACAATTACACACACGCGGCAATGTTGTTGAATATGAGGCTTCAGGAGTCAGAAAACTTTATTTACAAACCAGACAAGTACCACACAAACAATAATACAAAATAATACAAATACTAAAAACTCAATAAGAACAAAGAAAATGGGAAAATAGATAAAAGAGGTCAATAATAATTAGGGGTGCATGGGTGGAATGCAGTGCAATAAAGTGATGATGTAAATAATGATTGTGATGATGGCCAAAAGTTGTGTGAATGTGCAGATTGTGCTGAGCCTCTGCAGAATATACAATTGGCGCTGGGCTTCTTTGTAGAGTGCAGTTGGTGCAGTTAGTTTTCTAGTCCGGTTTCTTGTCCAAACACCATGGAGACTCCCAGGTGTTTGTAATCTGAAACATCCTCCACCTCCTCCCCCTTGTACAGAGAGTGATGTGACATGAGTCTTGGTTTCGCTCCTTTCTTTTGCTGATGTTGAGCTGGAGATGATTAAGCCCACACCAATCCACACATATCTCCACCACTGTCTGCTACTCAGTGATGTCTTTAGCCTGAATATATCCTTCAAGAGCAGAGTCATCAGAAAACAGCTGCAGGTAGCAAGGCTCTAAGTTGCAAGTCTGCGGTGTATAGGGTAAAGAGGAAGGGAGGCCGAGCTGTCCTCTGCAGAGCACCTGTGCTGCACACCACAGTGTCATGGTGAGAGTGGAACTAAATGATTAATGGTTTTGGTGGCATGTTGGAATCATTTTAACATGTTACTCCTCTGGACTGTGTGAGTATGTGTGCAGTTTCTTTCTTCTTTTTCAGTAAGTCCATACATATATATAATAGATTTATTCAATGGTGGGGGCTGTGAGGATTGTATTGGTTTAAAATGGCTTTTTGGTTTATTCACTGATGGTGCCTTAAGAGCAGTAGGAATTTGAAATATGTTTTTCACCTAGGAGCAACAATGAATTTCTACCAACCAAGCTTCTCTTAGCTGTCTAAATTATATGTATATCATGGGCATTCACTGAACTAAGATAGTGCCACAGAAGACCAAATAACATTTGGTACACTGTGAGTTTGTACAGATACTATTCTCTGTTCGTCATCATGCATTTACTACAAAGGTAACAAAAGCTTTTCCAGCTCCTTCTGGGTGTCTCCTTTGTTCCTTTGGCTACATTCAACACCATCATAAATATTACATTGTGACTCAGGAGGAGAGTGAAGAGGCTCACAAATCTCTGGAGCAGCAAGTGAGAGAGAAAGAGAAGGAGGGTTTGGGGACAGGAAGAAGACAGATGAAAGAGGTGTACACCAACAAATGCTGATAGCATCAAGGGCAAGACACCAAAAGAGAACAAGAAGAGATACAAGTGCAGTAAAAATATCTCTGTAGATGAACATCTATGATTGATGCAGTGGCCAGGATTATACCAACAGAGGGTGCCTCATATGCCACTCCTGTTTCCAGAAAGAGCATGTGGTAAGAGGAGGAACACACGTCCCCTCCATACACTGTAACAGTAAGCCCAAGCCTGGAGTCATGTAATCCATAACTGCACAGTGCAGACAGCCCACTGCAGCACAGAGCTGCATCAACTTACATAAGAATGAAAAAAGAAAACTATATACATTTACACAGCCTATACCGACATCAATACCATCAAAGGAAATAAATATATTTTGGGGCAAAGCATCATGCATATCTGTGTATTTATCAGTATTAAAATATGCACCTTGCTCTGAGTGCATTCCCAAAAGAAAGATAATATTCATGTGCTTCTATACATTTTAAAACTATTTCTGTTTTCAAAACATTACATCTCAATACGTTCGTAGTATGTGTTATAGTACATTATTCCCACAGAGCAGATTTAACTCTATTAACTTTAGCTTTAATGTTGTATGTTTATGTATGTGTCCTCTGTGATCAGCCGATTAGTTGATTAACAGAAAATGAAGTATTTTGATTACTGACTAATTGTTTTGATAATTTATCAAGACAAAAGTCAAATATTTACTTGGTCCCATATCTCCAGTAAGAGGATTCGTTGCCTATGTCTTTTAAATAATTCTTAATTGAACATATTTTGTTACTGAACTGTTGGACAGACAAAGCAAAATATTTCAAAACATCAGTTTGTAGAAATTTGATATTTGTGCCTATTTTCTGGAACTTGCGGATCAGTACAACTGAACAATGAATTAATTAATCAAAAAATAACCAAAAGATTAATCAATAACAAAATGCATTTTAGCTGAAGTCAAAAAGCATAACAATTTACATTTACAAGTCCCCCTATTCATAAGAAGTATATAAATATTAAATTAACATTCATAACACACTACCATGTCCATATCTACATGGTATAAGTAATATTTGTTGCAAATTAATGCAAATTAATGACAAATGCCCCTACATAAGCTCACTTTATACACACATTTAACACATTATAGTGAGTTATAACCCGATTAGTACCTGTTTAAATACTTTTATGAATGTTAAATAGGGGACTTGAGTAAAACCCAAGTATTTTTCAGTAATTGCTGACTTCAATGATTTACATTGCTTTCATGCCCAACGTCATACTGCATCAATACTGAAAACGGTGCGCTCCAAATCTTCGCTACAGAAATAGCAGCACACCTGACAAAATGCAGCTGTCAGTCAGAGCAGAGACCGGACATTAACTGATTGCACTGTTCTCCTCTTTTGGCTTTCACTTTTCTCTGCTGTCTCTGGGGAGGAGGAGGGGGAGAGCCGCAGACCGGCAGGCACAGAGAGAGGAGAGACAGATTATAAGGCAGTGTGAGGTCCAGATATAGAGATACAGAGATACAGAGAGAGAGAGAGAGAGAGAGAGAGAGAGAGAGAGACAGGAGGTGGTGAGAGACAGAACCTGTGTGCGGCCGCCAGCACCACACTAACGTCATAAGCACTGGCTGCCATATGCTGGAGCCCCTTGGTGAAGCTATTCTCAGCATTTATTTGTTTTTGTTTTTTACACACACACACACACACACACACACACACACACACACACACACACACACACAGACACACACACACCTCTTTCGTGTCTTTTTCGCTTCCTGGGAACACTGGGGTTCAGCAAGTGGGAAACTGGACTGAGAAATGCTTATTGGTGAACAGCAGCTTATGTAAGAGATTCTAGGTAGGGCAGATTAGGTGCGAACAGCACTACATGAAAGTCTGGGGGCAGACTGGCAGATGGTACAAAACGTTATGATGGCAGTAGATTTGTCAGAGGCACATTGGCTCATTTTCCCAAAGAGACTACCAAATCCCATCGACACTGAAAGAATCCCATTTCCTCCTATAATCTCTGTGTCATTTGCAAGTAGTGTATATGACTGGTGGTCCAATATGACTTCCAAAGCAGCAGCTTGACGGGATTTGTGTATCTGGTTTGCATACAAAGAAAAATAAATCACATATATCTGCCTCATGTTTTACTGGAACACTATCAATGCAACTGCATGACTGAGGGTGTTTTCAGTGTTTCAGCATGTCACTGATTGCTCGGGGTGGCAGATGGAAAAATACAGTTTTGTGCATCCACTGCTCCTTTCATGACTTACACATCTGCAGCACATCTAATCAGCCATGAAAAGGGAT
This sequence comes from Ctenopoma multispine, assembly GCA_034779795.1. Taxonomy (NCBI): domain Eukaryota; kingdom Metazoa; phylum Chordata; class Actinopteri; order Anabantiformes; family Anabantidae; genus Ctenopoma; species Ctenopoma multispine. The sequence goes on from JAUYWH010000024.1 coordinate 15,689,039, forward strand.
TCACATTTTTCAACTCCCACGGTCCTTTGTAGATCCCATTATCTCCTCTCATTTAAATAGGTTTAACAGACTGAATTATGCATACACACATCCCTATGTACCATCTTACGCTGCATATGGATTCAGTTCTACTACAAACACACTTATTCACAGACATAAATACCATAAACAAGCCTCTTTTTGTGTAATATATACAGTGGTTTAACTGCCTATTCAGTTGTCACATGTCATACTGACACATTTTGGTGGTGATAACTAGAAGAGTGTGTTTGCTGAACTGACAACCTCCATGGTGAATGAGCCTGTAGCTGGCAAACTGGCTTTTAGGGTTAAACCATTAAATCAGCTTAAAAAAGAAATTTGGCATTATTTTTGAGTTTATCCCAAAGGGGCTCTTTAAGAATATGCATAGGTATCTTTCATTTAATGTAACAACCAATGTTACACTCCCACAGGTGAAACATTGACCTGGATGTGTGTGAAATCTTTCTAGTTTAGGTCAAAGATTTCCTCTTACAGTCTTTTACTTTTTTCTTAAAGAAAACAAGGGAAACCCAGACAACCCAAGAAATGAGACACAAAAAGACAGCAACATTATTACGTTGTATCCAAATGAAACATGTGATTGTTATCATTGGCTTGTGAAATGATCGACTGTCCCTAAAGCCGTAGTTCCTCCCTGATGCTTGTTGTCTACGTGGCTGTTCTCAGCATTAAGCTCCAGGCAGATTGAGACTCTTGCCAATGCTGAGGAACAGTATGACAGTGTGGCTGGGTGCTCGGATGACTCACAATGCTGAGACTGGAGAGAAGCAGCCCAAGGCCAGCACATTGTAGGAGCGAGGTGGGAGTGGTTGAAATAATAACGTTTCAAGGACCACACAGTTGGCTCTAAATTTTAAATTTGACAACAAACTGCTTATGTTTTATTTTTCTACAGATCTTTGTTCAAATCTCTACTGAATGATGGAGTGTCATGCCTCGTGGCATAAGTTGATGTTACTATTAGGTGGGATGTGGTTTAGAGAAAATGGACTGAATCAATGCTAGATTTTAGTAGTAGGGCTAATTGCTTTACCATTTGCCTGACACACATAACTCGCGCACCAACAACACATTCATGGTGATGCCAAGCAAGGTGGTGGCTCGCCTGTGGGGAACAGACTGGGGCTGAGTGTCTTGCTCTTGGGCACTTCAGTTCTGTTCTAGCCTCTGTTTCTAGATTTCAATTCAGTTAAAACTGAATTACTATAGTTTGTTTTTTTCATCTGAGCCTGTCATCACAGTTGGATCCTCCACAGACATCACTCTCTGAAGGCTTCTTAGTTATACTGGATATTCCAACATTTGTATTTTGTCCTAATGGCTTCCTAAATAATGTCATAGTTTTCCATAATCCTGTCCAGTGATTGGCCTTCTTCATATGATTTTCATAAGTTAATACAGAAAATATGGGTTAAAATTCATCTACAGTGAACTTTGTGTAGTCAAATTATGAGGGTTTCAAATAAGACTGATTATTCCAGTCTTTCACATAACCAGTCCAAACTCTAATGAAGAGTGGGCAGCACCAACTCCCTCTTCACGTTGCACAATTAAGACTGCTCCAAAGAAGAGTACAGAGAAATATGGCCTAAGAAACTTTAACAGTAATGTGCAAAAATTACATTTAGATGAATGGGGTAATTAAGAGTATATGATCTATATAACGAGAGTATATGGAGTGTAAAAATGTGTCATCATTTAAGTCTGCTTCATGGTCCAGGTTTATGAGCTGAAAAGAAAAGACAGTTATAAATGTGGGGGTAGAGCTATTACAGAAAGTGCAGCACTTTAATATGTTAAGTTATAATACGTGCCAGTTTATGTTGCTATAAGATAAAAAATATCAAGAAATACACAGGATTGTGCAATGTGAACCAATGGAATTTTAAAAGTTCCATTGTTTCACATGGCACAGTTTGTTAGAAGATTAACATCATTTTAGACAGTTGGCTCTCCACAAACCTGAGACTCTTAAGTCTCTAAAAAATATTTCCAAAGTGTCAAGGATACAGTGGAAAGTGGAGAAAAATAAACTTTTAAAACAGAATCCAACTATCTCCCTAGGAAGATGTAGAACAAGCTTCTTGAGAAGAGCTGTCTAGAGTCCAAATCTATTTCTGTTTCAATGTGTTGTGCAAAACCCTTGCTAGAAGGGAGCATAGAGCTTCCAGGCATCCTCTGTATCCCGCTCTGTCAACCTCTTCAGCAATTTTCTGCACATCCACATAATGCCCACAGCTCACCTATCAATTCAATTCAAAGGATTAGAAGGAGCAAAACTTGGCTTTTTCATCAAATTATATCTGTTCTGTGCCAGAACAAGTCCTGCAAGAACTTTTTTAAACTATCTTGCAATGCTGCAAATCATCTTCCCACAAGAGCATATTGCATATTACATATTAACTGTAGGCTGCATGTCACACTCTGACATATACTACAGGGGGAAAAAGCTACAAGGGAGTCTTTGGAAATATCAGTTTGACTAGAGCTGAAAGGATGGATCTAAAAAGAGACTCACAGCTATACCTAAAAACAAATGATGAAAATGATTCAGTGCCTTTATCACCACCACTAATGACCCAGATAACTCAATTAGGCATTCAATTTATCAAACACCTGGACTGAGTCACGTGAACTATTTGTTAATATTAATAAATCTGTGCCTACATGCCATATAAGACATATTTTACCAAGACTGAGGTAATGATCAGTGTTATTTTTTAAATTAAAAACCTGCCTATTTTGGCCAAATGCTGTATATTTTGTTTGTATATATTCATTTGTATTTTGGACCAATCTGATGTAAAATCAAATACATGAAGTCATGTAACACTGACAGGAGTGCAGCATGTGCCTTTGTAATAGGTCTAACACTTCATATAAAAAGAGAGGTGGGGTTGGAGGAAGGAGTGCAGCGCAAACTGCAGTGAACAGACCAGGAGAGAGTCAGGCCGGGGTGGAGAGCTTATGTAACAGGTCCAGATGCGGCCTGTACATCCAAAGAGGATAAAGCTTGGCAAGGGCAGTAGGAATCAAAAGAGACCTTTGAATATTCTGTGAAAATTTTATTGAGCAACTGGACGATGGCGGCAAATGGCCACACCTTAGGAAGGACCGTGCCTGTTTTAACAGAAAACACTTGGGACTATTCACTTTGCAGCAGAGCATCAACCAATGATATTGTAGGTATAACAGCATTTTCTGTGAAAATAGTAAATTAAATATTTAAAAAAATTAAAACTGCTGCCTGCAGGTTTACTACTTTCTAACATAATTGTGCTTAAGGGCAAGACTGACATAAGCACAAAATGACACAAATTAATGTATTACAGTTCTATTTATGTGCTGCACATTCACACACAAATTCATACAAGCATTTTTCTTACCATTATTTTCCCCTTTTTAAACTTTGTCAGACATGTTTGCACATTTGTTATCAACAGCATCAAATTGTATTGAGTCAAATTGAGTATTTCCTCAGTTGTAGTGGAGTACTTTTTTAGGCAAGAAATTTAACTTTTACTTGAGTAATGACTTTGTGCACCTCTACGGCATCTACCAACTGACTGCGGCTCAGTTGGTAGTGCAGTCCTCTCTGGGTTTATTGGTCACTGAAAAAGACATTCAACCCTAAAAACGTCTTAAAACACAAAACTTTCCTCAAGGGGATTAAAAAAGTATCAATTATTACTATTAATTTTATCTCTAACAAATATATGCACATCTACAATTATTATGAGTACAGGGTGGAAAGTTTTGTGGGTCACAGTGTCCTTGCTGTCCCTCCACATCCCTCCCTATGTGGAATAAATCGGTAGCCTCTTTCGCCTGAGCTCTGGCCTGAGTCAGGCCACTTCTGAGATCACAGAGATTAACTCTGGCAAATCTATAGGCCCTGCAGGGCTACAGGGACACTAAACACAGGGGAGTTATGACAATGACTTGGCTGATATTTAGACTTTGTATTTCACAGCACAGTATTCCACAGACTCACGAAGCGTAGGCCAATTAATCAGTATTGATCTGTTTGGTTTGATGTCTAAAACATGATCTCAGGGTTCTGCACTGCACTGTTCTGCATTCATAATTTCAATTTCAATTCAACTGAATGTTGTGATTGTTGTGATCACAACATAAGTCATCTCAAGGCACTTTACAGTGTAAGGTTTAAGACCTAACACAAATTTATTTACACATTTATACACAGAATATCTGTAGAAAACCCAACAGTCCCACTTAAGCAAACACAGGGGCAACAGTGGAGAAGAAAAACTTCCTCAAATTAGCATAAAAATCAACAAATATGCATTGCAAAACAACTCATGGTCAGTAGGTTACCGATGCACCAATTGTTCGGCTGGTGATCGGCCATTACCGGTAACAGGTCGATCGGTCTGGAATATCAGATTCTGGGCAAATCCCATTTCCAAGCATGATGGTTTGCATCATGAACCACAGCACAGTGGAGTAGTGAAAATTTCTGATCATCAATGTTCACCCGCTTTGCTCCACCACTAAAAAGCCACCACTCAAATTCAGGCTGTGTCATGCTTTAGGCTTGTTGTGTGAGCGGTAGCAGAGCTAAATTGGAGCAGGATGTAAGGCAACGCTCCCTCCACTTTTTGTAAAACACTGCGCTGTGCTGTGTTGCGTCCAAAAGTCTGCTCTGCCAATCTGGAAATACCTTACTGTTACTGAAGAAAACACATGAATTTATTAAATTTGTAGTTAATTTGTATAGGCTAAAATAATGCATGAAGGCACAAAATGCAAACTTGTTATATTCTTCTGTTTCTGTTTCTAAAATCCACTTTTGGGCCATTTTTGTACATATATGTGACTCTCCGGGTTATATATACACAACTATATACGCCATAAGATATAAAATTAATTTTCCTCCTGGAGACCAGTCACTGAATAGTCCATTCTAAATTTGGTCTTAAAATGACATCCTTGCAACACAGACCCTCCTCTGGCTCAGCCCAAGTCCAAGGAAATCTCTGTGTCTGATGCTATGTGTTTCTGCTTGTAACACATTACACTAGGGCTGCACAAATAATCAAAACTACATCACCATATGAGTCTGTGTCTGAAGATTGAGTCGTGGCAACTGGACTTGTTTCTTTCAAGTAGAGAGACGTTTCATTCTCCATCCACAGAACTTTATCAATCTGGGGGGAAGTTGGCTAGTGACCACAAATTTATTCTCCAGGTGTCTTCTCAGACAGGTGGTTTGAGAGAGGAGTAAGAGAAGCTTTGCATGTGCAAATAAACGACCTCTCACTCAACAGAGGTGGAGGCCTCAGACACAACTCATCTTCAACCTACCTTGCTGCCCTTTCATCCATCCCCAGGAAAATCAGGCCTAATTCACACATCCACCAGGTTGACCACACTTAACGACCCACTTTGTTTCACTTAACGAGCCTATTCAAGGCAGGTGTGAGGTGAAACCAACCTGGAGGATAAATTTATCACCAGCCAACTTCCCTCAGATTGATAAAGTTCTGTGGATGCAGAATGAAACGTCTCTACTTGAAAGAAAGAAGTCCAGTTGCCATGACTCAATCTTCAGACAACTTTACCTGGATGACTGAGAATCTTCACAGAGATATGAGTCTGTGCAATTACGGGAACGCAAAATGCTGCGATTCATATGAGTACATGGACTGAAGCAACAATCTATTATCTCTCGTTCACCCCAAGTTTACCAGATGACTATCGGGAGACTGGCTGCTCAGTTTTGTTAGCTTAACCCTCAAGCATCACTATGGACATTTTTGTCCCTAATGATACAGGAGAATAGTAAATTAAACTGATGCCTGAGGGTTAATAAAACAGTATAAAATATTTTCTGTCACCTAAACAAAATACAAAATCAATTTATTTTTCTCGACTGTTTTGACAGTGTTGGTACTGTGGGCTGCGACCTGCCCATGTTTTCTCCGTTGTGCTCTAAGGTGACAGCATTTCAGCTCAAACTGGAAGCTCCACCCTAAAACCTCTTATTTGTGAGAGCCTGCGACAGAAATCTTAAGACATGCCAGTAACTATGTTCTTAATGTTTTTTCAGCTTGGAAATTTACAGGCATTTTTGGGGACCACAGTGACCTATCTTTTAACCTCAAAAAGGGGTATAATATGGACACACATATATTTAGTATACATGTGTATATCCATCCAAACCTCACTGTGCAATTAAATATTAAAAAGTTTGTACACGACAGATCATCACTATCTCTCCTTTGAATGTTAAGCTTCCTGCTGTGAAGGTCTTACGAGTAAATTACTGCGCAAGGAACTGTTGTACTTTGAGCTGATCTGATGGAGAAAAAAAAAAGTTTTGGGTCAGCAAATTTAGCTTCAGTGATGCTCTGAGAACACCCAATAAGAATACAGATTGACCCTGCAGTCATCCCAGACCAGTTTTCATCACCTCTCTAACACATCAATGACACCATCGAATCCCCCTATGCGACCAGTTTGGATTTCATCCAAAGCCTTCTGGAGTCCATACTAAAGAGAAACTCTTCAGAAAATTCAACTCATTTCTATTCTTAAAAATCTCACACATCTTTCTCTTGTTTGTTCTGTCACTTAACTCAATAATGCAGTTTGTCATATGGAGACAGAAACAGTTTGTCTTTCTCACTCTTGTTTCATGGTTAAAAGCACTAACACACCTTACTCTAATAACAGCAGACAGTACTCTCCCATGTTGTTCACTATCTCTGTTACACAAATCTGCTCCACTCAGTATCTGACTTGATGTGCTACAGAGAGACATTACTCCTCGCTCTGTACGCAGCTGCAGCAGCACGAGTGACTGAATACATCAGACTGATTGTAACATGATGGTAGTCACCGTCAGCTACCACAGACAGAAAGATCCTACTCCGGTCCTACTCTAAAATGTTTCATCCTGCACATTCTTACAATTCAGTTTTTCCAAACGGTTCAAAGATAAGGTGCAGATTTTTAAAATTAACTTGGGTGAACAGACCTTTGGTTATTTAATCTTTAGACTAGATGCACATTGACATATTTATGAATAACTAGTTTACTTCTCCACCATAGCTTTAGATTTATTACATTACTTGTGCAATTATGAAACAGGCTTGTTTCGTTTCTTTGTCCAAAGACAAGTATTCATTTCCTTGATGGAAACCTATCAACACTTAACGCTTGCCATTTAGTTAATAAATATTATATGGATGATGATTAACTTCCATGAGGATTTCAGGAAGATATTGTACTTTTTTCCATTCAATTAGCATCTTGTCATTTAAACCTTTTTTAAACTGAAAAGACTTTTTGTCTGTTTTTAATGGTGCGGCAAATAAAAGGTTGTTTAAACCTGCAATAACAAAATAACAACTGAGAAATTCGCAACTTTTGTCGAGCTTGTTAGGAAACACTCCCTTATTTACACATTAACATGTTTCACTACTGATCCAAGTAGCTTCATAAGTCAGTAATGTTGAACTTTCCCTTACTGCACTAGCTCCAGTGTGCAAGGTAAATCCACATTACAATGTCGAAACAGACTGGGTGAACTGAACCATGAATAAATAATAATTTACTCTTAACGCTATAAATTCTCAGGTTCATTCACCTAAACTCAGTGTGACTTAAGATGCAAGAGGTCGTTCAAGGACTGAAGACAAAAAAATGCCAAAAGTTAGCTTAGGAGAAAAAGCTCTGCGTGTGTTGAAAGTTAATATATAACATGTTCTGGCACAATTTTTCTTTGTTTACTTCTTCACAATTACAGCAATTATGGACAAAGCTTAACGGCATATCATGAAAATATAATTAACATGTTTGTGCATTTTAATAAAAATTGTGTTCATTTATATGCAAATTTTGTGCTACTGTTTGAGATGGACAATGTCAGGTGTGAAGTTATTTCTCAACAACAATGCGTGTAGTCAAAAAGGTTCATCAAGCCCTGGGCAGAGAGATGATCATGCATTAGCATGCAAACAAAAGATGCGAATGTATTATGTCTAGCAAATGAACTGATGCTACTATGTGAGGCTTCCTCAAACACAAAGAGGAAGCAAATCAACAGGCAAAACCAAAGTCAGTGTTTTCCAGAGTCAAGCATTAATCTGCTCTTACAGGCCATGAAAGGTATCCAGACAAAAGCATTCATTGGCGGCATTAACTCTGGAGAGCTGGAGCACACAGGTCTGCTCTGTAACAGCTGCTCTCATGCAAAGCTCCACCACGTTCCACCTCTGCATTCAACTAGGCTTCAATGCTCCTTTCAGAACAAGCCTCTCAATAGAGCTAATGGACCATGGGAGTGAAAGCCAGCCACAGAGAAAACAGATGACAGAGAGAGGGGGGGGGGAGGGGGGGGGGGGTGACCCAAAGGATGAGTATGCATTCACTGAGCTCTGTTATCTGATTTGTTTTCAGCCTTCTGTCTCTATGTGTTTGTCTTTCTCTTTACCTTCAGACCTCATACAGTTCTGTCAAATCTCTTCTTCCTTTTTCCCATCATTGTCATCCCCATTTCTCCTTTATCTTCCCACTGTTCTTGTTTTCTGTCAGATAGTGACAGTTTAAAATTTTCATCTGTTGATTTTTCTTGTTTAATCTTTATCCATCGTTTATCTAAGGTAAATTTAAAGTGAGTTCCTCAAGGCTTTATTTATGGTGACAGTGTAGCATTCTCTGTAAAGCACTTTTGAGGGTACAGCATGCACATGGCATGTTTATCATGATTGATTAATGATCTAATAAAGATTTAGATTTACCTTACGTGGTAATAATAATAATAATAATAATGATAATCTCACCAGCTGCTCACTTCAGAAGAAACCATGTAAATGCCACAGAACACACAGGCATGTGCACAATTTGACAAGATATCCCTGAAGTATTAGCTACCAAAGACATCAAATGAGAAGCAGAGGGTGAGCCTGGATGTATTTTTCATTTTGCTTTATTGTGAGTTCCAAAGCAAATCTTTACTTTCTTAATTGTTTCACCCCAAAAAAAAAAAAACATCCACACACTCAAACCCACTAACAGAACAGACCAAAGAACAGAATACACCAGACTCGACAGAGTACAAGAAGAGAAATCTGGTCCTAAGTAAATGTCTTTTGAAAACAGTGTGTATTTCCAAAAAAGCAATGTTGGGTCTACAGTCGTGGAGCTGACTTACAAAGCTCACACCTTGCTTATTCACTTGTATGACTTGTATGAAAAGAAATATCAAATATAGAAAAAACCTGGCAGCTGATATGACAGAGTACATAGACTCAGTGTAAATCGGTGAAGTAATTATTATTGACCTCGCAGACCTCTTAGTTAATTGGTGTGCAGACCCCTGAAGAACTTCACTTACAAGACAGAAGAGATGGAGGTAGAAATGAACAGCACATACAGTACAGTACTGACTGAAACGAGGCAGTGAGGAGAGAAGAAGCGTGACGAAGAAGAGACTTAAAGAAAGGTAATAAAAAGAGTGTAATGGGAAATTTAAATAAAAATTATTTTAAAAAATTAGTGAAACAAGCTGCTATGCACAGGATTGTGTGAAGGTAACAGAATGAGATAAGGTGCGTGTCCATCAGGTATCTTTCTGTGCTCAGCTCAGCGGAAAAAACAGGCCCTTATATCTACATGCTATGGATTTGAACAGATGCACAGATGAAATAAGCTCTGGAGAGGAAGGTAAATGAAGGATACGTCTATTTAGGGAAGAAAGGATGCAGGACCTAGTGTTAAGCTCAACTTCATTTGGAGGTGGTATATGTTTTTGAGAGTTATTATGTGTCCCGGTGGTCAAACATTTCGAGTTTTACCTGAGCTCCACAGAAAACACTCTTCAACAGGATGGCTAGAGATGTGCTCTCTGTAACCCATTCACTGCAAAAGACCTCTGAGCAACAGTGTGCATTTGTTATACTGTGCGTAGTTTATCCACAACTTTTTTTAACTACAATCCATAGGGGATTTGTGAAAGCTGTTGTAATATATCACTTAAAGTACTATACCTATACTCGGGCAGCACAGTCAGAATGACCTTGATAGTGGGTTAGTATATGTGATATCGTTTGACTCAATGAGGCATGGTATCATTACATATGCAGTTTTTTTTTTATCATTCTACAAATGCACCGACAAGACAAAGCTATGACATGTAACCTTCCTTTTAGAAAACAAAAAAAAATGATAATGATTGTTGTAGCTGAGAGACAGATCATTGCCACAGAGCACAGAGCAGTGCTCAGAATACTGACTGTGTCATTCATGTCCTTGGACCAGTCTAGTAGCAGAGAAGGGTGACGACAAGCTATCGCTAGCCTACTGCGTGACCCACACATTTAATTTCATTTTGCTTTATTGCATGAGTTATGATATACTTACATTGCCAAAATGTTTCCAAGAAGATAAAATAATCAATAAAAGAAAAGGGAGCAATAAAGAAATTCATGCTGTTATTTCTCACTCCTTCTTTTGCTTCTTCCTGCACACACAAACATTGTGGCTGGCCATTTATCACCATCATCACTGTGATGATTTTTTTCTGCCTCCCTATCAAAACATTAGCTGACAGTAAGGGGCTCATTAAAGATGCTAGTGGGCCACCTGTCCACCACAGAGCTGGTAAGTGAAGGCAGCATGATTTTAACCTTCAGCTAAGTGTAATATAGTTTGACAGTGCTAAGCAGCCAGGCTTGCTCATTAGGCGTCCCTTTGCCAGCTTGCTGTGGTCAGGGTCTCTCCTCTTGGCTTTCTCTTTCATCTCTTAGCCGCAGAAGCACAAAGCCCATCGGTCTCCTCATTAGACAGGCTTATTTCGTTAATTCAGCCCAACATAACACACTGAGTTGGATTTTTTCCAAATAATCCCCCTCATTTGTGTTTGTTACAAACAGCAACTGCTTCAGCAACTGGGTACAGCTGAACAGACTGATGTTTGGCTACGTCTGGGCTCTTTTCAGATGATAGAGGTCTCCACTCCCGCTGGATAACATGAAGTCACAGTTAGATTGACAAAATGTGGCCAGCAGTTGGACCACTGACCTCTGCAACATTTAAACAACCTCAGCACCCCCCAACTCTAACACCCACACACACACACACACACACACAGACAGGACAGACAGCAGACCATGAAGTAGCAAAGAGAGTATACATGAAGTTTAAATGCATTGCAACTTCACAGTACACACTGTACTGTAATACTAACCATCTGTAATGCATATGTACACTGTATGTGAGTATTATGAAAATAAAATTAAACAAACTTAGTATTTATTACCTTTTCACTAGAAAACTGACTTGGTGGTAAAGGTTTGTTTATATCCGTAATGCTACAGAACGGATTTAGTCTGGAAAATAATTTGCTGTGAAATATTTCATATGAGACTAGACCTGTAGCTTAGACATTAAAAAGTAATTAACTGGGCCTGTAAATCCAATGTTCTCACACTTCAGCACCATGGATGAGTCTGTCTGTTCTACAGTGTTTTCGGACAGCTCCTACAGGGAGACCCTGGACACCCTCTGCTTTTTTTCACTTCGGCTGCTCACACTGACAATTAGTTAATCTTATCAACTGATCAAACAATCATACTGTTTAAGAGTGAAAGGTATAGTGTCAGGACCCTCAAATATTAAAAAAGGCCCACTTCCAGTCACAACAAACTGTCCTTTAAGCCCCTTCGACGTCCCTGAACCCCACTTTAGAGGCACTCAAAGAAGATTTACCTGATGCTGCCTGCATCCAGCCACAGATCTTGTACACGGTGGAGGTGCTGAGAAGGAAGAAGAGACTGAAGCAGCCGATGCAGGTGACAACCAGCATCATGGACATTCCAATGAAGAAGGAGGCGGCCTTGAACGCACTGGAGGGGATAGCGGAGAACTCGGTGAAGCTACCCTGGCAGGCCAGGTCCCTGGAGAGTCCATCTCCAATGCAATAGTGAAAAAGGCCGAAGTAGCCAGCTTGCGGCGTATCCACGCCATCGCCGATCCAATAGGGCTGTGAGAAGATGGTCACGTTAACAATACCGAACAGGATAGTGAAGATGGCCCATAAAAGTCCGATGACACGGGAGTTGCGGACGTAATTAGTCTGGTACAATTTCGCAGCTTCTGCAGATGGTAGCATTGATGCGGCAGATCCAGGTATCATTTTACGCAAACCAGAAGACTAAATGAACGTCGCGATTTGTCCGAGCGCAACGCGAGCACTAGACATTTAGCACACGAACATCTTTTTTCAGAACCATCCCCGAAAACGGCGAGAGCAAGCGAGAGAATCTATGCCCGTGCAAATGCAACACAGCAGCATCTGTCGGGCGCGATCAGCTCATGACGTCGCATCCTAAAGCCAGGCAGCGAAGCAAGTGAGGAGCTAAAGCTGAGTGTTTGCACCGACAACTCGGAAAAACTCAACGACTAGCGGAAACAGGCTACCTCCCAGTTGCTCCGTCAGGCGTGCACATCGCCGCCGCACCAGCTCGCTCACTGATGCCCTTGGGAAACCTGCTGCTGATAAAAAAGAGATGTAGGCTGTTATTCAGACCCAGTTTAGCAATATAAGAGGCGCGCGTATCCTTCCCAGCCGAAACAGAAATAGCAACAGCCTACGGCAAGCAGGCTGTACAGTATCTACGCAGGGAGGCTCGTCCAATAACACATTATAGGCAGACTACTATCATAACCATTCAGAAAATGAGCTCCCTGAGGCTCGTTCAACGGGAATTTATTCCCTGGTTTATGAGAGCGTCGCCGGTCTGCCAGTGATGCTGGGAGTCAGAGAGGGAGGGGCACAGACGGTAGACGCAGAGGCAGCCCGTGATGCGCGTCTCCGTGCAGTGACACACACCTTCTGGATAGCGCTGCGTCAACATGCGCTGTGACCACGTACTCTCAGTGCGATTTTAAACGGCCTGGGTGAAACCAACAATAAAAATTATAAATGCTTCTAGAGCGTTTGTTTTTTTGTTTTTTTACAGGATATTTTTCTTAAATCTCCTGCGAGCCGTCTGCCATGTTAAAGGCGCATCCAAAAGGCTTCAAGTGATGCCAGGTTATGTAACACTTCATGAAAGTGCACATGATGGCCTGAAAAAAACAAAACACAAGAGCTCAATAAACGGAGTACATGGAACTTGGGAGTGTATTCCCTGCTTGCCTTGGCTTGAATAAGAAGCATTATTTATAAGGCTACAACCAAACACTGCAGTCCAGTGTAAGATGATTATTTGCTCCCTTTGGACCAAAAAGACTTTCTGGCTTTTCAGATTCTTTAATTAGTACTTTCACATTTGTGTTAAGTACATACAATTTCCCAGCCTGTATGGGCACAATACACCAGTTACTGTTGTAGTGGTGAAACACTAAAACCACTGTTTGGACAGTCTTTGTTTTAATTAGCAAGATCTACTGTTGAAAATTTCAACTGGGATGTCAGAGTGAAATGTCAAATAAAGTCACACGTTGTGTGTGAGACATGATGTACGGTTGTATCAGTTGTACTGAAGGCTACGAAGCAGTTCCATGGTCAGAGACCAAAAGAATCAGCAGTGAGTCTTATTTTGAGCTTTGCCATTTGCTGCAAGAAGGAACACAGTGACAACAAACAAACAACTTCTGCTGCCTGCTCTAAGTGTAAGATCAGTGTTTGCAAAGAGTCACATGTGGACACTCTGATTTCTCTGTACTATAGAGGTGTAAGATTAAAATTAAACCAACAAAAAATAAATAAATGAAAACAACACTCCCTGTCACTGTCCAGTGTAGTTTCCAGTCTGATGTGTGTTCAGGCATAATTTCAGCATCTCATACTACTCTGAATGGAGCTTAATTTTCTGACCTTTACTGAACAGATGGCAAATCATAAAGGTGACGGTGAAGAGAAACCTTGGACTACATTGTAATAGCTTAGTTTACAGTCTGACAATAAGTTTATCACAACCGTGCAACCAAGAGGTAGGCTCACTATGCAAACTGAATGTTGGAAGACATGCACGATGCATTGATTTATAGCCTGTTTTGGTCAGAATATTTAACACGACACATATGAAAGTAGAACAACCAGCAAGTTACTGAAACATGTAGACTTACTGAACAGAAAGTTTAACCGAAGACTTGTGGCGGGCTTGTTTGTTGTTCTAAATTAACTGTAGGCCTGAATACTGCTGTGAGGATAATTTTAGTGACCAATTGTTTCACACTGGAAGAGGCTGAACTACAGAAACGCCACCCTATGGAGACATCTACTTTGTTCAAGTAAAGCAACTTATTTCAAACTACCCATGGCAAGCGGCAAACGTGTCAGCTGTCCTGGGCCCACGGCAGGGGTAGGGCCCCAAACTGTCCAGAAGTGGGCATAGAGAGGTGCGTGGTGGTGGAGGAAAGTCACTCGTACCTGTCCCGCTATTTCGATTTGGAAACACTTGCTTCATAGTGAGGCGCTATTGTGCCACTGTCCGAGAAATATTAGCATGAATTATTTTTCTGCATGAGAAATACAATGTGTGTTGGGAGTGCATGACTGTCACGTTCAATGCGGGACACTTAGAGCTCTGCACTAAAGCAACAGTAAGAATGATACTGTAAGTCACCTGC
>JAUYWH010000024.1:15703787-15743914 GCA_034779795.1 Ctenopoma multispine
GCTCCTTGCAGTAGAGTTTTACTAACTGTGTGTTAATTTTTCATTTAGTGTGTAAACGATTGAAAAAAACTGTAATACTTGAGTTGGATACTATAAAATGTCAGACCTATGACAAGCGTGTTCTAACCAGCTGATAAGTGTGTTCAACCTACTGTAAAAGCTTGCAATCATCTGGACAAATAACCTAGGGGTTTAGAGAGTAGTGTAGAACTGTCTTGTGTCTGTGTTCAATCCTTACGTAAGAGTGAAATACAGCCAGGATGAGAGTGCAGCTACTGTATGTCACTTAATGGCATAGGCAGATAAAGTATAGGACAGTATTTGTGGGGACATGGGTTCAACCCTTAAAATGGGTGTCAATACATTTTAAAGGTCTCTGCCTATTGGAAATAAAACTTTAAGCACCTAAACATCTGGCCAAATAACCTATGGCCCTAAGAGAAAAGCGTAGAGCTCTGTTGTGGCTGTGTTCAATCCTGATATGGTTAAGTGTGATATTTTTGAAGGTCATTGTCAAAAGGAAAGACAGCAAGGAAGAAAGTAAAGCTACCTAATGTAATGGCATAGACAGTTAAAGTGTTCATAGATAATCTTGGGGACCTGGGTTCCATCCTTATAATGTGGGTCAGTCAATTTTGACGGCCCCTACCTATTGGAAAGCCTGACAATTTCAAGCATAGAGCAGGCCTGTAGCTTTGGTTGTAAGATGTATTATTTATGGTACGGGATAATTAAATCCGTGCTGACATCTTGACCCAGACCAGCCCGCCACATACAATAACACATCCACATCTTAAACACTGCCTTTTCCATTAGGTCAACTGGTAAAGATTAATGCTCTAATACCATAGTTCCGGGTTTGCATTACAGACAAATACATGCATCCACAAACTCTACACCGACAAGGGTGGACAAATTGTAAGGCTTAGATTTGATTACAATGCCATTTAAAATGTTAACTGTGAAAACAAAAATAAAATAGTTCTAAAACATTTAGTGCAAACACTTAGCCCTACAATCAGCAAGGATGAGAGTGTAGCTGCTTGACTTAATGGCACAGGCTGTTAGTATATGTTAGTATTCTTGGGGACATGGGTTCAAAAAGTCACCATGTCACTTTAAATGAGTGTCAATTAATTTAGAAGGTTTTTGTCTATTGGAGAGGTTAAAATAACAAAAAAAAACCTCAAAACTAAAGCTTTAAAGCATTTGGTCAAATAGCCTAGGTGATTAGAAACTATTGTAGAACTGTGGCCCCCCAGGTAAATAGATGGTAGGAGTTATGCCACAGATAGATGTCAACATTTTACTGAGATCTAAGATTCAAGCAAAGAAAGCAGTGTTGGTGAAAGAAAGAAGTGTTGGTCTTGTCGTATTAAGCCGCAAAACTCGGGTGCTGCCCTCTTTGCTTACAGGCCCCCGCATGCTGGGCACAACAGCACTCTGGGTTCGAGCAATGGGACTTTTTTAGGAACTTTTACAGGGTTATTAAAAAAATTAACTGATTTCATGAAGCTATACCACTGTGACAACTAAACTGGTTTTCGCCAACTTGAGAAGGCAGAATGCCTTTTTGCTGAGGTGTCGCCATTGTGAGATTACAACAAGCAACTTCAGACCAGAGCGCCCTGTTGGCAAGTATTCAAAACTTAGAAACCTACCTTTTCAGATGGTCAGTTTTTATTTTCAATTAAATTTTAATAATTTTCTTGATGAATTTATTAATTTATTGGTCACTGCATGTTACAAATCAATGAAATGTCACAGATAATCTAAGTTTATCTTATCTTTGGATGCTGGAACAAGAGAAAAATAAAAATATATTCATATCAACATAATATAAAACAGCAAATAGTCACATGTGAGAAGTTATATCATAATCATTGAACCAGCTTCCTTAAAAAGGACATGAAACTGTTGTTAGTATAGTTAGCTGCCAGTTAATTTAATCTACTAATCGTTTATTCTACTAGTATTTTGTTTTTTTAATTGTAAGTCTATCTAAGATATTTATGTGTGTTTTTTTTGTATATCTTATAATATATGCATTTCATTTTTGTACAAACAATAGTTTAATTTACCTGTAGATGGTGCTATTCTACTGCTTATAATAGGCCTACTTCACATTTACAAAGACATCTTACAAGTGTTGTGCAGCAGCAGCTGTACTGTGTATGAATTTAAATTATTTATTGTTTGAGTTTAAATTTGTATTGTTTTTTTTTTTATGCACACATTTTGAGCAATTATGTCAACCAGGCTTTTCTTGTTAGTGTTTCACCGTGTCCTTAAAAAAAAACAACCTTCCTGAACCTACTAATAGTAGTACTTTTTCTGACCACCAAGGACCAGTATATCCTAATAGATAACTTTGTTACAGTCAGACTACAGAATAGGATAAAGGAATGACTCGCTCTCTACCACAAGTTGTATAGCATTGCATCAAATGGTATTGGTTTCCACTGTAAATTGAGTATATTAGAAATGTCCCATATCTTATAATATTTAAAAATCCCAACATTGTAGAGATAATTATTTATGATGTCACTAATGTCTTGTAATCTGTCATTTGATCCCTTTGAGAGTCTTAAGCCAGATAAAAAGGCCATGCCTTTCATGTTCTCTGCAGTCTTTAGTTTAAAGACCTAAATAGGTCTGGTTATAGAACAAAAACATGAACAAAGCTTTAGCTTTGTTGTTGTACAGCATTAAAGCGATGAGTGACACAGAGCGGATAATAATAATATAACCAACAGAAGTCACTATGCACAATAGTTAAATCTACAATTTTTAATTTTTGCCGCATTATATAAGATGTAACCCAACACACCTGTGCCACACAGTGCCAGCATAGACTGTCTTGCCCAGTGTTGGCTGATGAGTATTGTCACATTTGCTTGAACTAGATTATTTCAGGAGAAAAAAGCCACTGGACTGAGAGAGGGCCAAAAATCGAAGGGTGCAGAGTGTGCTATGACTGCGACTTGGTCAGTGTTTGCCAGAAAAATGAGGAGATTTCAGTGGCAACACTGGGACTGAAGAGGGAACAGTGCCTGTGAGAGTTGAAGCAAAGAATGGCTGGTAGAGGATGAGAGAGATTTGCCTCCATGAATGTTGGGATGAAAGATAGGCTTGTATTTATGTGTGTGTGCATTTGTTTGTGTGTTTGAGAAAGCGAAGGAGCGAATGCCAAAGAGAGAAAGCCTGGGTGTGTTGAGATAAGCATGGGTCGTTGGGAGGTTGTTGTTTCTCATGCAGACTGTGCATATGTGCTTGTGTGCATGTGCTTATGTAAGTGATTGTCTTTACGTGCACACTAAAATGTATAAACTAGCTGTTGATTAGCGATTCTGGTCTGCACACAGTTCTTTTTGAAATGTTGACCTGCACTGGCGCCACTGTGCAAGTATACCCCACCTTTCTCTCCTCCTTAGTTTGCTATTCTTTCCAGATGCTGTTTCTTTTCTGAGAATTTAGTGATTTGGGGTTTTGAAGTTTCTATAATATTCTATACTAAATCTCTCTTATTTTCATTATGGTGGCTTTTAACGATTTCTTACTGTCATGCTGAAATCACTACTCCAACGCCCACTGTATTGCATGAAGTCTGTGCTGAACTGAATTTGTGCTGGATGGGTTTGGCCATCTGTTAATGTGTGCTTAATTTACTCGGATGGCATCAAGTCAACTTGCTGTACAGGAATTTAAACTAAATTGTAAAAACTTTTCTAATGACAGATTTCAATAAATAGACTTAATTTACAAAAGCTAAAACAACAAATGAAGTGTTTTTATTGATGAATAAGTCTGTTATGTGTAAAACACAGGAAAAAAAACTGTAAAGCAATGTGATTTAAAATTATTTCTTAATGTGACAATTCTGTTATCAATTAAATGTATCATAGTAATTTGGCTAATTAAAGGCAAATGTTGTGAGTAAGAGGTCCAAAGACATGGTCATCAACAGTCAGATCAGCCTTTTTATCTGGTCTGTGAGGAAAACTATTCATGTATATTTTTGGCAAATCATTGTCCTGTTTGCTTTGTTTTTCTTGTTTTTTCCCTTGAAATCAAAATTGTCTTGTGGTGTTGTTGATGCTAAATCACCACCAGCCTGCTGTGTGCCGACTCGCAGCATCAACAGCTGAAAGAGCTGGATGGATTGTGAAGAAGTTTCCGGACTTTTTAGTTCCCAGTTGAAACTCAGGCTTGTCTATTGTAGAGGTGACCCCTACTGAGTCACACAAACACTCCTTTGCAGACTGTTTACCATCACAATGCTGACACTGGCACTTTCCCTCGCTGTCAGGAGGACTCATATTTATGTATTTTCATTGTAATTACATGGCAATGTTTTCATATTTCCAAAATGCCCTTGTATTCCCCCACTGGTGCTTTCCGTCCACAACCCCAGATCAAACTGAGCTACTGCCAACGCATTGCTTCCTCGAGCCACTGAATATAAAACCCACCAGTAAACAAAAGATAAAACACCCAAATAAAAGCTGGAGAGGGAGCAAAATCAACACAATGAAAAGGGTTGTTGAATAGTGGCGGGGGTACTGTGTTGTCTGATGCTGGCTGTTGTCGGAATTTGTTGATTATAGAGGGGGAATGTGTGTCTCTCAATGTTTGTGAGTGTTTACTAGAATTATATGCAATGTTTTGAAAGCTTAAACTGACAAATAATCCAGTTAGTTGCTTTTAGGAAAATAGTTGCCTGCAAATTCATTCAAAACATTTATTGGAAAAGTTAGAATTTTGCTCCACAAGATACTGAAGTATAAGGGTGTTTTCACACTTACATGCTTTGGTCCGTTTGAATCTAACTCAAGTATGTTTTCCCTCTTGGCGCAGTGTGTTTTGTCTGGTGTGAACACAGAAATCTCACTTGGGTATGGACCAAAACAACTGCACCGAGAGCCAAAAAAAGAGGTGGTCTCGATCTGAATCATTTGGTGAACTCTGGTGCGGTCCTCCTGGTGAGAAAGTGTACCAAACCAAAACAAGACCAAAAACTATGAGTTTAAGGTCATTGAATTTAATGTAGAATTATATTTCTTTAGTTTGTGCACCCAAAACATGCTGCATGATGAGTCATAGAAAAATGTGGTGTTGCGAGGAGACATAGACATATGGTTGGATGACCCTGTTAACATACATTGTGTAACTGTCTCTTCCATATCACTGAAACATGCAGTAGTCTACAACACAGGACCTTCTTCCTGTATTTACTTTTACTGTTTTATGTGAAGAGAAACCAAACCAAGGTGAAAATTATACAAGTTTACAAACTGATCAACTGATTAAGAACAGAGTAAAAACACTAAGGTGTGAAAATGTACTGTATATGTTTCATATTGGTAAAACGTTTGGATCATATTTTCATATTTTATTGGTTCTACAGGTGACATTCACAAATTGTACTGTTACAATTTTACATAATTTTGATAATTTATCATTCGAAACATCAACTCCAGTTGTACATGTTTGAGCAGGTATCAGATCTGGAATATAACAAAAATAAAACCAAAAGCCAAGAAAATCACAGTGGTGTGACTCCCATTGCATCTACAATAAGTAGACAACAGATGAAGTAAGATTGTTTCTGTCCCAGAAAAAACTAACGATATCCACTGTTGTCATACATTTCACAGAAAAGATACTTTCTGCACAAACGATGACGATGGTCAGACGTGTTAATATCTGGATCATTTTTGGATAGGTCTAGAGAAAGTGTTGGAGAGCCTTGGGAAAGTGTAGTGACAGAGTGGACAGAGCAGACAAGCTGTTTTTTTGTGTGATTTCTCCTAAATATGTTCTTGTTTTATCGACTGTTTAATATGTAGTTTTCACCAAACGACCAAAACTGATAATGATTGGATCCTAATATTAAATATTGTCAATGCATTCCAAGCCTAAAATATTCATCCGTGGCATTGTTCCACATTATTGTCTAAAAACTATAACATTACATTACAAACATGTGCACTGCAGTTTATTTTGACTTGAGTTCTCATACACTGTTCTGTTACTGCAAAAACCTGTGCACAAAACCTCCAGCTGCAACTGTCCCAACAAATACAACAGGATCCAGTGCTTGTTGTTTTGGGGAGTTTGTTGTGTCTCTGTTTTTCCAGCTCAAGTGACTAATCATTCTAAACCAGTGTATAGTATATTCTTCCCAGGAATTAATTTGTTTGTCTCTGCATGTCTTATGGTTAACCACTAGATGGCATCCCGAGAGAGACCTTGGCCTTGCCAGCAGCACTATATTGTTGGGAGAGTATAAGAGGGAGATTATAAAATCATCTCCATAGGCATACATTTTATATGTGCCTAAAACTGGCTTGATATGTTCTGTTAGGCGTTTCTGTAACAGTTGAATGTGTGAGTCTAATATTGTGATCCTTTGCTTCTTATTTAGCATTTTGATTGAGTCTGCCAATGTACTAAACAACTGGGAGTTATTTGTTTGCTGTCGATGCAACCATAATAATGTCAAGGGATATCTTTTGCACAGATTTTGGCAGTTCAAATGCCTGCTCATGAAGCCTACATGTGAAAACTGGAGATGTAACATGGACATAATAGATGTTTTGTTTTGTTTGCTAGTGTGTTTTGAAGAAAAAAAAGAGGTTAATCATAATTTATTTACTTGACAGGAAATGTAATTGCTTGTAATACCATTTTAGGGAAACGACAGAAATGTAATCCTGTGAAACACTTCTATGGTCGGTCAATCCTCTACATGCTGTGTTGTTCAGTGTCTCTATCCTCGTCTTGTTAACTCTGTCCAACAAGGTTCTCACAATTGCCGTGTTGAGCTTTCTGGAATGTTAAAAATGAGGAATTTCAACTAGTTTAACATTTTTCTCAGACAAACAGGCTCTTGAGCAGTGAATGTTCTTTTATAGTGACAAATATATGCTCTGTGGTGAGGTGACAAGAACCCGGCGTGCGTGTTTGTATATGTGTGCGTTGAATGTTCGGCATTGTGAGACAGGTCAGACTGCTTTTGTGGTGCGTGACTGACTAAGAGCAGATACCCAATAGCAGCCAGCTGTGTATACCACTGGACAAAGGCTGCACATGGAAGAAGAATGTTTCACTACACCGGATCAGATCACCTTCAGCATACTTCATCGCTCCTTCTCTTTTTCCTTGTCTGTCAAAACCAGTGGTCAGCAACTCCTTTTTTCTTGCAGTATGTCTTCATTTCTCGCACTTTGTCTGTCCATACATCACCTTCTTCATCCTTCTTCTTCACTCCCTCTCTCCCTCCCCTCAGCTCAATCGCACCGTGCTGGCTCTCTTTTCTTAGCAAACCTTTCTCTCATCCATTATTGAGGCTTGTTTTTTTTCCTTGAGTCTCAGAATAAAGAAGGGGAACAGATCTTGTGAATTTTTAATGTCTTACATGAAAAATGTATCATCAGTCATTTCTCAACGATACGAACTGGTAAACTTTTAGCAGGACACAACACCCGGAGTCACGAGATGATGCGAGACAGGGGAAGTAAAGGCAGAGATGTGGTCATGTGATCTCTGACATGGAGAGGTGAGAAGGGGCACAATAGAGGCCAAATGACGGGAAAATGAGTGAAATGTGAGGTGATGGGCTTACTGAGAGTATTTACTATAACTGTCACGAAACAGAGAGTCAGACTGACATTTATGTTTGCTGGAAAGCAAACATCAGATTCATCAAGATCATATTTAGTGAATAGCTGGATGATTTCAGTCCCAAAGGTTACGGTTGACAATGTTAGCGGTTTAGTCACAGAAGTCTCTGTGCATCAGGAAAACCTGTTAGAGCTTGGTGCTCCGTCTCCCCCTCTAGTAATCAAATCCGCCACCAGCTCCAGCCTCCTCTCACCTGAGCCACAGAGCGTGCTCCGCAGCTCTTCAAACAATAGCCAGGTCAAGGTCAGTGTTGTGAAATGGTAACAAGCCTTTTCAAGAGAGTCTGGCAAACGTCAGATCTGGTCCATACAGAAATGTGATGTGATTTATCTGCAAGATATGCACTGTGACTGGGAAGAAGCTAAAGCAGGTGCAGAGCGTGAAGCGGATGAAACCCAGAGTTTTCTTTTATTCTTGCACTTGTTTCGTGTTTCATACCATGTGCAGAAAATTAAGGAATATGTTTTCAACATGCTGTGTCAACATTGTATGTTAAACAACGGATGAGCTACACAAGGCAAAGGAAGCAGAAGACATGTAATGCGTTCTGCACCTATAGAGCAGTAAGCTCCAGCAGATTGATTTACTCTCATCTGGTTATTCAGACCATAAGTCTGAGTCCCTGAAAAATGCTCCAGTGTGAGCTCCCCCCTTCTGTCTTATTCCATAAGTGCATATATCTCAAAGCTCAAGCAGAAATGGACCAATAGCCTGAAGGGGTCATGTATTCCTGCCATAAGCCTTAAGCATGTCATCTATATTTATGTGCTCATTTAGTTGTTTGTGTCTGCAGATTGGCCATGGCTTGAAGGAGCTCATAAACACCTCTTAATGCAAATTGATGTAATGTATAGTACCCTGATGCTGTTTTATGACCTTGCATAATCTCAAATGGGAGGCTGATGCCTACATACATGTACAAATGAGTCGCTAAATGGATCAGTGTGAAATTTTGCATTTTAATGCTGTGGGATGTGTTTCACGGAACTGTGTACGATTGTTAGGATAAAGAAATTCTCATTCACAACTTCTCATAATTTTAATATATTTGCTTAGCAATATATGAAGTTGTGCCTTGGTGGAAGTTAATAGGGGCTTTAATACTTTTGTTACTGTATTTAGCTGCTTAATGTTAGTTGCTTTTATTGCATGTTTGCAGTCCCCAGTAGCCTTGGCCAGCTTATCACTGACGGCCAGACATTCATCAGGGGGAGAGAGGTAGTCTAGAGGACAGGGACAGGGAGGGGCCCACTGCTCTAGTTTCAAGAGTCAAATTGACAGCATGAGGATGTTTCTGCCACAGGCCTTGGCTGGTTATGACAGTCAGGGGGATCCATTAAGCGACCTGCCCTCATCTATAACAGTGTCTCTCTGTAAACCCCATTTAGCCAAAGGCGCTGTTCTCACAAACAGCAGCAGCACTGAAGGACATCAGGACTGTGGTTTACACTGTGGTTTTATTTGGCACCTGGGTGGACCAATCAAGACAGAAAAGCAGCAATCGCTATGTCTTTAAGCTACACCAGTAGGTTACTTTCCTCTCTCAATTATTCACCAGGCTTTAGAAGCGATTTCTTCTCTCCATAACCAAGAAACCACATAGTAAATTGCTGTGGAAAAAAACATCATGTCAAAATGTAATATTTTACAGTGTGTGTAGAAAGCAGGTGTTTCATATGTGGGTTTCATCTGTACATGCACAATATGCAGAATGTATAGCCTGTGGCAACGGACAGAAATAGAACAACCAGCCTGGCAATGGACTGTCAAGAGACAAGGAGCAAAAAGTTCAAGTGAGGAGGAGGAGCAATACAGGCCCAGCTAATGAAAGTGGGACTGAACCACTGAAATTCCTCCATAACAACAGGAGGGAAACCAGAGAACATCCATTATCATATCTGACAAAGGTGAACATCTTCTGTCTTCATTTAAAGCTATTCCACACCTTCACTGATGGTGATGAAGTCCTAATAAGGAATTGATTTTTAAGGTAGGGGGAGGGAATAGAAGGGGTGACCTTCTGACCCTATTGGACATTGTAATAGCGGCTGGAGATGGTCCTCATCCTTGAGAATCGATGCAACACATCTCATAACCACCGATTTCAGGGTCCCAAATGTGTCATCGGTGTGTTATCACACATACATCTTCGCCATAGGCAACAGGACCCCTACACCCAACCCCCAGCCTGTTGGATGAGAGGGCGGAGAATGGCATTTCCCCCAATTCTGTGAAATGGTGCAGAAAACAGGAGAAAGAGTGACACGCCCCACAGTGTTTATCAATCCTGAGTCTGCAGCAGTGACCTCCTGTGAAACTTCATCCAGAAGCCCTCATCTATCTGTCAGTGAATGGCAAAGGAGGTAAAAGAGGAGGGGGTGGTATTGGAGCCAGCAGCCAATCTCCCATCCCTTCTCAGATGCATAATTCAGTGTTTCTCTCACAACAGCCTGCGCTTCGAAGGGCTCAGCTCCCCCAGCCATGCGGCCAGCAGTCTGCTAATATGAAAGAAGTGCAGAACCCACTCTGTTCACTCCTTCAGGCTCTCTGGCTCTACACATTCTCAGTAATACTTGTATGATTTATTCAGCTTGTTCATCCATGGCGTGAGACTTGGACCCCAGTGGATGAGTTGGGAAACATTTTTGTCCTTGTCGGGATCCAGCCGCAGAACTTGGCAAAGGAAGTGTGTCGGCATCACTGTGGGTTGTCAGAGTGACACTGGAGTAGCTTAACCTCCCACTGGTGGTTAGTTTTACTGCTCCTTCTGAGAGGCCTGCCACTGTGCCTGTGTACAGCAATGCTGCTTTGGCCTCAATAAGCAACCAAGGAAGGAAGCATAGAGGACAAGAGCACAGGGTGACTCTTCCTGTTCCTCAAAATACAGCCCAGTTTTGCTTCAGTCGTTTAAAGTTCACTGAAAAAACTGCACCTACTCTAGTTTATTTTCTATAGTATTTTCTATGCATCAGTTAACCATCATATTTATGATACATTTGAATTGCAGTTTGCATTAATAATCCCAAAAAACATGCCCTCCATGTAAGTGATTTTTATACTGAGGTGGTTTGTCTGTTGAAGAGAAGAGACTAGCTTTTGTAGTGCACACCTCTAGTAGGGGTATAGTGTTGGCTGAGACCCAAAACTCCAGAGAGCCTCCTCACTTGGGGTATATTATTGAAACCTGGCGCTACAACAGTTGTAAAGTTGACACTTTGTAGATAGGTTTGCTTGCTATAGTGCAAAAAATAGGAGGAAAACTTGCCAAACACCACCAACATTTCCTTAGGATTTTTCTTTCTGTAGAAGAAGTGTTTTTTTAATCACTGCTCATTTGAAGGCCAGCACAACAAGCAAATTGGATGTTCTCAGTTATTTTATTTTTATTAATGTGCTTTAGACAGTGTTTTAAAGGGAATACATTCATAAAACAGTTTAATTGATGTTTGAATTCATCTTGCCACAGCTGCATTGCAAGCGTGTAGTTGTCTGGCAAAAAACTACGTACCTACCTACCTCTTCATTTTATCGTGACTTTTTTGTGGGATTTTAACTGACTTTTATTACATTTTTAAAACAAGCCTAAAAGTTTTAATGTGGCCTAACTGGGGAAATATTAGATTGCATTTGGGGCCAAACAATCTTGGCAGAGGATTTAGCCTGTGGTCCACAATTTGATGTACTCTGTTCTAGGGATTGGATTGACCTTTAGCTTCTAATTATATGTTTTTTCCTAGTGTATGTGAGTGTTTTTTTTCTGTTTCTGCAGGGCCTTGATGATTATAATGTGAATATATTATTTCACTTTCTTATCTCTCTTAAAACAAAATGCTCTATCCACTTGAGGGCTTCTATAATCTGTTTATGTTTTGATGATGGTGATTATATAATAGCTACTGGGCTCTTTATGACCCCACTGCCCATGTGGCATTCCAGGTCAAACAACCTATAGTGACGTCAAATGTAATGAGATGGCATAATGGCTTGTTAATGATGGTGAGTAGAAGGGTGGTGGGGGTAAATGAGTATAGCATGGCCCTGTGACAACACTGCTCAAGCTCATGACCATAATCCATCCGCTTTTCCACATGATGAGGTCCCCTCTCCCAATTCATGACTGGAATTGCCATTTAATTGCATGGAAAGTTTCCACCCTGGTCCTAGTGAATGGGTTTGATTTTAATCACTGTTGTGTGAACATTTCATGTCCTACCTTTATCTCTCTGTCTGTGGTGCTCTTTTGATCTCCTCTTTAATAGAGAAGAACGTAGCTTGGGGAGCAGGTTAATTGTGGAGGAGCTTTTTGCTCATTTAATTATTGCAACTAGATTTTTAGCTGATCAAAAAGTATCCTCGTCATTGTGTAGAGTGGAATCACTCCATTGTGTGTTTTTATCACTCCAGTGATTTATTTCACTTTAGCTGAATATTCTTTTTTTGACAAAATCTGGTCTCATTTATTCCTGAAGACTGAATGAACACTACAAAGCAAATTAGGTAAATGTTTCATTTTAAACATTTAAAAGGAATAAAATCTTGGAGCTGACATTTATAATTTATTTTTAGTAACACTGACAGTTCATAGATGTACCTGTAGATGGATTGATTGTCACAGCGTAGGTCATACAAAGGCTTTCCTCTGCATAGGTTCTCACTGAGCTTTCAGCGTAGGTCATTAGCTGGCAGTCATTAGCAACTTGTTTAATTAAAGTAATTTACAGGCTGTGCTAATCTTCTGAGGTGACCTTGATTCTGCGTCTGGGTAATGTTTATGCCAGTGCAGCAGAGTGTGTCTCTCCGTATGCCATTATGAGCACAAAATGCAGTTAGGCCCATGTTTGGCCATAAAAGTCTGCACTTCATTAGTCATAATTACCTTTACTGTTGCCCAGAGAGGTGATGAGTTTTCACACTCTTGCTTGACTGATGCCAGGAGAGCAAAACTCATCAGCAGAGGAGCTGAGGGAATAGAGTGCTAAATTCTCTGTTCTCTTCCTTTCCTTTCTTTTTTCTTCTCTTTCACTGTATATCAACCTAACTCCTGCCGGTGAGCAGAAAGGTTGTAAATCCGGGGCGCTCATGCAGGACAAGTAGCAAATGCATGGTGGGGGAGAGGAGTAAGGGGGTGAGGGGGTGCTTGTTTGAGTGATAGATTAATGAGGCATGGCCTTGTCTGTGTGGGGTGTGTGGCTGTCTGTACGGGGGGGTATAAGTATTTGTGTGTACGCGTATCCTTCTTGTAGCATACATGGTCCCCTTTCTCCCTTCCAATTTGTGTGGCATCTCTAACAGATATTTGGATTTTGTAATTATTTTTCTTAGGTTCCTAAACAGTTTTAAGTGTCCTATAGAGAAGATTGAGTGTGAGGTTACTGCCTAACATACTTAGCATATTTACTATACCATTAAAAAAACAACATTGGTGGATGACCAACTAATACTTGAGTGAAGATGAGTAATTTCACCATTCAGTGCTCTACAAAGACAGCTATACTGTATGTTGACACAGTGACACAGTAACACAGTAAATGCCACACACAGGACTGACTATACCGGCAAGTTACTACAGTAGAAACAAGCGCAGTGCACAGAGGGAGAAACAGAAATTTCTCCTTTACAGGTCCAGTGAGATAATAGGGATAGATTCCCTCCGGCAAGAGCTAAAGACTTAACATGTGATGGGAAGAGAGAATAAGGAAAGATAAAGAAGAGAGTAGGAGAGTGAGTGAGTAACAGTGGAGGAGCGTAGGAGAGAAAGCTTGGAGAGAGGGCAATGACTGAGAAAAGGGCAACCACAGAGAAAATAGATTAGTTGCGATACAACACTTGGAACAGTATGGAATGCCAGAGGAGAGCAAATTAACACAAAATGCTTGAGATAAAACATAATGTGCTACTTTGTCAGTGTTATAGACGTAGAGCTGGCTTTTCCTCTTACATATAGGATTGGTCAGAGCGGAATGGTGAATATACAAAGGACGCAAGCCTGTGATTGGCAGACACATTTGTGATGGAGACAGACAAAGAACGAAAGCTCTGTGAGCACAGTCAATAGCCATTTAGAGGAGACGAAGTGCGAGATGACAGCTGAGCAGAAGGGTGTGAAGAGAGGAGGATGAATAAATGAGGGAAATGCTGGGAGGATGGGGAGAAGTGAGTGGGGGAGGTCCTATTGTATATTGTGGTCGGATGGGACTGTCTTGTGACCTCCGACCTGTAATTGGATCAATGAGTGTGTGGGGCGCTATGCTGAAGGACCTACAGTGAAGGATTCAGTGGGCCATTTCATTTTGTGTAAAGGTGTTAGCTGTGTGTGTGTGTCTGCATGCATGTGTTCCTGTCGGTAATGTGTATATGCACCTTACTATTAATTACAGTATCTAGCCGTCATGATGATGGTGAAGCAGGTGTGCACAAGCACTGTTCTCTTATGTTATTGGTACACTGTAGTGGAACAGCTGTTGTACTTTGTATGGCTGATCGCACGTAGAAGTGTATAGTGACCGTTCTATTAAAAGCTGAATATAAAGTTGGAAAATTCCACACAGGTGTTCTACACTTGTACACTATTGTCATCTCTTTCCTGTATTATCCTGTGTGCAATATTAAAATGTGCTTGATGATCTGAATCATTTAAGTGTGACAAATATGCATAAAAAGTCTGTAAGGGGGCAAATACAAAAAAGGAAATGCATAAATATGTGTGTTTTGTGTATTAGACAGAGCCTCATCATTGATTGACTCACTTTAAATCTACTAGCTGTCTGTGTGTCTGTGCTTTTGTTTGACTTGTTGATCTCCATGTGGGACCACCAGCTCCCTGTCTGTTGACCCACATAATTAAGGGTAAAGGCCTTCCAGCTTCCATTCGTAGCCACAAAGATGAAGGGCACATTATCATCTATATCATCTGTCTCACTTGGTCCCAACTAAGTCACTCACTTCTTTTCCTTACATCTTCATCTTTTGTTGTGTATTTGCCAGTTACAAGCACTTTGTGAGTGCTCTGTTAAGGATGTAAGTGCCATATCTAACCAAATCCTTTTGATTTTCCCAGCCCAGGACAGGATCGTCATTCACATGTGTGAGACCAAAATATGCCAAAACACCCATAGCACACTGTGTCTAAACAGCAACTCTAGCCAGTCAAGCTACAGCGGGCTGCATCCTAAATAAGGAGGTTGTTTAACAACTGTAGTTGATTTAGCTTCTATGAGATCCAAATTTTTCCTAATTGACATCATTCTACATTCATAAAAATCCAGTTTTTATAGCATATTCACAGAAACACATGGAGCGGTGTGACAACACCTGGTCCCTCTGTAGGTTGATCATCAGCTGTCAGATTGTGGTGTGGTCTGTCCAGAATTCATCCTGTGAATGAAGGAAAGCAGAAAACAGTGAGTGCAGTGGTTCTTGTCCATGTCTCTGGAGATCCATAATAGGTGGGATGGATAGAGTTACAGAGATATGTGCTGTACAGTCAGTCTTTGTGCTTTTCCAGGATGAAACCTTGATCAAGCATATGGGAAGGAGAAGGAGGAGAGCTGGGAAGAAGAGGAGTGGGCTCCAAGAGGGGGTGTGAAGCTACTGATTTAAAATGAGATTTTCATTTATTTATTTATTTAGCTGCACTCATAGCTCAAGGCTGTCTGCTTGCTTTTTGTTGTATGTTCTGTGGCCTCAGTGCCCCATCCCTCCTCCCTCTCTGCGTTTCAGTGTGAGCGTATCTACAAGTGAAAATACTGTGTGTGTGCGTGTGTGTGTGCACATTTACACCTCTTTTACTACTCTCTGTGTGTTCACAGTGTGTCAGTGAGCATTTGTGTGTACTTATGAATGTGCATGAGCATTTTGTCACTATTGCTGCATGTGTGTTTATGCACCCTTCCTCTTGTATGAAGTGAGAGAGCCTGAGCTGGTGTCTAGGGATGAATGGTATCTTTTGGGATAGATCTGTTTTATTATGTGTGTGCCAGACCTCCTGTGCATCTATTGCACACACGCAAGAAAAGCAGCCTCTCCCTGGCTGTTGCTGAGCACAATGCCTAAGAAGAGCTCAGATTATGCAGGACGCAGCAGAGTGAGAGCAAGAGCTGTTTATCCTACTTTTTTTACAAGTTCACAGACATTTGCAACAACCACACTAAAATCAATACTGTACCTATTAAGCTATAAGGATTTCTATAAATGCATAAGGGTTTTTGTGAGTGTGCGTGTAGGATTTCAGATGTTAAGACATTTCTCTGTCATTTATTTCATTGATTTTTAGCCACACATAGCTCACAGCTTGTGTTCTCCTGAATATAGAAAGAACAAGGCATCTGGAGCTAGAAAGCTGAACAGGTCATGTCATTAGGTCAGCTCATTGATCTCTATTATACATCGCAAATAGACACAGTTGGGAAAATTATTCTCAAATACGTACATACATATTTTCACTCTCTGTGCTGTTGAATGGCGTGCAAACAGTAAGATTCCTGTTTTTCTTGACTTTGCTGTGTCCCACATAATTTCTGCCTCCTGTCCTTCCTAATTGTTTGCATGCTGGATGTTAGAATGGGGAAATGGTTGTCTGTGGTGTCAAGCCACTCAGCACTCACTCCGTCTGTCTCTGTGACAATGTGGCCATGTGTCTGTCATTTCCCATGCTTCATATTCCTCAGCTTGTTATTTCACAGCTCTGTTACCATGACTGCAGGATGGGAGGGAGTTGCTGTGATGACAGTGAACTGGGAGCTGAACTGAAAACATGGAGTTTGGAGAACAGATTTCGTGTCTAGCAAATGCGAAAGATGTACGAGGCCAACAGTCTGTGCACTCAGGCCACCCTAAGCAACACTCTTTGCCATGCTCAGAACTCAGAACTATGACTCACAGCTATTGAAACATGTATCATACTTAAATGCTTAGGTCCTCTTAAAACCACAGACATATACTAACACACATCTGTATGTGTGTGCGTCACTGTGATGCCAAATTCCTGATTTCATTGCAGGACGAAGTGTGAGTTGAAAGGCAAACAGAGCTCGCAGCATTCAACTACTGCTGTAATTAGTATTTTACAATAACAGTGTATTAAGTAAAAATGTGAAAATAATATGTAAAGTGAACATGGTCACTCAAATGCATAAACACAGAATTAATCAGTCTCCAGCTCCCCTGAGCTTTATAATGTGTTTCAACTCATTACTTTGCAGTTTGTTATGAAGCTTTACTGTTTTGGTTTAAAAGCACAGATTATTTTCCCTCCAGAAGTTGGTACAGACCAAAAACTGAACTAAAAGAGAGTGAGTTACAATCACAACTCGACCAGAAATATAAATATTCCATATGAACAATAATGCTGAGCTATAATGAGTGAATTGGAAAAAGGCTCAATAACAACTTGTTTAGGTTGACTTTAAATGCTTTATTTTCAAAAATTATACCAAAACAGAGAAAATTCAGTGTCACTCTAGTATGTGATCGATATCTAATCGTGTCTACAAAGTTTCACAGAAGCGAGGGTTTCACAGATGTCTACTCAGGCACTTAGCACTCAGTTTAGATTCCTTTGTCCAAACATTAGATTTGCCTGGTGTCAGTTGTTTATGTGAAACGGGTGCACCACTGAATGTGGGGAATGTTGATCCATTTGACTGTTTTCAGAGGATGATAATCCACTACTCCTACTACTCTACAGGACATCTTCATTACTCAGTATGTTAGTGGAACTACTTCAAGAGGATCTCAGTCTAATCCTGAGCAGAGGAGACCAGAAAGGAGCTTCTTGTGAGCTGGGGGGACTTTTCTGTAATAACATTGTCTTGTAAATATTTCACTATACAATGAATTCAATTGCACAATGAAAGTGCAATTAGACCACCTGTTCCAACTGCAGCCACAAACCAGTCACTCAGTTACTGAACAATTACAATTAATCATGTGATTAAAAATTATTACTATTTGATCAGTTGCAACAAAGATGAATTAGAATGAATTTATGATTCAAAATGCAGTGAACAATAAACATCAAAACACCAGGTGGTTTGGGCTGGACATTTTTACAGATACACAATTCCATCTGCCCACTGGACCCGAGGTTAAATAGATCCGGAGGATCAGACCCATGAACCAATTTCCAACCATTTTAAGTGGTTAGTGTTTGGAGAGAGAGAAAAAAGAGTGAGATAGACATTTGAAGCAGAAGTGGATTCATATTTATGTATGGGAGTGTGTCTGTTATTTTCACTGCCAGGTCACCTGTCACTTATGCCGGCCTCTTTTTGTGCTTTCCTTGACTCACCATTTTTCCTGACTTGGTCATTGATGCTTTATTATTGTCAAACAATCCAACAGTATATTCGTTCATTTGTATTCTGATTTTTTTAGCATAGCATGGCATCTTGCCTGCATTAGTATTTTTAAGTCATATTTATAAGTGTTATTTTTTGTGTTTTATAATAGTTAATTGTTTATAGAATATATTTTCAGTTATGTTTTTTAATAAATTATCTTTTGACTGTTCACTGAAAGCCATGTCTCTTTTGGATTACAAACTTACCAGCGTAATTATCTGGGGTAGACTCAGAGAGTACCACCATTGCCGTACCTCTGGCCCCTCAGGTCAAACTTAATCTGATTGTCAATCTTAATCGTGTTAAATCGTGTGTCATTTTCTCTGTAACTGATTTTGAAAAATCCTTAGCATAATTTCTGGTTACAAACAGATAACTGGCGTAATTCAACAGGTCACTGTAAAACAGCAACTTTCACTCTTTGGGTTTGAAGTGTAAAAAAACAGCGTTTGTTTTTGTAATAGTGGCATTTAATTTTTGCCCTGTTAAAGCAGTGCACCTGGAAAAACAGGTTTCCTATATGTTTTTGAGTCTTAAAGTAGGGTTACATTACAGCTGAAGAGCACAGATGTGGACTTGTGTGTTAGCAAACTCACTTATAATAACTTATAATCACTTTGTATATTTGCATTCTGAGAGGAATGAAATGGATTTTGGTGTCTTACCAACCCTTTGTGTCTTTACTACTGTTACTTTAAAAAGAAGCACATTAATGAACTAACTAAATAAAAAAAATAAAAAAAGTCTTTGTTGTCTATGGTCTCAAAACACTCAAGCGTCTTTGTGTCCTTTCTTTGCATGTGTCCACTGCTGAGACCCGATGACCAGTGGAGTTTTTGTGTACTGGTCCAGTGAGAGTCTTGATATTTGTGGCTGCATCCCTTTCTCAGTCACAGGGCTGTGAGTTTTTGGGGTGATCCTGGCTGGTTTTATTTACACATTAAACAATGCACCCCTCCTTTTCCTCCTTTTAGGGGGGCATGCTTTTCATGGGACTAATTGGAGTGTGCAAGCCATCACAGCTGAAGTGCTCCTGCAGGGCCTCTCTTTCTCTCTTTCTCTTTTTCTCTTGCCTTCTCCCCTCCTCCAACACCCAGGCTTTTATTATCATTTGCCATATTGAGTAAACAACCTGTTAGTGTAAATTAGGGTCCAGTGAGTGATGAAGCGACACATTCAACCCCTCCTGCCTCCTCTGCCTCTGCTTGACTTCTTTCCTTGCCCTCACACACTTTCCGTCCCTCTGAGCTTTTTCCTCTTTTGTGCCCCTCCTTGTGTTCTGCCTTGTTTGGCACGCAGTCTTTTCAAAGATAGTAGTAATGGTAGTGGTGAGTGAATGTATGTGTGTGGATGCAGTGGGTCTGAAATGAAGATTGAAGTGGACAAAAAAGCCCTGGCGCAACCTTGAAGTGGAAATTAATAATGATAAAAATAATTACTGCCCCACTCCCCTCACCCACTCCTCCCCGACCTAGTTTTTATAATGGAGAGTGATAGCCCCAAGACTCACACACTACATGTGTGTGTGTTTAAGCGTGTCTGCATGTGCACATAAGGCTACAGAATGGCCATGGTGTAATAGGGATGGATGTAGGACAGGACCTACATGAAGAAAACACAGAGGCCATCACATACTGGGAAATGTGTTGCTGTTAATAAAGACAAGTAAAACAGATGGCTCTTCTGGCATGTATCAGCTGCTTGTCTCTCTTGCTGCCTCTTCTACATCAGAAACACTTGTGCTGGTGTTCAGTCTGTCTTAGAGTGTGTCAGTGTATGTGATCGGTCACTGTGCTGTGACCTAACGTGCTAGCAGCTCTGGTCAGCGAAGGATGCAGAAGGTCATGTAAACACACACACAAACGCAATAGATGTAATGGATTACTCTAACAAAGTTACCTTCTTTGGTGACCTACTGATAGTGCAATTTATTTTTATATTATAAGATAGGATTGTGTGTGGGACACCAATTCAAATTCTTTAAACCTTATGGCAACTTACAGCCCTATATGCCCCTTACCATGAGTGCATTATGAAGTGCTTTTAGCAGTGTTGATGTTGGCATGAAGAGGTAGAAAATGTTAAAATGGCAATAATGGACTATGACCATGTTCCAATCAAAAATATGTGTGATTAAAAAGTATAAACTAAAATTTCTAGGCTACTTGCTGTTCAACTTGAGTTTTTGCATCAGCAAATCTAGTGTTAATGAAGAACTTAAAATGACGCAGCATTGTGCAGCAGTTAAACTTTTTCTGCAGCTCACCATGATGTCACCTGGCA
This sequence comes from Ctenopoma multispine, assembly GCA_034779795.1. Lineage (NCBI taxonomy): Eukaryota > Metazoa > Chordata > Actinopteri > Anabantiformes > Anabantidae > Ctenopoma > Ctenopoma multispine. The sequence goes on from JAUYWH010000024.1 coordinate 15,724,097, forward strand.
AGGTACTGCATTAGCCTATGACACATAATGGCAAGAAAATGAAAGCAAACTATTTGCAATTTCCTGGTTTTTGACATGAAGCGTTTATGAAATGTGATCAGATTTTCACCATAGACACAAATATAAACAAACAGTATTTTTAAGCTGATCGAACACAAACAGACTTGAGATTTCATGTTTTTATTGATGTCTGTTATTTTAACACACCTGTTACACATATAAAGCCATGGTGGAAAAAGTTAGTGAAATTATTCTATAACCTTTGGCAGCAAGAAACTCAAGCAACTGCTTCCTGTAGCTGTGGATTAGAACTGCACAACATCCAGGAAGAATTTTGGACTAGTTTTCCTTACTGAACTGCTTCAGCTCAGCCATATTCTTAGGACATCTGGGGTCTCTTGAGGTCATTCAACAGGATCTCTACGGTAGAGGTCTGGACTATGACTGGGTCACCACAAAAGGCAGATGTCTCCAAAACCATTTGGTTGCAGATTTAATTTGATGTTTAGTTGTTATTGTCCTGATGCACCACTAAGTTTATATAACAGAGTTTTAGATGGTGGTTGTTGCTAGATTGAGGTTGTTAGGGTGGCAGTAGAAAAGTGTTGGAGATTGAACCTAAAATGTTGAAAGCTGAAGAATGTCAAACATAACCGGGCTATTAAAGGTGTCACGTCTTTTCAGTGTTGCATTGAGGACAGTGCAAAGACTAGTAGAAATGGACTGTGGTTTCCATGTTTAAAAAAGGAGATGAAGCGTGTGCTCTCAGCGTCACCTTCTTCTCTTTTTCATTTTCTAAAGTGACAGCATTTAGTACAGCTACTCTATGAAAAGTCCTCACATAGTATCATATCTTTAGAATGATCTTAGTGTTTGATTTATATGGTGCGTTTCATCTGTGTGGCGGCTTTCCAAATAAAAATGAGAGATTTAGGCTGAAAGGTGTATTGTTGTGTGCCACCCACTGGGGACAGATCTACCACCTTATAGACCAACTTTGAGAGAGGTGGAAATGGTAGTTAGCCAGCATCAGCCCCTGGGCCTCATGGTGTGATCCATAGGCTTTTATACAGTGCTCCTCAGAATAGCATGGAGAAAGTAGCTTGTTTGTGGGTCACTGAGAAGGGCACGATTCTGTTGATGTGGGGCCGTTTTGACAGAGATTGTCAAACCATTTGGAAAGGAATAAGCTTATCATCACCCCAGTGCAGAAATCCAGAGTACCAGGGTTTTGTGGATGCTTGGTGCACACAAGCACAATCTAGCATCAAATTCAGTCAGCAAAGTTTTTCTAGATCAAGCAAATGCGTTCAGTTCTATACCACACCCCTTGTAATCTAATGCAGGAAGCATTAGATTACAGGCAGGAATTGTGAGCCAGCTCATAATACAGTTCACAGTTCCTCAGGAGATAGTTAGTACTGAACTGAGACCAGATCTCGTGCTGTGGTCAGAAGCAGAGCACGTTGTGTCACTGTTGTGGAAAACCATGTAGAAATTGCCTATTAGAGGAAAATGCATATTTGGCATCAGGGGCAGATGGGTGTGGTTTGAAATCCAAGGACCACCTAGTGGAGGCTGGTTGTAATGTATCTGTTGTTGGCACGTCAGTTTTTTTCTTTGTTAATTGTTCTGGGTATAAAAGGCCAAAGCCTAAAATAAGTAACAAAAAAAAAAAAAAAAAAAAAAAAAAAAATTTGGTTGACAGTGCTCCTAGTTAAATTCAATGGCTGTGGATTAGAAAAAAGATGTGTGACTAGGGTAAAGAGAGGTAAGTGTTAAATTGGTAGATGGTAGAGTGAACTCAATAAGCTATGTGTTGAGTGATTATATCTTTTAAGAAGAGTTAGCACAGGTGGGTTGGTGGGGTAAAATCATTGTGGCTAGCATGCCACACTGGCTAGCTTGGTGTTTGACATAGTTGCTAAAATGAGGTGGCTAGCTTGTTTAAAGTTGGTGAAATCTAGTTGTTAACATGAGGAAGCAGAGAAGATTTGGCTGGTTTATTTGAAATGCCTGTTGGCTCAGGCAGCATGCTGCCTAGCATGGTGTTAGCATGTTAGCTAGCTTGTCTTGTAGCCTTGATACATGTGAACAGGACAGAAGGGAAGAGGACTGAGTAGTTTGTTTGATGTATTATCACGGTGGGATAGATAGTAATAGCGGGTTTTGTTTAGTGTGTGTGTGCTGGTAAAGTGGAAAGTGGTCCTGGGATGCTGAAAAAAAAAGGCCTGTAGATCTGCCTAGATTTGTTTTAGCAGCAGCTACTGCAGTTGGTTCTCATGTAGTAACAACTAACTTTATTTGTATGATATTGAAGTGTGTTGTGCATCTATGGTTACATTTCCTACAGTTTTACAGTGGCATTTTATGTGATACAAAGACGTTCACAGCAGAGAGAGGCTTTAACCCCACTTGCTGGTAGAAATGCACCGATCAATTGGCTGGAGATCAGAAAGAGCCTGTTTTAAGCTTGATCAGCCATGCTAGTGGCTACAAAAATGTTTGCGTATGCTGTAAATTATAGTTCTCAAAAACAAAGGAAATAATATCTGAAAGTTGCTAGTACCATTGCTTTGAATATTGAGAGTCATGGTTACGCAAGCCTAATTGAAGAGACTGAAGATTGAGTCATGGCAACTGGACTTCTTTCTTCCAAGTAGAGACTTTTCGTTCTGCATCCACAGAACTTTATCAATCTGAGTGAAGTTGGCTAGTGACCACAAATTTATCCTCCAGGATGGTTTCACCTCACACCTACCTTGAGGCTCGTTAAGTGAAACAAAGGCAGAGAGTGCACTGGAAAAGCAGTCCTACTAGAAAAAGGCCAAATATTCCTAATTATAACCAAAGTGGCATGTGTTGAGCTAAGGAGTCTGCTATTGGGGTAAGCATATTTTGCCTAGCTAATATTCAACTAGCTAGCATAGAACTCTTAGACTCATATAACCTTGATTACCTATGAACAACTTCAGAACAACTTTTTTCTTTTTCATATTTTGCAGTGTGGTGGATTTGTTTAGGTGCTCATGTCAATGTGATTTTATATTAGATAAATAGATGGAGAGTTAGATAGTACTTTAATCCCAAAAGGGAAATTCCAGTGTAGAAGTAGCTGTTCTACAAAACATTAAATATAAAAATCTAGAACAATTCAGCTTAAAATCTAAATAATAGACACAACTCATGAGACACATTGATTCTTACTTGATATTTAATAGTTGGAAGCACACTAAAGCAAACATTGCATATTTTACCTTTGCCTCTATAGTCAAATGTGACTATTTGTGGTCCACTTAAATTAATGCACTGACATGTTTGAAGTATCTGCTTGTGATTGGATTTACATGTTTTAATTCATATTTAATTATGTGTTACCAGAAACATCAACACTTGTGCGTAAATTATATAGCCAGCAAGAGAAGTAATGGGCTCGGACCCTGCACTTTGGGAAAGGCCATTCCTCAAAATCAGAACTTCAAAGTCAGGAGATACATTTTTCAATGAACGCTCAAGATGGTAACTACAATTTGATAAATATATTGAGTGGCCTGCAGTTGAAGCTGCACATATGGACTTAAGCTCTTAAAGAATTATCACCAGTGAGTTAATGCAGTTAGATTAATTTAAAATGCTTAATTAAGGCAACAAGGAGATGGAGGATGGCTGTGGATTGTTTGAGAAGTACATCAGCGGAAGACTGAGATAACTTCTGACCTCATTCTCCAGTCTCAGCAGTATGGTCCACCTAGCTGACCTTGTATAGCAACTGGGGAGGACACACTGCTTCGGAAAAGTTACTGTCTTTAGTTGGACCTTATAGTCTTTCTAACTATACTTTCTTTGTCATTCTGGTTCTCACAGTGCAATAGCATATGCCTGACATAGTCTTCAACAGTGTGACGGTAGCTTCCTTGTGAAGCTGCTGTCACGCTTTCCACATCACTTTACAGTATTTAACCCTCTGATGGTCTGGTGTCCCATGAACAACAGAAGCAGTGAGGAGAAAGCTGCTTTACGTACGTAATTACCATGGATGGAAAAAATTAAAAAAGAAACACTAAACACATGATCTCATCGGGGCTAAAATACTGCAGCTGGACAGGTGAATTACTTCACTTATGTGAGTGTTGAAGTAGTTACTTGTAGAGTTATATATTACTGTTCATTAAGTCACAGTTTTGCTTTTGTAACGCAGTTTCGTGTCTTACTCTCACTCGCAAGTAAGTCAGTACAACACGCGAGTGAACCTTCTTTAAGAGCTTCTTCAAACTGGACATTTTCTCTTTTAGCTCAAGGTTATATTTTGCAGTAATCTTTTTTCTTTTTCAGTAACAATTTGAAAATACTAACAATATTTCCACTTAAGTTAATTTTTAATAGAAGTCGAGGTACTAAGAAATAAAGGGGAGCATGTTTGTGCATTGAAAAATAAATGGAAGTTAAGTTTGTCCAGAATAAATCAATTACTTTGAGTTATTGAGAATTAAAAGAACATGTAAAAAATGTCGCTACGGGCAGTAAATTATTCCATAATGTTACCACAGGTCGGTCTTAACACCAAAGTTGAGACAATAAACAGACAAAAATACTCTACATGAGTACACATGCATTTTGCTTTTGCATATGTATTTATGTGTATATAGAAATGCGCATATGGACTTTGTGTGTGTGTTTATATATATGTATGTGCATGTGGGATTGAGGACTTAAACTGTGAAAGCATCTGGCCATGCCTGCCTGGTTGTGGGCTACTGCTGTGGGTCAGTCAGGCTGTTTGGAGGTGAAGCAGCTGAGAATGTGTCTGGAGCTTGCTGGCTTGAGCATGTTTATGTCTGTAATAGGCACTTAACCACACAAACCTAGCAGGCAACTAAACCCAGCAGGCAACTAAAGAGAAATGCCAGAGGAGGTGCTCAGTGGTGTTAACAGCCAGTTCTTTATGTTCACTCCTTTAGCGTGATAATTGATTTAATCTGTTTTTCTTTTTATTAGCCTTGTATTATTGAAAGGATAGTATTAGCAACTGGAAACATTTGTGTGTTTGTGATGCACTGGATATTAGTCTTTTTGTATTCACAATGTCTGCTGAGAGAAAAATAAGGGGGGGTGGTATTGTATCACTTACACACAGAGCAGGAGATGGATGAGCACAGAAGGAGAGAGACAAGGAGGTAGTTTGAGCATTGCAGATTTATAGTATTTGTATGTATCCCCAAATGAAAAAGAAGAAAGTAAGAGTGGGGGTGTGTGCACAGGGTGTTAGAGAAATACTTATCTATCATTTGGTGCGCAGAGACTGGTGGGGGAAAATAAGCAGCATTATATTTGGTGTCTGCAGCATAGTAGTGGGTTAATCTAGAGCAGAGAGGCGGCGCACGCTGCTCTGACAGGGGGGAAAAAAGTTGGAGAATCCTGTGGAAAAGGAGATTCTGATGGAAAACCCATGAAGAAAATACAGTAAAGAAGTAGAAAAACAAATCTGAGTGCTGCCTAAGATGAGAGGAGAGGTAGAGAGGTACAGGGTTGGAAAAAGAGGGAAAGGAAGATTGAAAAATGGGTGGGGGGGGGGTCCAAGTGGGAAAGCAGCAGAAACAGACAGGGAAGGAGAGGGAGGTGAAGAGAGCGGAAGAGGGAGGGAGAAAGGAGGTGTGATAGTCAGTGAGAGAGGAGGAGACAGTCTGGTGGATGGGCAAAAAGACAAAGGAATGAGTAGAGTGAAAGGGATCTGTCAGAGGGCTGGTTAGGGATGAAGAAACTAACAGATGCATAGAGATAAGACAGCCAAGATCTCAGGAGAGGGATACAAGAGTGCAATGTGGAGAAACACAGTGGTTTAGTGGTGAGAGGTAAAAGAAAGGAGAGAAGACGGGGGAGGAAGAGATTAAGGAAAAAGGCAGAGTGATAGACTGGCAGAGAAAAGAAGAGCTGGATGAGAGAGAGGAGGGAGGCCGTCTCGTAGAGCGCATACAGCACGCGTGGGGCTGGTGTTAGAGCGAGAGAGAAACAGTGAGAGGGAGGGAGGGTGGGAGGAGAGTGGAAAAAGAGGGAGGGGGTGAGATATTTAAACGCCGGAGCAGGACAGCACAGGCGAAGCTCTGAACTCCCCGAGAGTGAAGGTAGGACAGGGAGAGGAAGCAGAAGAACAGAGCTCTACAGTTTTTTCACAACCAAGCCCTCACACTCATTGCACATACACTCTCTCTCTCTCTATCTCTATCTCTCTCTCTCTCACTCACACACACACACACACACTTTTGGACTTTTGACTCATCTTTGGACTCCAAAAGCTCCCCCTCTGGAACTCTACCTGTGCTTTCCATACTTCCACTCATCACTCTCCTCACCTTTTCACATCTTCACCCCCTCAGTCCCTGACGGGTGAGGGCAGATGGCCATGGTGCGGGCCTCTTTCGGGGGTGCCTTAGGCTGTGTCCTGCTGGCCCTTGTCTTAGGGAACAGCAGCGTGGATTTCGGGGCACCCCCTGCAAGCTTTTACCCCCGTTTCAACCCCTTCTTCTTCCTGTGCACCCACCATGGTGAGCTGGAGGGAGCCGGAGTGCCAGAAGGTGGGGCAGAGGTGCTACTCACACTTCAAATAACGGGCAACCCTACAGCCTACACCCCTGGACAGGAGTACCAAGGTGAGCACACCCACTACAATGTCCACTTTTTTGCTTCATGCAGAAGACAACGATATGTATTGTTTCAGCAATTTGTTTCCTCGTGAATATAAACTCACAAAAAAGTGACAGTTATCTGTAATTTTCCCTGGTCGTGCAAGTATAAATTGTATTAAAATAGTTTTTCTTATGTGAAAGAAATTCACTTTGAAATTATAGACGTTGTCTTGATGAACACATGGATCACTTGCAAACATTTTTTTTAATGGATAACACATTTTTCATTAAAGAACTGTAAACACTTGCAATTACATGCATTTCTTACAGGTTTTCCTTCATATGTGAGGTTCTTCTGTGGTGTGGAGTGTGTATTAGGTGTGTGGTGGCTGTAGTTGGTAACCAGCATTTATGTAACTGTAACATGTAGTGATGCTGAGTGGGACTCCTGTTCAGCCGCTTTGGTGTTGTGCTGCGCTCTGATCCTTATGCTCCATGAGTAGGTGGCTTCTCCACAGAACTAACAGCAAGATCCCTCCAATTGAATGAGAGTGGAAGGGAGCAAAAACCGCTGGGGCAAATGGCCAAACGGCACACCACAGACAGAGCGTAAAAGAAATGCACAGACTAATAAAATATGAAGAAATCAATAGGCCATGCGTAGAGTACAAAATGAGACATGGTTGACTGTCCACTTTCCCACACTGATGTGCTGGCACCTGGTACTGGAAAAAAGATACTCTCTGACCTCCCAGACTGTGTCATCATTGCTCAGTCACTCTCTCTCACCACTTACTTAACACGAGGGACAGTGACCTGCACAGGCCACCACAGTCTCACATTCCCATGCAGCTGTGTCCTATTCCCTATGAGTTGGATGTATACATATTTGATGTATATTACTCATTATATTTCACTTCCTAAATATACAAAACTTGTATACATTATCCATATATTTTCCTAACCCTGTTTTTCTTATATTTTACCTAATTTTATCTGACAAACTGTGGATTTCTTACAGTGTTTTTGCTTAGTAAACATTGCATTCCATTATCATTACAAATAAACCTTTTAATGAGGATATGTGAAGCAGTGTAATTGTATACAGAAAGAGAAAGGATATGAGAAGGCCAGGAAACAGAGCAGGAAAGGAGAGGAGTCTGGAAGAAGCAGTATTATCCTAGGTCTGAAAACAACAGCTCGGATCAGTCCTTCAGTTAGGGCCGGGCTTGTAGGGAGAGTGGGTAGGGAGAGATTTGAATAACTAGCTGGTGGATGGGAGGGATAGAGCACAGGGAGAGGTTTAAATAATTAGCATTAGAAATGTGTTGGACTGGGAGGAGGGAGAAATTTAAATAGGGCCATGGCTGGGATCGGATGGTGTAGGGGGAGATTTAAATGACGATGAGAGGATTGAGCAGATGAGATACCAGCAGCGGGGCTTGCACGGAAAAATGATAGGATTCCAAGCTGCTCACTTTTTTTTTTTCTCCATCCCATGTTTTTTGGCACATGATGACAGCTCATTGTTAAATTCTGGGGTTTTGACTGAGTTTGCATTAGGATAGAAGGATACATGGCAAGTGAGCAAGTGAAATGTGTCTGGCTGTGTGCTTAGTTGTGCAATCAGGAGCAATCCCAGTCTCTGTCTCTCTTTTCCTCCTCCCTCCCATCCTCTGTTGACAGTTGCATTCATCCTTGATGGTTATGTATGTTCTTACTATGGCTTCAGTCTGGCTAACCGTGGAATAACTGTTTGAGCACTACTAACTTCAGTGGCCACTTTATTCCGTTCACCTGTTCCACTGCTTGTTAATGCAAATATCGAATCGGCCAATAACATGGCAGCAACTCAGTGCATGTAGGCACACAGACATGGTTAAGACAATCTGCTGAAGTTCAAACCAAGCTTCATGAGGGGGAAGAAAGGTGATCTAAGTGACTTTGACAGTGGCATGGTTGTAAGTGCTAGACGATCTGGTCTGAATATACAGAAAAAACAGATCATCTTCTGGGATTTTCTCGCACAGTTATCTCTAGTGTTTACAGAGAATGGTTGATTCCAGAGGTCAGAGGATAATGGCCAGACTTGTTGGAGCTGATAGAAAAGCAACAGTAACTTAAATATCAGTGATCACTCATTACATGTTATCTGGTCTGAGTCTTAAGTGTTGTTGCTGACTATGTTCGTCTGCAACAACTTCTGTGTACTCATCTTCTGATGGCTACACCAAATCTCAATGCAGTAGAGCACCTTTGGGGTGTGGTGGGACGGGAAATGGACAACGCCTTGGACAAATCTGCAGCAACTCTGTGATGCTATCATGTTCATATAGACCAACATCTTTAAGGGATGTTTCCAGCACCTTGTTGAAAAATTGAGGTGGTTCTGACAAATGGGTCCAACCCAGTAGTAGAAAAGTGTAGCGAATAAAGTGGCTATTGAGTGTAAATACAGGATTGAATTGAGGGTGGAAATGCATTGTTGAGTGCTCCGCTAAAAACAAAGACAAAATGAAAAGGGAAAACTGTAAATCACATCTTGTGGTGATGAGAAGGGCAAGGCAAGAGTTGTTGTGACATTTCTCGCCCATTTCAGTGAATGAGCTTTTGTTTCAGCATACTTTTATTTTGTTTGGTCTCAGCTGTTTTTTGTCATTGTTTTTTATGTGCTCTCTGGGCTTTAGTTTTGGATTACATTTGTTTTAATCTTCTAAAAGCAATGTGTGATCTAACCACTGAGAGAGCTGCATGTGGAAATAGTGGGCGGAAGGCATTAGAGATGTTGGCCGTGTGGTTGTTGAAGGGCTGTAGAAAAGAAGAATGACGAAAGAGTGCAAGGGAGAGAGGTTGTTGGTTAAGGGAGGGAAAGTTATAAAAATAAAAGTTGACCTCTTATAAAAGAGACAGGAGGTGACTATCAACAGTATTCAGTTCAGAGCAACAGGAAGATGCTGTGTGGCCGATTGGTCGTACAGTAATTGGGTTTCTGACCTGACCTCACTGCCTTTTGCTTCTCTGTTGCTTTTGAGTGATAAGACTGTGTGTGGGTAGCATTCTCTGAATGTGTGTGTGTGTGTGTTGTAGTTGAGATTATTGTGTTTAGCAGTCTAAATGAAATGACCAAGAAAGGTTGCCTTACTCTCCATGTGAAATGTTTGTCAGAGGCTGGTTGTATTGGCAGGGTCAGTGTTGGACAAAATGGAAACAGAAATACTGTAGAAACACTCTGAACTGCGGGGCAACAGAGGGAGGAGAAATAAAAAGATCTGTGGAGTTTCGTGTGTTTGCATTTAGACTGCTGGGTCAGTACTTGCATCCGACAAATGGAAACAAGTGTCACTCACATACGCTCACACAGTGCCTTATCTTTTAGAAGAGAGAGCTAAGCAACTAAGTAAGGTCACACTGGGATTTCAGCCTGCCCTTTAAATAATCAAAGAACCCTTTTGAACCACTTTTGCTACACTCATGAAGCATTTTTTTTATTTCAGTAATGTCAAAGCATTTTTCATTTTGTCTCTGACCTCTTTTAACACAGCTGTGGGAATTTGAGATGGTCTCTATACAGCACCTACGTGTTTATAGGAAACATCAGAATACAAGATCTAGAGCTTTGCTTCGAAATACACTCAATCAGATTTTCATTCATGTTGCCGCTTGTCTCTTGAAACCTGTGCACAAGTGTTAAAGAAGCGATGGTGACACAGCAGTGGGAGAACAGGAAAAGTCAACATTCCTACAGACTGTTTTACTACTTGACAATTTTCCAGTAAAGCACACCGGTTTCAAATCATGAGTAAGAGAGATATTCTATCGTGTTGGGCAGTATGATTAAAACGAAAAATGGAAAAGCATATTAAGGGAATGGAATGTCAGTGTGGTGTCCTCTGCAAGTCAGTGGAGAATAGCTGGAAAAATGGAGGTGTGTGAGCAGAAATGGGGACAGTAAGATAGATTGAGTCTTTGTATGTCAAGGAATTTTGTACCACTTTTTTTTTTCTTTCAATTTCATCCTAGTTTGTAACAATGTTTGTGCACTGCAGATGAAAGCTGTAGTTGTTTAAGTCAGTGGTTTCAAGCACCGCAAATGTTTGTTAGTCTGTCAACATGACGTTCATGTTTGTGCGCACAATAAGTGTGTTTACATATAGCGTAGACTTTTGTGTGTTACCATATGCAGGGTTATGATGTCAGTGTAAAGCATGGAATGAGCCACTCACACAAGCCCCTGCTGAGGCATACATGGTCAGGTAGGCAGCATGGCACTCCCTGTCACTATGTGCATTGTTCCCACACACTGCTGAAAACCAAACAATGTTCAGTGGGATTTAGTAGTGTCTGTACCACAGTGCTGCAATAGAAAACAGGAGGTGAATCAGTCACGACAGAGGTTAAAACAAGTGCTTGGAGAACTAGTTGACAGTAGAGACTGAAATAGGCATGGGTCTTTAGCTCTGCCAGTGGTCTCTACAGTGGTCTGTGTTCCTTGGACCTCGTCATGTAAAATGATAGAAGAACCCCAAAAAACAATCAAGGAGATTTGGACACTGCCACCAAATGCCATTCTTAATGGGAACTTGGAGATACATTTATCCCCTGCAAAATGCCATCAGCTCTTACCATGATAACCTATCAGATTAGACATTGTGAATTACTACAGCAGCTCTCCTGCTGACCACCAGAAACAACTCATTGTGTCTTGCAATGGGAAAGAGGCCATTATCTGTCTGCAAAGTTGATTACTTGTCATGGTTGAAGGAGTTTTTCTGGGAGTGTGCTGTCGACTGATGCCTGTAGAACAGCGAGTAACTCACGTTGAAGTGAAGGTCACAGACACAAGGTCCTGGTAGTGCTGTTAAAAAAAATTATATCTTTCCATACACCAGGTCATGCTAGTAAAGCCACGGCAAGATGTCATGGAATCACTGGGCCCAGATTGAATGCTAAAATGGCATCAATCTTCTGTGACTTCAACAGCCCATCGAATGTCACCACTGACTTCTGGAGCACTTAACCTCTGAGGGGACTATTAAAGGGCTGCTGTCTGACCTCTGACCACGTCTTGTCAGTGCTGCATTGCTTGTAGCTCTGTTCCTATAGAGTGATTAGATTTGGCTGGTGTCCCTAACCTTCTTGTCCACCAGTCTAATGCTCCTTAGGTCTCTGTTCAGCATATCTATAACATTTTGCATTTATTTATTTAAAATGCCAGGAGAACTCATTAAGCATTGGTCAGTGAATTATCAAAAAACTGGCCTAGTTTTCACTCCGACATCCAGTTTAGAGGAATAATGTAGGAAAACGTAGGTATGATTAAGAGTAGAGGGGATAGGGGCTAATGGTTTAATAGGAAAGCATTTAAATACCACTAGTCTTTGTAAGTGGTCCAAAACAATGTATTTTCTAAATCTTTCCAGCTCTTCCTCCTGCTGCTTTGTCTGAATAAGTCACTTCACTGTGTAGAGAGAAGTGTGTCAATTGTATTACTGTTTGTATGGGCTTGCGGGGTATGTTCAGTCTTTGTGGTTATTGAATGATGATCCATTTAAAGAGCATTGTATTCACTGAGATATGCCAGTTTCCTTTATATGAAGGAACAGATGGGCAAGAAGTGAGAATGGATATTCATTGGGAATCTTCCCTTTGTCACATATGCATGCTTAACCATGCACACAGCACTGAGCTCTCAGTGGGTGATCCATCACGACAGGTCAGATGTTTCGCTGCCTAAACAAAAATGTCCTGATCAGAAGGCTATTACAATTTTTTGTGCAAATGTTACTACAGGATATGTCACATAATAATATGAACAGGTTAGTTTTCCTCCTGTCGTAGTAAATAGCAGTGTCAAGTTGTTTTTACAACATGTAGCTATTCTAACATACTGTCCAAACCTGTGATAGTGTAATGACAGCACTTGACAAGGCAAATTACAATTGGAACAAACTGGTAGTGAAAGACATATTTGCAATGTCTCTGACTTTGTATATTCTCACAAAGAGCAAATGAGTTGCTGCAGCTCAGGAGAATTTGAAACCGTGATAGTTGAGACAGGCCAGATGCCACCTATATGCTACGAATCTGGAAAATTGATTTACTGCATCAGGGCACAATGAATCGTTTCGGATAACACTGACATTGTTAGCCTTTGCCAGACTGGTGCCAGAATGATGTAGCATGGTACCAGGTGTGGTGGAAATGGCTAAAAGTAAAGACAGTGAATGGATCCCTGCCAGGCAGAGCCATGTGCTTGTGCCAGTCTTATCTGGGCAAGCTGCAAGTAGCTCTTACGTTTTTTATTTTCAGTTTCCTCAATGGATTCATTTTCCAGCCAAAACAAGAAAGCTCTTAACAAGCAAATGTGAGTTGTGTTTTCAGTAACTTCTATGAGTGGGCAGACGAGTGGGCGTAAGTATTTTCAGGATGTTGGAGTGTGTGCTTGTCTGTTGGGGGTTTGCCTGATTTGGAGTGCCTCTCTGTTGATAATACAAGTTGGGGTGTGCAGATGCTAGATTCTGCTGTTCTAGTATGTGCTTGCTTGCTGTATTTTCCCTTGTGTCCCTTTCTGGTGTCTGGAGATTTAAGTTTTAGACAGCACAAACAGATTCAGTTCCGGGCACAATATAGTGACATCATGTTTTTTTTTTGTTTTTTTTTTTACCAAGCCTGAAGCATGAAGTATTTGCTGTCTTTTAGTCATTGTTTCATAGTATACCAGTCCATATGCTAAAATATAGTGAGAGATTGAACACAGAGACCACACAAATCTTTACTACCTGTAAAAACTGTGATTATTAGCCCATTACAGTTTTCCCCCGTCCCCCCTGCCTCTACCTCTTTGATGCCTACTTTTCATCTTACAAATAGGTTGTAAACATGACTACAAGTTTCTTAGGAAGCCCAGATACCATATCTGCATAGGACATAAAGAGCTCCATGTGGCTATGCAAACTCATGCTAATATCTGCACCCCAATCTACCTCATAACAATGGGCCTGTGTTCATTCTCCTTAAGGAGTACAAAGTGGCTCTGAGCCAGATTTTGAGAAATGATGAATCCTTTCTACCCTCCTTCCAATTCTTCATTCTAGCATTGTTCTCATGGGGTGGTTTCCCAGCCACTGTTGATTGGCGTGTCAGCTTTGCCAATGGGCTCTTCCTTTTACGAAATGGAGGTTCTGTTGGAGGATTGTGTACCTCCTCCTCCTTCCTCTCCTCCTCTTGCTCTGGATACTCCTTCTGGCAACTTCATTGAGAGAGCTGTAATCACTGCTTGGGGCCAGTGTGTCTTCTGTGCTGATAGCATTCAGAGGTCCTTGTAGCGCTCCAATGGACTCACTACAGAGGAGGTGGCATGGTGCAACTGGCTGGGTGCTGGGCACATGGCGCATGGCACAGGCGGATTAGCCCCCCATTCAGCACCAACAGCAGGCTGGCAGAAGCAGATTACACATCCACACACATGCACAAGCTTACACGTATTACTGCTTAAAGGGACAGCATTGGCTGGGGCGTTGGGGTTCACAGGGCCCCAGAGCATACTTCATTCAAATAATGCTCTAATACCTCAGGACCATTTACCATCATGTGAGGTGAGCTCTGCCTGATGCTGGGCTCTACCAGGATGAGAAGACAGAAATTCTCCCTGTAGATGAAGATTATGTACATTTATCTTGCTTTTTATGTTAATCAGCAAGCTGTCTGAAAGTAAGCTTAACTTTCACTTGTTATCAGACGAATCTGTCTGTACAGGCTTTTGAGATGACGTTTCAGTGAACTGGTTAAATAAACCAAAGATTGCCCAATGGACCTGGCTGCCTTACACAGTGGATCTGGTGTTTGATTGTAACTTGTATTTCAGAGAGTCTGTAAATGGCAACTGAAATTCAGAACTATATATATATCTAGACTGAAGAATGAGTGAGACATCACCTACTGCCTCACTGTACCCTAGGGACACCAACTGTGTCAATCTTGTGTGAGGGATAGTGTTCCTCTCTCATTGGCTGATTTTTGCCTTTGGTTTTACTTTCTCTTCTCTTCAGTCGTGGTGACCTGGAACATGTGTCTGTCAGCTGGTGCTTCCAGTGCTTCCTTTCAAGGGGAACAAGAAAGGAAGCTCTTAATCACACTTCAGCATTTACCACCTCCTCTTGTGGAGATGGGAATTATCTTTTTTGCATATTGTTTGATCTCTCAGTGAAATTGCTATGGTACAAAATAAGTAACATATGAGGGAGAGTAAAGAGAGGACAATTCCTGTATACTCAACTATTCACTGAATGGCATCCATGCCAGAAGATGACCAGGGTATGAAAATCTAATTTGGAAACCCTAAACTATTATTCTTCTATTAAAGTACTGGGAAATGTGTGGCAAGTTGCAGATTATTGCGCTTGGGCTTATGAATGAGGCTGGGCCGAAGTTTAAACAGGAGGACTATTACATCACAGACCCACTGGTGCAAACTTCAGTAATCATAATTGCAGCATTTATCATTGCAAGTGCACAAAATACCACTAGAGCCAGGTTAAAACTAACTGCTGTGTCTAAACCTATTGATATGATACAGTAGATAAAGTAGAGGTTAAGACGGTAAAGAGGTAGAGGGGCAATGGTGGGAACCTAACAACGTTAATTACAGCAATGAGTGCATTCTTACTAAGCTGGGCTGGTGTGATTAAGTCTGGGTGTCAAGGGAAATGCTCCCCATTGATCCACTGCCAGCAGAGACCATCTAGTCTTTCATTACAACTGCCAGCTTATTAATCAGAAATTCGTCTTTCCATCTTACTCTATGCAGCCCTCCTCCACACCACTGTGCCACTCTCCTTTTACTCAAAAACCCAAATGCTATGGAGGCATGTCCAACTTTGACTAGTGTCAGTACTTTTTCACTTAGTTGGCCATAGTGTGTTATTTTCACGCCAAGAAAGAGTGGTGAGCAGAGTGCAAAATAGTGTGACACAATATCCTGCCTTCCTTTCCAGCTCACAGGATTTCTTTGAGCTCTTCAAAGAATTTGCCAAACTCTTGGCTTGTTTTAAGATTGAGAACAGAATTTAAATTTACGATCTAAATAGCACTTATTGTTTTTTATATATCTATATTATATATTTTATCATAAACATCACATTTTATAATCAATGATTAATGTGAATATATTATATATATAAGGCAAAATGAGTGGAAAATCATATAATATCAGTTTATTTGTTTTGAATTCATAACAAATAATTTGGATAAGCATTTGTCTGACACATTGTAGGATTATGTAGTGTACTACTCTTCTGAATGAAAGAAAAACCAGCAGTTAAAATAACCAACAAAAAACTTTAGGTGGCATTTTTTATCTTCTAACCTGATAGATGCTATAATAATGAAAATATTATGTAGCAAAGGTGAGATGGGAAAGACATTGAGATGGTCTGACAGAGCAGAGATGTAAAGTGAACCTCTGTGTTAAAGTGACAGTTCCATTATTCATATTAGAGCTATTATATGCGTGATAGCTGGAACGTGGTCGGGACGGCTGTAAGTCTGCAATACTAGAGGCAGTTTGAGCCTGAGTGTGCATACACATGCATGTGCATATATTTGTACATGCTACCAGGCACAGCTGTTTACATTTTTTTTCCTCAAAAGGGAGATGCAATATAGTATGTCCAAATGTTCCTGTGCAGTAGGCATTTCAAAACTATTTACAGATGTGACTGTCTTGCAGACATATATTGTGCATAGACTCATTTTGTGCATCAGCAGAAAAACATGCTTTTTACTCACAAATGCTCATTTACGTACATACCTGAATCTAATGAAACCACTGCCCTTCATGGCTGCTACTCGTTTGTCAGTAGTGAAGTGTCAGCCCATGAGGATGACTAAGAGGAGGGCAGATTCACCTAGTGCTAACTTATTCTGTTTCATCTCATGAGCTTTAGTTATCCTGGAATATGTGGTTTTGGAAATACAGAGATGGAAATTCAGCAAGACCAAACAGCAGGACTCATTTTGAAAATATTGTATTTTTGAAGTAGAATATGGAAATTAAGTATTTATCTCTAAGGCTATTTCATCAGTTGGCAGTACAAAAACACTGTGAGACATTATAATAACATGACTGAGTGGCTCCAAGACATTGACATTTATAAGGTTTTTTCTGTTTTTGTGTTATGTGTCTCAAACAACAGGCCTCTTCTTAGCATATAGTGTAACATAATGTCATTGGACAATTAGTGTTATGTTTAAAGGAATTATATTAAAAAACTCTCAATTGTGTATTATTATGAAGTACTGTTGGATGACGCATTAAATACATTTTTATTTTAAATTAAAATTAAATAAATTTTATTTATGGTTTTCAAACAATGTGAAAAAATGCCTAAATCATAAAATAAAGTTTAGTGCTTCCTTCAATCAAACTTTGCACCAGGAGTTTATTTTAGGTAAAGACAACAAAATAATACCAAAGAAAGGTACTTCTGTTACCTCAGTTGCCTTTGTGTGCTGGCATTACATTAGAAACACTCAGGCAAAGTACAGACTGTAGGTCACCTTTTAGCACCTATGTCAATGTGCTGCAGACCTCTTACTATCAAGTTAGTGTTTGCAGAATAGAGGTAAAAGTTGTGTTTGTGCTGTTGCTGTAATTTTAAAAAATATATACTGATCCCCTTTTATACTTTCCATGTTAATGAATTTATTTATTTAAGTTCAGACTGATGAGACTAATGATGATATACTGTGTAGGTTAGTGGGGACAGAAGTTATGTCACTTTTGTTGACATGTGTCTATGTCCCTCTAAATTCCTGTCTAAATCCCTGCTCTTTCTTGTCCAGTGTCTTCTGAGCTGTGCTTTGACAGATGACCACTGGTTTTGTGTTTGTTGGTTGTGAAGCAGTTTGAGGGTTCTGCGAAGTGGGAGACAGACCAGCTGTGGTAAAGGGATGGGGGGTCACTTAGGCTAAGTAGCCTTGTGTCACTGAGAGGGACATAGCAGTGAGGTTATATAGGCTGTGTCTGACAGATCGTGCCTCATTACCTCTTTCCTGGTTCCTGTCAGGGCAGCTCCCAGCGGAGCAGGTGAGATGAGAAGATAGTTACGCAACAGTGTTGTTTTATGCCCAGTGTCTGTGTTTTGTCTGGGTGTAGTTTCGCAGCTGGATTGCTTGGTGGCTATGTGTCTTTGTCTGTTTAAGTGTGCAGGTAGATTAGTGTGTGATGAGGCGTGTGTATTTATGCTCTCCACAAATTTAATCTATATTTATTTAGTGTTATTGTGTGTGTGTGTGGTGTGCATCTCTGCCCAGCGTAAGCAGTTGTAGTTTGGGTCTTTCCCCAGTTGTTTATATTGCTTTGGGGTTTTTAATTATTTCCTAGATCCTCTTTCAAGAATGGTAGGCCATACACAGTGGCAACTCTTGTGTGTTTGTTGACATTAAGATTTTTTGTATGCTTTCCGTGTAGTGTTTTAAAACAATCAGTGTGACATTGAAGAATGAATAACGATCCTGTGCTTGTCAGGGCTCAACCCTTTGCTGATTTTGACACATATCTATAGTAATAAATGTTGAAGAATGAAATGCCTCAACACAGAAACTGGAATTTTATCCAGACCAAAACTCAACCCAACCAGCATGTGAACACAGTGCTGTCCCTGGCAGTGTTATCTCAATACCCTAATTTTATCTAAAAGAAATAAGCAAGCCAATGTACTGTAGTAATGTTACAAATGTGGTAGTATGACAAATACATTGATGACAATTTGAAGCTGTTTCACATGGAATATATTTCTTTAGTAAACAAATAAATTTGAGTTGTCCATGGAGTTAGGTAATAGAGTTGGGAATAGACTTATATTGGCCTTTTTTAGAACATGCATGCAATGTTAAGAATGAAGAATCTGCTTTATGACTTTTCTTGTGTGAGATAATTTATTCCAATCAAGACTGATTTTAAACTTTAAAATGTGTGAGCAAAACTTAGGAGAGAGGATTTTGTCAAAAGCGATAATTTGACCGGTAATAGTCTGGACCCAGACTGGGAGTGACTGACCCTAATGTATTTGGTGTAGTCATATTGCCATCTTTTCTTCATGGTACAATTTAATATCCCAATAGGTTGATACAAAGCTTTATGATCCAATGGTGAGTTTTTGCTTATTCAATTTTGATTCCTATAATAATATATAGGCAGGCCTCAACAAATAGCCAAAGCTACGTTACGTAATACCTGGGGAACATTTGCAGCCACCAGTACTCCTGCTGGTGCAGCTGCCACAACAGAGCTCTGTAATTGATGTTGAATTATTTAGTTGAAACTTCAAATAAGTTAACAGTTAGTTACAATTATTGCAAATCTAGGTTCATCAGAGTTCAAACTGCGTCTATTTTACTGCTGTCTACAAATGTTGACCTCTCAGCTGCATCATTCATCTTTCTTTAATATGTCTTCTTTTGCATATTCCTTCTTTTCCCCCTATTTGTTTTCTATTTCTGTTTTCCTATTAATTAAAAGAAGTGTACTGTGTTAATTAAAGTAGCTGTAATTAACACAGTACAACAGCTTTACATTATGGCAATACAGGTCAGGAGCTGTGGGCTTTCAAGCTGACTTAAACTATAAAGCATAAGGAGATGCCTAAATCTAGAAACCTAAAAACCTCATCCACTTAAAGGCTTACAGGTTACTTTTTTTGATTTAAGATTTCATGTATTCCCCCTGAACTCTGATTATTCCATGACAGTGGCTCTGTTAACAGGTTGTTTGCTGTCACACTGAAGTGGGGATGCTATGTTTGTAAAAACAATCAGTCCTAGAATTTGTAGAAGAAATTGAGAGGAAATATAATTCTGGCACATTAATCGGTATAAAGTCTATCTCTTTAATTAAATTAAATTAAATTCAACTTTATTTATATAGCGCCAATTCACATCATAAGTCATCTCAGGGCACTTTACAGTGTAAGGTTTAAGACCTTACACATTATATAAAATATATACAAAACAATGTAAAAAACCCAACAGTCCCACTTGAGCAAGCACGTAAGGCAACAGTGGAGAGGACAAACTCCCTTTAACGGAAGAAACCTCCAGCATAACCAGGCTCATGGTGGGCAGTCATCTGCCTCGACCGGTTGGGGTTAGTGGACAGAGGAGAGAGAAAAGAACAACAGGCAACAGAGATCAATACAAC
>JAUYWH010000024.1:15744014-15754300 GCA_034779795.1 Ctenopoma multispine
TTGCCTAAGGGAATCATGTATAATGAAAAGAGAATCGGTCCAAGCACAGAACCCTGCGGAACTCCGTATCTAACCTACAAGCTATTTATGAAATTGAGGTGGGAAAATATCTCATTTATATGTGCAATTGTTGTGTGGATCCCAGATTTGGGTCCCCTCCATCTGGGCTACCTGCCTCAGTTCAGTGAGTTGGACGACTGTTGACCGCTCAGTGTAAAAAGTGTTAAAAGCGTGTTTTATGGATGGTTACATTTTGTTGTGAAATTCAGTCCTGTTGCTGGTTACGTTAAGCATTGTGGACAAGGTAGAGAAGTATTGTGTATGAAGTCACTGTTAATTTTTTGTGTATTGAACTGATAACACAGTCCTGTAATTCCCTGATCATAACCATAAAAAGCTGAATAATGCTGTATTTAAGTTGATATTGTACTGGAACATCAGACATTTTGAAAACAAATGTTACCTGTGTAGAGAACATTTATTAACAGCATATCTCATTATGTTAATAAAACATATAAGCTGTCCTCAGTTACATTTCCCACAAAATATATTTGCTATTGCTAATTAGTTAAATGCAAGTATAATTTTTAGGAGACCAGGTTGCAGGGCTGGGTGACTGAAGCCTATTCTTCGTCTGCAGAACACATGGTGTTGATCAAAAGGACAGCTCACTCTCCATTCCTGGCAGTCACAAAGCAACAGAGGGAAGGAATCATGGTGTTCCTGAAGCTTATCATAATATAACCCTTTAGAGCAACCATCATTCTGCATTTTATTATGAATTATATTCCTTGACTGCTAACATTTTGTTCCAAGTCCAGTGCTTTAAGATGCTTTTAATTAATGATTATGCAGGATACTGTTAGTTGCTGCTTTTAGTCTGTGATTATTTAAATCAAACTGTCTTCTGCTTTCAACACCTTCAGTGCTTTCTTACTGTGTCTGCCCTCATCCCATCAAAGTTTTAACAAGAATGACAAAGACCATAAGAAGTTCACGTAACAGCACTATAACTTATCAAAACCCATTTAGCGTCTCACAGCAGAGATTGGTACTTAGATGGGTTCTGTGTGATGTTTGAGACCTCTGTACAATGAACCAACTGTATGAATAATGTTGAAAGCCCAGAGAGATGATTTGCTATCATAGCCAATTTCAGGTTAAGAGAATTGCCTTTGAGTTGTCACCATGTGATATGCTTCTTCTGAAAATGCAATGTTCAGTTAGAAACTATGAAGAAATGTTCTGTCATAACCGATTTTTGCCCTTTTGATGGCAGTTCTTTCCCAAAAAGGTTGTATCCTTCTTATGCATCAAATGGCAATTTTCTGGCACATCCCTAAGAATGAAAACATTTATACAGCAGTACATTGTTTGGAGAATGATAGCACTCATCGGTCACTTGCAGATGAAATTCCACTGACTTATAAATCTCAGCAAAATGAGAGAAAATCTCAAGAGCATAAAAAGTTCCATCTATTGAGATTTATACACTCATGCTTGATCATGTTCAAGCATGTGACACACTCCTATTAATGTAAACAGGCAAACATACATTGCATCCTATGAGAACAGCACAATGAAGTGTGATTGTGTAGCAGATTATGTGTGAGGAACAGGATGCTTGTGACAGAACTGCCTCTTCACTCCTGTTTTTCTTCACGGCTGTTGCACGGGTGAAGCCAAGTTAGGCAGGGAATAAGGCTCCATCTCCCCTTCTTGGTAAAGGAAGCAGAACCTCAGCAAAGCAAGCAAATTGGACCAAGAACAAGGATACAATCTCCACGTTACAATCTTTGGCAATGACCATGAAAGGATCTGTTAACTGGTCCAAAAAGAATAAATTGCTTTCATGCAGCCCTTTGCAAGACATGTTGGAGGTGTAGTTAAGCAGACCTGTAGAAGCTCAGAGGCTGATAGGTTGTCTGTGATCTAGTGTTTCACAGCAGCAGATGGCAGTGCCAGCAGGCCAGGATGGTGCCAGAAGGTTACGCAATGGAATGATGCCTCTAAGACCTGACTGGAACACCACATGACACATATATGTTCAGAAACACACTTCCCACACAATCATCTGAACCTGTAAAGATTGTAAAGAGGCAGTCTTGAATTACTCAAATTGTCTGAAAATTCTTAAACTCAAGATCAGTTTATAGGGCCAGCATCCCTTTTCTTTTCAGAGGAAATAGCAGTCTTTCGTTAACGGTGTCATGCTCAGGTGACTGACAGTTTTAACTGCTTCAGGAAGCTTAGAGTGAAGTGGCACCCCCGACACTTGTATGGCCGCGGAAACAGATGGAACTATAGCTTCCCCATGGTCTGGCCTTCATTTCCTGGTCCTCTCTGGGGCACGTGTGTGTCTGCCAGTGGGATATGGGTCAGATGGTCAGCTATCTTTATCCAGATTGTTGCCAGGAAAACCTCCATCCATTTGGGAAAAAAAAGGGTGTCCTCCTGTTTCTTTTTTTGTGGGGAGGTATTGGAGATTGATAATACATTATGTTACAGTATCAGTATGTTAATGTCTTGCACATATTACTTTTGTTACTATGTTACATAGCTCAAAATATTGTATGCTGTAATTATGGCCCAGCACTGACACATACATACGGGCACAGACTATTTTCAGTCTATGGTATAATGTGAGTGCCACCATGTGAAACCTTGTCAACCTCCTTATGTAGACGTCTTTCCAGTCTCAGGAACTTACTAAATGTTTTTTTTGTGTGTGTGTGTAAGTAAAGTAAAGGTTATGAATGCGGGTGTGGTGAAGATTGATGGGCGTGTTTGTACACAAAGCGCAGAAAAGAGCTGTTCAGACCATTCCAACCACACAGGGAGTTCACGGCAAGCTGACTAAGCTGCAACGTGAATCGAGTCTTCTGTCAGAGCTCAGAGTTCCTGTCCAGCACCAGTCTAATCCCTCGCCATGCTGTTTTCTAAGAATGAGCTCATGACAAGCATTGCCAAACATAGTACTAACCATGCTTTGCTACACTATAAAGCGACATTACCATTTCTTTTAAGATGCCATTGGGTCCTATTTTCAGATCTCGAGTATGATTGCTGACCCAGCATGTAGTAAACTATTCACATTAGTTTAGAATTTCCAGCATGAGCATAGGTCTGTTTTGTGTGTGTTTAGCGTTTAATAGACCTGCTTCTTCGAGGAATGGGCCAAAACCATTCATCAATCCTGCTACCTCATTTCTTGTACTATAAATAAAGGAAGAAAAAAACAACCAGAGAAAAACAGATTGTCTGTTTACCCACAGGTGCATTCATTTTTAAAGACAACAGTACACCTCTCTGGGACTGTTGCAAAACCATACTTTAGTATCTTATGAAAAATAAAACATATACTGTATTCACTGTCTTCTTCCAGTTTGTTGAAGATGCTTTACATCATTCAGGATAAGGTGATGTAGTCCTGTCTTTCTTGATTGCCAGCTAGTCCCTGGAAATCCTATCTGAAAAATTAAATCAACTTGAACTAAAAGAGAGGGAAAGAAAGTAACAAAGTGTTCTGCACATGAATATATATACAATATATACAAGTAGGCATTCTGGATCACTGGTAATTATTTTGGATTGTATTTTTGTGGAATAGACTGTCACAAAAAGATTAATTTTGCATTAATTATTAGTCATCTGTGCATGCGTGTGTGAGTATGCATTGTGTCTGCTTGAGAGTTGTCAGCAAAGCCAGTGTTGTATTTGTCAATGTGTGTTTTGATGCTTTGTGTGGTGTGCACGTACGTTGTGCCTTAACATTACTCCTGGTAGATCCAGAGAAGTGAAGGAAGCCCCAGGCCCATCAATAGTTGAGTAGGGGCACGGTTGTGTGTCTGTAATGAGGCATACCACATCGCATCATCAATATTACATGCTGGCTTAGGGCCAAGGGATGTGCTCTGTGGTGTGTATGAGTGTGTGCATGTGGATAGAAGCGCTAGTCATACGTTGAAATGCATACAGTGTAATGAGTATTGTCTAAGACTGTAGAGTTAGTTAGTTGTGCATGTAAGTGCAGATACCAGACTTGTCCAGGAGGATGTAGCGTTCATGCTGTGGAGCATGAGCAAAAGGTCATACCCAGAGTAAACCATTTTATTCAAGTGTATCTATTTTTTGTGTTTTTTTGTTTTGTTGCCTGTAATGCTGTTTTATGTAGCCTTGTATTTTCACCCTACATGTTTTTTGTGAAGTGTTATGGTAGGGAAAGATTAAATTGCAGTCCAGATGTTTGCATGAACTACGCTTTCGTAACACAGTCTTTGTTTACACATGAACAAGTCGCACACAAGTGCAGACACACACACACACACACACACACACACACACACTCATATGCCCAAACATACAGAATGGCTAATAAACTGGATGAGAGGTTCGGTAATAAAGTTCATCCCCATTTCAACCTCATGGCTTCTCATCCCCCTCAGCCACGTGAACAGCACTCAGAAATGAAGTATGGACAAGAATGTTAAAGGCTACCATCAAAGGCCGGCAGCATTTTCCTTTAGATCCTTGTGTGTGTATGTGTGTAGCCCCACAGGTTATTGGATCTGATCTTATCTCATCTGATTGGCTCATCTGCCTCATGCATTCCACAGGAGAGTGAGAAAGGGGTTTTAGAGGCGTGTCTAAATAATTTAGATCTTGCATTTGTATTGATCAGGTAGCACTGCTCTCCGTGGACCACTCCCCTACCCCCTATTTCTCTGTAGCTCTTTGGCCCCTGTTCTTGTTTTTCGATTGTGACCTTATGCCCCTAGCTTTACATCCCCTCCACCTTTCCTCCTCCTAACCTCATCATCACATCAAACAGTGTAGGTACATTGCAGTGAGGAAGCAGAAAATGCATAAGAAGAGAGTGGATGGGGAAAGCGGAGAAGAGAGGGCTTTTTGCTATGATTCCTCAAATGGGAGTGAGGCTGAGTGGGAGAGACTGGAAGAAAGGTGTAAGCAGTGGATAAAGAGAGAAATAGCATGGTTGAGGCAGAGAAAATCTTTTGTGTGTGTGTGCATGTGTGTATGTGGTCCCCCTTGAAAAGTAATGTGTGTGTAACCTTGGTGATGCAGGTCAGTGGAAATGTAGAATATTGTGTGTGTTGAAGCTGGTGAAGCCCAATCCAACTTAGTGCATTAAACCCAGTCCATTACTCCATTAAATACTGCATCATGCCACGGCCTTGGCTCAAGGAAGCATAATGTAAACACTGATAACATGTCTCAACACACTCTGAAATGGATTTGTTGAATAGGTAATATATTCTGGGAAGCAGAAATAACACAAAAGAGGAACACATGGATGCACACAGTACGAATGTGATAATTGCCTGTTTGAATGTGTAGGCCTTTTCCCTTCATTCTCTGGGTATTACGGTGTTAGAGGTGCACTGAGCATATTCATGGATTGAATATGATAATGCTTCTGTTGCCAAGCAAAATATCTGTCTTTCTCACAATACAGCTTCTTGTACATGCTGTACACGCTGATACAATTTGGCAGCGCTTACAGCTGACAAGAAAACGGAATACAGAGAAATCACTTATTGCTCTCACAGGGTAATTCATTTGGTTTAGTATTATTTAATTTACTACATCTATATTTTAATTATTGAATGTTTATGTGAATCAGTAGCTACTGGTGCTTTGATTTCTTAATATTTAGAACCGTTTCTGCCATATGCTTAAATCTGATCACTTTAGTTCTTAAAGGAATAGGCAGAACAACATTAACAATTATGACATTTCCTTTTGTATACAGTAGTGAAATATGGCGTTCAGTTCTATAGGTACATTTATATTTAAATAAACAGTGGCAGGAGAAGAGAAACGGAAATGTGTGGATATAATAAAAAGAGTTGTGGGATGAATTATTGAGGTTTTGATATGGAGAAGAGGAGGGCTGAGCGGTGCTCTTAAGAATGGGTGTAGCATATCCAGTATACACAGACACATGTAGAGCGCACACATTCAGGCACGGACACAAATACTGGGAACTTTATGTGAGGATGTCTTAATGGAGACAGACAGACAGACAGACAGACAGACGAACTGGGCCACACAGGAGCCTGTTGTGCCCAGATTTCCACTTTGAAAAAACACAAAGCCCAAAAGAAAGAATGCCCCAGACCAAACTGACATGTTGCTATTCTTAATAAAAACATGGCAACGCTGCGGGTGTCTCCTCCTTTTTCCATTGGATTTTTCCCCATAAACAGGGGGATTCCAGGGTCAGGAAATAACAATGCTTCCATCTTTCCTATTGCAGAGGATTTTATTCCTCAATGTTTAAGAGTGTTTTTTGGTTTGTTTTTTTTTGTAAGTATGTTATCCTTTGAGGCACAGACTGTTCCCCTGTGCTCCGATCTGTCTGGCTGGAAGCAGTCCAGTGGCTGAGCTCTTTTCCTCCGGTGATGTATGTAGCTTGTTCTGTGGTCCCGTCAATCTAGGTCTTTGTTTACTAGGTGGATCAATAGTTAACTTGCTGTTGGATACACTAAGCTGTAGATCTGCACAGCTGGATAATAGACTGCAGTCGTTTTGCTTGGATGCTATTTGTGGTGACGTGTAATGAATACCGGCTTAGCAAGGCTTTCAGAGTTGAGGCCAATTAGCTCATCAGTCTCCTCTAATATGGCTGTCAATAGGGAAAGGCTTCCATTAAAGTGCTCTTATTTGTTCAGGATGAGGTAGATTACATTCCTGAGCTGCTGGCTGTGAGAGACAACAACATGGTGTTATTGTATTGACTTTGTTTTTTTTTTGGGTTCAGTTACTTGTAAGTTGTTTAATTCTGTACGTGCAAGCGTGTTCTCTCCCTCTGTGTCTCATTGGCATCCCAATTAATGGTCACTTTACATTTCCACTTGTTAACACCTGAGCTCTGTGATGATTAGCAACAGGATGTTATGGAGCTGTAGTGTGTATACACCTCTGCACTTCCTGTCCAGATGCATGTGCACACTGGGCTAATTATCTGTGCAGGCTACAAACGAGTGTGAACATACTGCAATTCTGTACTGTAAGTCGTTGCAACCTCTAAAACCTTTCAACACAGTCAGTGTTAGAACAGTAATGCATGTGGAAGTGCAGTAAGACTTTTGTGTTGGTTTAATGTCAATGTTAAACTTGCTCTTTTGTTCTCTCTCTTCAGTAACCATCTCTACCAGTGTGTCCTTTGATGGTTTGCTGGTGACTGGCCTCTACACCTCCACACCAGTCCAGTCAGCCCCCATTCCTGCTCCAGCTGCCTTCGGCTTTGGTGAGTCTTTATGTGATAGCCGTACCAGATACAGAGCAGACTGTTTCAATAAATGCTCAGCTTAGCTTTGCCTTTTAGCACAAATAAACCTTCAGATACTCTAAATAGTGTAGTACGTTATTGCTTGTATTATGGAGTATCACAGTGAGCATGACCCAGCTCAGTCAGCCACATCCGTTCCCAGAATAAGACCACTTCCCCACTCCTGTTACGACAGCCCTTGATGGATGAGGAGTGTGACTGGGTCCAGCCAGATGGGTTTTCATTGATGTTTGAGAGGAGGAAAAACAAAAAAACTGAATGTGAGTTGAGGAAAGGACATTTGAGAATAAAGTACTGAATGCATGTGAGGCTTTTTGGAGACAAAACCAAATTTGAGTCAGTGAAAAAGAACATATTATTGGTCATCACGCCTGGTCAAATGTTGAATCACAAAATTGAGAAATGTATTTGAATAGCATTGACTTTTGATTTACGTAAAGCACGTGTTTTGTTTATTACAATGTGGAGAAGCTATCTGTGGATAATAAGTATTCTATTTCATTTAATTGTTTGTAAAAATTGTTACCTCGTTACGTTATTAACAGTATTCAAATAAATATATTCCTCTGTATATCACTTCAAATTTAGTCTTAAAATTGTTTTTACGCATGTAGTCCTATTCTCAAATAAATAGGTAACTGAAATACATTGCGAATTATTTCTTGACACTCAAAGAGGATTTTTAGACTCAGATGAAAAGTGTTCGGATGAAGCCCCTGTGTGAAGAGGTGGGGGCTCTCTAGGAATGATGTACCAACCTTAAAGAACTCCTTAGAGAACAGGGCTGCTGGCCCAGAACTGCTGCCCAGCAGGCTTACTTATCCTGACTAACTCCACTGTTCTTCAGATGCTGACTTCACCCCGGCCAGGGCAGCTCTTTACTCTTGGCAGCGCTGTTTACTGGGGAGGCATCCAAGCAGGGATTGCATCACCTTTGCTTCACTCTTGTTAATTTCTGAAGTTTTAAGAGAAGGGCTGCACAGACTGATAGGCAACAGCTCATGGAGCTGTGAGTGTCTGCAAAGCCTGCCATTACAGTATGCGTAATCTGCTATGCAGTGATGCTTAAAAGTTTCACAGTACTAGTCACTCAGTCGGTCCTCAGCTGAAGAGCTCTCTGCACTTTGCCTCACTGCTCTGATACTCTCACATCCTCTCCCAGCATGGGCATCAGGACTCCACTGGCTTTACAGGCACACTTAGTTATTGTTGTGATAAAGGCAAAAAGAAGGGTGATTTATTGGAGCCACCATAGTCGACTTCTTACTGTCCAAAGTGGGACTGCTGTATAAATTACAGTTTTATTCTTCCTTTACTTCAATGATCTACACTGGGGTGAGAAGGCTATTCTGCCTTGGGAGGGATGAAGAGCAGCTCTCGCAGAGAGAGCTTCATCAATGAGCTCATGGAAACCTGGTGACATTGCTGTGCACAAGAGAGCACAAGAGTGTTTGAGAAATTTTCTTTGAAGATAATGCAGTGGAACAATCATACAAATGAGATGGTGCTTGTCCATTTTTGTTGTGACAAATAGAAAGGGATCTATGAGGACAAAGGGGTCATGCAACTCCACAAGGGAGTTTTAGGGGACTCTTGTTTAGATTGTCTAAGATAGGGTGTGACTCTAGTCCTCCAGGGGAGGCATATAGGAACGCAGATACACACGGACACCAACATGCATATACACATGTAGAGCGCGAGCTGTGTAAAGCTGTGTCAGTGGTGGCTGGCTTGGGGGAACATGTGGTTGACAGATGTATGAGTGCAGGAACATGACTGACTGGCAACATGAATTCCAGCACAAGAAGAATGAAATCTACAGTAACCGCACTGCCACCACAGAAACACACACACACACAGGGAGAAGATCAGTGGTAAATTCAGATTGCTAAATGTTTGGGGGATTTTGATAAAAAAAAGAGCAGCATGGGGGAGGAAACTGTTAGTACATCTTTTATTTTTGTTGGGTGGATGTTAGTGAAGCGGGACACAATAAAAAATAAAGATGGAATAAACTGATAAAAGCAAGGAGCGGTGGAGACAGAGGGGTTAGTGTTTGTACACTCTGTGTGAGGATGTCTAGTGTTTGGTCGTCAGAGTTGTGGCAGTGAGCAGACTGGAACGCGCGGCCTCCAAAAAGAGAATTCCCCCACAGCCTTTAGTGCTTTTTATGGAAAAGTCATAAAAACCAATGCATGTACATACACAGTATAATTGCAAGTAAATACATCTCTCATTTGTGCTTTTCTTGTTTTGGTCTGAAATATGCACTAATGTACAGTAGATACTCGCACCATGAGGTGGAGACAGAAGTAAGCATTTTATTGGCATCTACTTCCAATAACAACGCACTTCACACTTTGTAATAAAATGTGAGACTGTCTTAGTGCCCACTCATTGTCAAATTGGGGTGGCATTCAGGGTAGTGTTAGGAATGCTGTGTTTTCGGCTTCTGGGCTCGGTAGCGGCTTTGGTTGTCTGAGGCTTCTTCCACTGCCTAAAGGCAGGAGATCCCCCACCAGCCAGTGGCTAGCCACAGATCTTTATGATACTGTAATTGCTTTGCTATGGCTGGTGCAGAATGAGACAAACTGGAGCTAGAAACAACATGTTTGGGAGCCATGCCCACTTAAGAGAGTCGGAACGCTGGAGTGTAAATTGACTTTGGTTCTTATAAATGT
Source organism: Ctenopoma multispine (assembly GCA_034779795.1). Taxonomy (NCBI): domain Eukaryota; kingdom Metazoa; phylum Chordata; class Actinopteri; order Anabantiformes; family Anabantidae; genus Ctenopoma; species Ctenopoma multispine. Next base: position 15,754,011 of record JAUYWH010000024.1, read on the forward strand.
TATAAGGTACTTGAAAAACACAGCTGCAGCAATTATTTGGCTTCAAGGTGCCAGGGACCTGCAGGAAAGGCTCAACGTGTCATTTTGGGCTTCATATAGTCACAGTATACAGTTAATGGATGAGGTAGCATGTAAAGTGATTAATTGTGTAATAGACTTTGACAACCTAATTACTCATTAGAGACCTTTGCAGCATGTTTTACAGTTCAGCTAATAAACTGTGTGTGTGTGTGTGTGTGTGTGTGTGTGTGTGTGTGTGTGTGTGTGTGTGTGTGTGTGTGTGTGTGTGT
>JAUYWH010000024.1:15754400-15766096 GCA_034779795.1 Ctenopoma multispine
AGATGATTTCTCAGATGGAGAACAACCACCTACACCAAGCTCACCTTCTCAGAGCCAGAAGAGGACTGCAGCTGAAAAAGAATCTGATGATGATGATGGTGATAATGGGAGTTATGATGATAGAGGTAAGTCTTTGTGTTGTCTTGGTTAGATGCACTAAAAAATCTTTTGCTGTCAAAATATTAGGGCAACAACGCATAGATTAAAATCGACTATTAAAAGCATTGGCAACAAATTTCCTAATCGCTTGGTTGCGACGCGGAGATAATTGATTATTTAAAAAAAATAAACTTTAGTTGGGCACGTAGCGGAGTGAACACGCTCGGTGACAAGTTAGCGTCAGCTCGTTAATAACAGTAGTAAAGCAGAGGTGGTATAGTTTAGGGCTGCAAGGATTAGAAAAAATGATCGAGACATTTTATCTAGAATTGAGGCTCTGTTTAGGTCATATAAATTGCGTTAAACAACAAGTTCTGTTTGTGTTTCACACGGACTGTTATAATTAATGCGCATTTAACAAAGATGGTTAAGCAGGACAACGTGGTCCAGTGTTTACATTGTAAAACTGAGCTGGCGTACCACAAACATACAGACTTGACAACATTACTCATGTTTTTGCGGAAGCATCAGCACGTTAACAAAGCGGAGCCTCAACAAGGCGACTTAACATGACGTAACCCCAAAAGACACACACACCCCGGTGCTTCATATTAAACTATACAGCTGATTGTAAGCAAACGAAACCACCTACTTCTATGATTTTAGCGCATTTTCCTTATTATGTTTCTAGCAATAAACAACATTTCTGTTGTATGTTTTTGTTCATCAAATAGTCTGAAAATGATGGTGGTTGTTTGATACTATGCTCTTCAGGGTTAACAGAGATTTGAAGTAATATGAGTGAGTTATGGGTGTTTAATTTAATAATGTCTGTTGTCCTCAGGGGTCAAAAAGACCCCACTGCACAAAGTGGTGCAATGGGTCACATTATCACACCATATTGCTTTCCAAAACATCTTAGTTCTTGGATGTTTGATGTGTGGGGTCAAGCAACTGTTATTATAACAGAAACAAAACAGGTCTTTTCTCTCAGGTGTTGGGGCATTTTACATTTTGGTCTGAGTGAGACAAACAGCACATTGAGGAGGCCGAAACGCAATACTGCACAGGAGGCTTGTGAACTAATTTCTAACCATGTTGTAGAAAAGTTAGAAAAGCCAGTATGTCAGAGTGTGGTTGTTATGAAATGGTGGACCCAAACGCAGACCAGGACAAGAGGGTTCAAACAAAAGAAGACTTTAATTAAACAGAACATACAACTAAACAAGAAAGTAAACAAAACTGAAAATCACTCAGAGGAGGCAAACTACAACACTAAAATAAACACTAACGACAGGGAGGTTGAACAACGAAAGAATGACAGATAGAGACCAGGAGAGTGTGAAGGAGCAGAAACGAAGAACCCAAACCAACTTACAGGAATGAAGAGACGAGAGGAATGACTGGCTGAAGACTGAGTGACAGACATGAAAACAGGTGGCATGGCTGTATGATCTGACAAAGGGGAAGTAGGAAGTGCAGGGGTTTAAATAGTGAGGGGCTGATGGGAAATGAAGTGCAGCTGAGGGCAATCAGGGAGTGAGAGTGGAGAGAGGGCGTGGCTAAGGTGAGGGAGGAGCAGAAAGACATGGAAAAATAGACAAACCAAGGCAAGGGGAAGACATGACACTGACACAGTCAAGCCAGATGGGGTCATTTTTGACCCCAGAGGACAACAGGTGTGATTATATACTGACATCAAAAATGTTCAGATGATTCAAAAACAACCTTGTCAATAAACCTTTACACATACCACTCTGTGATAAGTCAAATAGTCAAAATAATAATAATAATAATAATATGAAGTCAAAATAATTTACCGTTTCATTTTATTTTCACTGCAAAACAGGGTAACAAGTGCTAACCTATTCTCAGTCTTCAGTTCTCATTATGCTAGTATCATCTTTCTCCGATGAAGAAGTGCTACAGAGTACAACAGTGTCTTTTTGGCTTCACGCCATTTCAAGTAATTTTTTATGTATTAAACAAACTTTTTCTGCATAGGCATGGCCAGTTTTTACTTACTAACCCAGCAGTTGACAGATGTATTACCATAAGACTTGAGAAGATTTGGGGGAGGGGTGAATATCACTAGTTCCTAGGTAGAGGTGATTATGCGAGTAGGTTTCTGAAAAACACATTTATTTAGTATTAAGTCAATGTATTAGAAGCCATTTCAAATAGTGTATTAATTACAACTTTTTCATTCCATTCTATTCAATTTTAATTAAATTCTATTGTCAAATATTGACATGCATCTATTTTTTAATGTAAGATAATATCAGCCAATGTACATAAGTTGAAGAGAACTGAAATGAAATGAAAATGAATTTCAGTGGAATGTAGCAGACAGCTTTTGATACAGTAAATTGTGTATGTAAATCAGAATGTATTTCCGAAGGGTCAGTTACTTCTGCCAGGCAACTTTCTGAGCTCTACTTTAACATTTTTTCCTAAAGCAAACATTGAATTGATTATACCTGTGCACATACATTTTGGCTGCAGGGCATTGGCACACAGTACTCACTAACCACTTTATTAGCTACCTTTGTAAAATCCAGTGCAATCGTATACAGCAGCTCTGCCATGAATTCTACTTTTGCAAAGTTACAATAGTTCTTAGATTGAAGCTGTCAGAAAGAGGATAATTGTACCATATGTTTGTTATTAAGGTGACAGTGGATTGTAGAATCATGCTAGAGTAAATTATATTAAGGGGTTTTTTGTTCATCTATTTAAAATGAACCAAACTGTTAAAGTGATTGTTTGGTACTTTGGTTTTCCCCCTGACAGTGGTCCTTCTAGGCCATTTACTTGATAGAGTCTTGCCAACTATTAGACGCATATTGGTATTTCAGCTTCTTCCATTTTACAATTATTGCGGCCACTGTGCTCCAAGTAATAATCAAAGCTTTGTCCTGATCTGTGCCACACTAGAAAATGATGTCTGCAAATGTATTCCTGGATATCTTAGCATGTTTTTTGTTTTTCTGCATGGACAAGTGGATAGTTATAAATAAATATGACAAACAATGAATACTTATCAGTCAATCCCCCCCTTTCTCTCCTGATGCAGGCTCAGGTTGAGAAGGTGTTGGGAGAACACCATATAGTTGGGGGGCACAAGCTTTGAACACTCTTGGGTAGACTCTGTCTGGCCCTGCAGCCTTTGTGGGATGGAGCCTGTTCAGCTTTCTTCTCACCTGATCTGCAGAGATGTTCAATATATAAGTGGTGGCTGGGTTATGTGGGGGAGGGACAGAGGAGCCTGGGGTGAAACTTAAGGGGAGCTGGACATTACATTACAAACATTACATCTATTGAAAAAATCATTAAATTCAATGGCACAATCAACAGTCCCCTCTGTCACCTCGCTGCTGGTCTTGTAGCCAGTGATAGTCATCATGCCCCTCCACACCTCTCTGATGTTAATGTTCTGAAGGCTTTCTTCTTTCCTGATCCTGACAGACGGCAGTCTCTCTCCTCCCTGTCACGGACCTGAATGCCTTCATTTTCATGTTCCAGATGGGTTTGTTGTCTTTGGTGACACAGCTTGTTAGGGCAGCAGTGGATTGTTTTCATAGGAACATGGGTGTCCACACAGACGTTAATGTAGTCTTTTATTGTCCCTCCCACAGAATGCCACCCAGTCTGTATCCTCATAGCATCCCTCCTTATTCAGAGCATGTACCTTAATACAAATTAGACTACAGGACAGGATCTGACTACATATGTAAATGGGAGATTTCAGTTTTGAATTTAAGTTCATTTGCAAAATGTTATAAAAAAGACCCATCACTTTGTCGTTATGGTTATTTTGTGTAGATTGACATAAAGTGGAGATTTTGCTCTTGAAAATGTACAACTACAGTGTACAAAAAGTGAAGGAGTCTAAATATTAAGTGACTGTACTCTGCTCACTTATGGAGCAGATAAAATACTGTTTTTTGGAAGCTCATGACTGAAGTCTGCCTTGTTGTCCCCTCACACAATAACCACGGAGCCTGGAAAGGTTTTTTCTATTGCTACAATGTTTTAAGTAAGTAGAATTTGTCCTGCATGTACACATGCATGAGGAAGAATATGAAGAACATAATTCTAATAAACTTGGCAGTCATAGTTTGTCCATTGATTTGATTGACTTTTGCAAGAAATATGCTCGGTAAAGGCATCTCTTTAAAAAAATCTAAATCTAAAAAATCTATTATATACTGCATCAGGACTCTTCCACCCACTATGAGCTCAGTCATGGGCACAAAAAAGTATTTCCTTTCTGACAATTTCAATTTATAAACTGAGAATTTATAATCTTGTAAAAGTAGACTTGGCAAAACTGTTGTAAAGGATTGTATTTTAATTGTACAGGCATATCTCAAAGTGCTCAATATTTGTATATATGCAGTAATTTTTGTATATTTGCTTTTACATAGATTCTTATTAAAATGCTAAACTCGGTCTTACAGAACCTGTAACACTTTACAGGTTATAAACTTGCATTCACTGCAGTATCAATGTTGTAAAATTAGTTTTACAACATTTTTATTGAAGAAGTTGATGATGAGCAGCTGATAAGGAGATGGGTTGAGCAGAGATGATGGGTTGACCTAAACATAGCTGGAAACATTGAGTGATGTACGCAGAGACAGGCACACCAGAATCTATAACCAGAGTTCATAGATAGTCTACCACACAGATAACACAACATAATGGATATTGTGACTCAGACGTAATGGATTCAGTACATTGGTTGATTAGAGTAGGAATAAATATAAGGATTTGAAGAACGAGAAATAGTGTTGTGGAAAAAATTAAACATACTTGACGATGGCGAGAGGTGAAATTAAACTCATCAACTGATCTGTCTTTTAAAGGTTTATTCCTTGCAAGAAAGGCCAACAGTCGTGCAGAGTGCCGGAGCACACCACAATAGACTAGCAGATGTTTCTGGGAGATTTTGTTCAATCTATGATAATGCATCAAGCATCTGAGATGAAGGCAACAGACATACTACCATTACATAGTGGGCTGCTTTTAGTAAAACATGGAAACTTGACCACTAGGAGTTCCCTTATTTATTTATTTATTGTAATTGGGATTTTCAGTGGTCCCAGTCTTACAATGAACCCAGCCTCTAATTAACTCCCTTGTTTCTTAATTTACAGGTGATCTGAAAGTGAAGAGACCCTGGACTGACCAGGAGATGACCGCAATCCGGAGAACCATGGCAAAGTTCATTGCAATAAGAAAGGTTCCAGCAAAGAAAGATTGCCTGCTATGCATCGGGCAAGAGTCTCCAGTCCTTTGCACTAGGACATGGAAAGACGTTAAGTATTTTGTCTACAATGAAATCAAGAAAGTCAAGCGGAAGCTCTCTTTGTAATTATCTTGAGAAGAAAAAATAAGTTAAAAGATGTCACATTTCAGAAAGTAGTTTCCTTGAAAGGTCACATGATGCTAAATACAGTTGTTTCATGTATTGTTACACGACTTTATTTCAGTTGTATTTAGAAGTTTGTTGCAGATGTACAGTACTGTACAATGTTATAATAACCTGTTAGCATGAATACTTGTTTATATAGTAATCTTTCCATGTCCTGGTGCGAAGGACTACTGCCATTTCTGAAGTTTATAAACTTCTGTCTTTGTTTGAAGATTTTGGTGATTAATTACCGAAAAGTTTTAATAAAGAAAAGATTGCCCTTCAATGATTACATATTGTTTTCAAATTAACATTCATTATTAGAGATTTGACAACAGACCGCTGTAGGAATGGTTTCTGAGAGGTTCAGACTCTCCTCAGTTGAGGTCCAAATCATTATCCAACCCTTCAAAACATTTTGTTAATTTCAGCAAAAAATTTCAGACACGCTTTAAAATTTAAAATGAGAAGCCTCAAAACAATTTGAGTTCTCTCATTAGTCCACTTTAACTGCATTTTCATAGGCATCTAAGTGAATAATCTATATTCTTGGTAAAACTGAGGTAGAACAGAAAGCACGAAGAATCAGAGTTCTTGACTAACTACATCTCAAATGATAATGGGTGAAAATTCAACATTACAGCCTAAGCTATACAGTGTGAAGAAGTATTATATATCGTTGTTGACAATGGTGTGAAATGCCAGTTCGTGCCCACTGGTGTATTGTATGAAAAGAGAACTATCTTGAAAACTCTACAGTTCGAGTAATTCAACTTTGTAAAAAGCTAACCTGTGATGTCATACCTCAAACATTGAGAAATGGCAGCTGTAAATCCACTGGACATATATGATACTGCACATGTAAACCCTAGGGTAATGTTTGATAAGTTTTAAAACGGTTCAGCCACTGAGGCTGCAAGCAGCAATAGCAGCTTGCTTTCAGCAGTAACATGCATTTTCTTCAGCCCATTCTAGTTAGTATTAAAGTATGTTTATCCTCATTATATCCAGATCTACCTCTAAATTGTTACAGTGACAACATAAGTGCAAATTGACTGGTCGGTCCTCAAACTGTTGGCCAGAAACTTTTCTTAAGAAACATGGTGATCAATTTAATCTAAGGCAGTGTATTGGGTAAAAGTGCCCTCTAGTGTCTAGAAAGGCTATTAGTTTGTTCAAATGTATAGTAGAACTGCTGGTTCTCGCTTTGTGAGTCTTTTGACTCGGTCCTCACTAAGGAGCAAGTACAAGAATGTGTGTGTGTGTGTGTGTGTGTGTGTTTGTGTTTGTGTGTGTGTGTGTGTGTGCGTGTGTGTGTCATACATATATCCATGAAGGGGATGTCTTTGCAAACTGCCAGAAAAGCTACATGAGTGTGGAATGACTCAGCTGCTGGAGAATTCCAACTGCTTTGTGTTTTTTTCCCTTCTTTGACTTTTCTTCCATTAAGAGCTCTTTATTTCCAGTCCAGTCTCTTGACTTTCTGACAGTAATTCACACAGCTTTTAAACTAGCATAGATTTTATAATGAAAATACTAACTGACTTGTGTATATTTTCATGAGTTTGATTTATTTGCTTCTGGTATACAGAACAGTTTGCTGCTGTATGTCACATAAAAATGATGAGGTGACATATTGGACACACAGGGGCCAGTGCCTGGATGGAAAGAAATGTCACATACTTTGTGATTTGCATTTCTTCCCTAATGGCAAAATGTTGCACATCACATCATTAACAGTTCAAACTCAAAGAGAGAACAAGTATTCATTCTAAATGTCTCTAGCTAACTTATAATTATGATGATGAACAAGAGGCACTTAAAGGAAGGAGAGAGCCTTGAAAACAGACAGGAAATGAAAATGCGAGCATGTGGCTGAAAAAGATTAAGGGAATGAGTGTGAGTGGAGAGTGAGAGCAGAAAATTGGAGAAAGTGTGCATGAAAAATGGCAAATGGGAACCTATGAAAAGTAGACAGTATGTGAATGATATAAGGAGGGGGATGGCGAGAAAGAAGATGAGAGGATGCGTTCCATCACTGCCTTTGACACAGTGGCTGATTGGTGTTGCTGTGCCAATGCTGAGCTGCTGAGAAACTGGTCATTGATGGATGGCTCGTTTGCAGGGTGATGTTTATTTTGTCGTTAATTTGCATATTTGTATGTATTTGTGGGGTGGTTGGCTTCTGCTAGCGAGGATCAGTCCCCATCTCAATATGATGGATCTGGCTGTCTGACAAAACGGACAGCTTAGTGACAGGGACATCCAGCCGACACTCTGTCCACATGACGGATGGGCTCAGGCTAACACATGGGCCGATTAGAGATGAAATCCTGCTGCACCTTGACCTATGGAGGAGGGGCAAGAAAGGGTGTGTAGCCAAAAGTGTAATCATGCACACATTTAACAGGACTCGTGGAGAAATAGAAACATATGAAATACACAATAATGAAGGATCTGTCTTTCTTATTATGCACAATTATGCCTTCAAATCCAGATATCCACATACTCATCCATCTCAAGACTGAAGGTCGACTGTCTGCACCGACTTGCCACCAACCCAGATTGAATGTCAGCCAGAATGTCAGACAATGAGAGATGGCAGCTCATCATGTCAGTATTTAGAGAGAAACTTTCATCGGTGTGTTCTTACTGAACAAAGCCTTGTATTGAAACCTTTGTGTTCTCACAAACACAGCACTAACAGTCCCAGGAGAGCAGAAGTGTGCTTCCACATTTCCCCTCCATCAGTGGGATGAGAGGAAAAACTGAGAAGGAGCTACTGTGTGGGGAAAGATGGAGGGTAAAGAGGAATGATATAGAGGATGGATGGTGCAGGGAGGAGAAAAGGGGTGAGGAAAGAGGTTCCCATGGGAAGAGAAGCTGTCAGTCCCTAAGAGACTTCAAACGCGCTGCAGCCCTGTGATCAGCCTGCTCCCTGGCTCTCTGCTGACAGCTCCCTGACTGCGCCGCTTAGACTCCTTCATACACACACACACACACACACACATACACACACACGCTTGCTTGCTACCGTAAAAGCTCTCACACTCACTGACTTATCCACTCATACCACAACACATTCAAATTCCATTGACATACACACACTCATGCTGATTCTCAGACTTAGGATGCACATCTGTGACACATTGGCTCTGACACCCGTCTTTACAATAACCTTGAACGAGTAATCTGGTTACAAGTTGGTCAAGGACACCCTGCGGTGCCAAACTGTTGCTCCTGAACTATAGGCTGAACGAAGGCAATGTGGTGATGATGATAATAATGATGATGACTTATCTAAGCCATTACTCCTCCTCTGCTCAGGGCTGAGGCACCCCAAGGTAGATCTCTCCTGATGATGAATTCATTAGTGCAGAAGATGAAATGAGTTCTCTGGGCCAGAGTTATGTACGGGAGGTGATTTGTGTTCTCTGCAGCACAGTGTTAGATCAGACTTGATATCAGCTGGGTCGGCTTGTTGTAAATCTCCCAACTTTGCTGGTGCAACACTTGCCCACCCTTCTCCATCAGACTGAAACTCTGTTCTCTCCTAGCATGCCCTCCACTGACACACACACACACTCACAATGCCTCGAGGCTGCTAACAGGTAGCTACTCATCTGTCCAGAGTACAGGACATAACTATGCATCTCAAGTCATGTAGCTTCTTTTGATTTCTAAACCCGCCTTAGAATCATAGAGCAACCTCAACCTCACAGAATACAATGTAATCCATTATTAACTTAAGGTAGTCATGTGGTGGACTGCATTTGTGTTGGTAATACAGTACATCCCACCAGGATAGGTCTTGGCTCTGAGGTGTGATGGTACAGTCGACCTGCTGGAGCAATGCTGCTGGGAATTCACTGGCTCACTTAGAGTGCACTAGCTCTTTTTGAAAACACAGTCCCTTCTTTGAACTCCCATGGCTTCACTAGGTGTGCTTACATATGAATGTGCTGTTCAGTATGTGTGTCTATGCATGCGTGCGTCTGTTTGTGAGCGACGGTGTGCATTTGTATGCACATTCTGTGCATCTGAGTGCTATTTTATGCTATTTGCTGTATTATTTGGATCCAAATATATGGTGGAAATGGTTCAGGGTGACCAAAAGAGCAGAAATAAAGGAAAGCAGGAGCTGGACTGACTCTGATAGAGATTTCAAAGTGATGTGTGAGCTGTTGGGCAGTTTTATTTTTATTTTTTTATCCTGCAGGAGAGAGCAGCAGGCATAGGCTGCTTCTCCCATGTGTGGTCTCTCTTGAGCAGAGCAACGTTATTTTCTGCCATGTAGAGAGGTTGGTTACATGCCAGAGAGAATGAGAGAGGAGAACGAAATAAAGATAGAATAAAGACAGAGAGAGCTTTGACTCAAAGACTGCTCAGTTTGACACATTTCTGTGAACACTAGTGGGTTTGCATCATTTCAACACACAGGCACGCTGACTTTGAAATGTATCTTTGTTGTGTTGTGATATAAAACTCCTTATACTCTATACCTCCACATGCACCTTGCAAGTGTGTGGGCGTCTGTGGGTTTGGTGTGCAAACTGAGATAAAGTGATTTTACAAAGCACATGCCATCCAGGCAGCACTCTGAGGTCTATTCATGTTTAAAGTTCCCTCGTAGAGAGTATTACAAACAGTGGGGCTCACTTTGGAGTCTGTGCAATGAGGAAGCTTAGTGGTTCTATTGGTTTCTCCCTGTAGGATGTTGACTCGATCTGGCTTTCCACCCTCTAAAAGCTTCAGTGAAGAACATAAATGCTTCATTGCTTGGCCCATTTTTATATTATATACAAGTTATACTATGTGAGCAATTTACCCAGATCCAACCTGACCTATATTTCAACAGAAAAAAATAGTTGGTGACCTTCTGTGTTTCACCCTTCTTTATGACTGTTGCCATGATTAGTTAACTGCCTTCCAGCACTGCTCTATCAGACCAGGCTCAGCTACAGCCTCCGCCATACACACATGTAGATGAGCACACATACTGTATATGCACACAAACGCAAATGCAACACAGACGTACCATGCCTTGCTTTCCCAAGTCTTGCCCTGGCTCCTCACCTGTCGCCGCAGGCCTCTGTCGCTCATACTCAACATGTGTGTCAGGACAGAGCCTGCGAGACAGCAGACTCGCTGGTTTGTTTGTTTGCTGAATTGACGGGTGGGGAGCAGGGACGTGGGTGCAAGAAATTAGCACAAGTCAAATCAGATTAATTAATCCCCAGCTCAAACTATTAGCTGAGGAGTCATGTTGAATTAAAAATCAAATTAGCCCTGGCGCCTGCCGGTAAAGCTGTGCTGTGCCAAGCTACAAGCTACAGTAGGCAGCCGCTCATGGGCTTCACTGATGGATGGACGTAGGATGGATGGAGGGGTGGAAGAAGAAATGGGTTCTGTGGGGAAGGGGAGTCAAGTGACTTTGCCACCCAGTGTGATAATCTGGCTACATCGCTGGCTGTACTCCACTGGATGCTGCTCCACAGGCCTCACACCACTAGCACTCAGCTGTATCGGCTCCTATTAGGTCTTTCCGTAACACTTCACCCTGATGGTTTACATAACACACGCACATCTTGAGCCTGGAACTGAACTCTGTATTAAACAGGCCCTTGTTTCACAACAAAACTCTATTGAAACATAAAGAGGAGAGAAAAGGAAATCTTAAATTTATCTCATTCATCAGTTTAATTGCTGTGCTCTGAGAGTGTGGCAGCGTGACTAAAAAGAAGTCCAACCTCGCAAGAACAATGACTATTGAGTCTATTGATCAAACAGGTTTGTCATACTAGGCAAAATTGTTAACCAAATTGTGATTAGTAAACGTTCAACCCAATTTGCAGATTATCATTCTGGTTTGAGTTTAATCTATTAGTATGCTCATTTTTGGTTTCACTCCCAATAAATAGTTTTAAATAGTATTAAACTGTGTCTTAGGTGTATTTACTTTCTTATGTCTAATGTCTTATTTTTGGACTAAGCTTGGTTGTTGTGATGTTCTTAGCTAAGTGAGTACACTGTTGTTACACTGCTGAGTTTGTCATTTAACATTATGCAGTTTATTTAACGTTGTGAGTAGAAGGTATGAATTAAGCTGTGTGTGTGTGTGTGTGTGTGTGTGTGTGTGTGTGTGTGTGTGTGTGTGTGTGTGTGTGTGTGTGTGTGT
>JAUYWH010000024.1:15780747-15821062 GCA_034779795.1 Ctenopoma multispine
TGTGTGTGTGTGTGTGTGTGTGTGTGTGTGTGTGTGTGTGTGTGTGTGTGTGTGTGTGTGTGTGTGTGTGTGTGACGGTAATAAGAGACAGGAACCGCTGGAGTGTGACAGTAGGACAGACGCTGGCGTTGCGCTGCACCGATCACACAGCCTCCAATTGTGACTAAATGCCCTCTCCTGGCTACTGTTTTATTGACATACATGTTATTAAGTCACACGTAGTCTGACCACGCAAGTAATATTACAGAGTCCTTGTAGTCAAAAGTGGTGGAATACCACTAATACAGTTGCATAAGTACTTTACTTATGTATAATTTTGTTGTCTTGTACTGTACTTAATTCTTATTGGCCATTTATTGGACAGTTGCTTTGCAGATTAATACGAACAAAACATTCTGTGTAATTGGTTAAAATGATTTGTAACCAGCCAAGATTATAAATAATAAATGTTTACATGCGGCTCCACTTTCACCAGTTATAACATTAAATGCTTTTTACATGTTTATGCATTAGTAAAAATAATTAAAAATATAATTTATAATAATAGGACCTTCAGCTGCATATTAAATACTTCTACTCAATTTTTTATTCTGTTTTGTGGGGCATTTTGTTCTGCCTACCTAGCTTGTTAGGGCTGTGTGTGTTCAATTTGTGTGATACGCCCAGTGTACTCCTTAATACAGCCCTCTCTCTTGTGGCACTTAACAGAATCCGTTTAGTGAACTTGGGCTGAGAATGTGTTCAGTAAATATTTAAGGGCCTTGTTCCTACATCCCCACCTGCTGTTTGTTACAAGCCATGTTTTATTCATAAATACCATTCTCAAATTAGTTTTTACCCAATTCTGAGTGTAATTAAGTATGTTTTCTCCCCAGCTCTGCACAAGCACAGGAGCTCTTTACTAATGAATGAGGGGCTTATACATTATTCATGAGGTGAGATGAACATGTAAATGCCTTAGCACTCATAAAAGGCCCAAGTTTGCATGGTGGGGTAGAGTTTGGGAGGCGCAAGGCAAAATCCACATGGGATGGCAGTGAAGGAGAGAGGAATGCAAGCGAAGGAAAGGGTCTAAAATGCATGTGAGGCTCTGACTCAGGCACTAACCCATATCCTGTCTAGTCTGTGTTGAAAAGTGCGTTATGTTGACAGGGTGTGGCACATCACACATATAAAGTGTCAGGATTTCTTCTGTAAAAGTTGATGTGAATTTGGCTCAAATAGTCACAGGCAAAACACTCTACTGCACTGGTTTTACTTGGATAATGTTGTGCATTGTTTGCGGATCCTGAGAATAGAGACAGTGTGAAGTAGTATGTACTCGAAGAGACCAGAAGACCTTTTATTTCCACAAGTGCCCTTTGAAGTGATTTTCTCAAGGTATGTGGGTGGCACAGAGACTTCTGTGTCAATGTGAGGTTGCTCAGATTTACAAGCCACAGATGATGTTCTTAATTAATACCAAAGCAAAATTACAACACTGAAATTTTGTCTGTGCCAGACAGATGAAACAAGGCTCCAACTGCTTTACTCTCCCCCTGATGGACACAAAGTAACAGCTTGCAAGCATTCAATGAGGGAAGCACGTCATGGCTGTGATATTTATCCTCTGTATGTTTTTCATTTCAGTCCCACTACACTCTTTTCCATCTTTGTAATACGTTGGGATTATGTGGGGACAATGCAGGTTACACTATGGAAGTGGTGCACCACTACACAGACTGTTTTGCTGCTGCCATTAAGTAGAATGAGATACAAAAGGATCTAAAACTTAATTTCTTTCCCATTAACACACAGTCCTTTGGACTTATAGCCACCTCTAAACCCAGTAATTATTCTACATAGTTCTTCCTCCTGTTTTTGCATAGCATGGTATGAATTGCAGTCATGTTTTTTTTTTATTATTATTATTGCCAGTGGTAGTAGAAGCAATAGTAGGATGTTTTTTTTGTTATACGTCTGTGTGCATCCCAGTATTGTTTTGCTATTGCAAAAGAGAGTGAATCTGTTTCTACATTGCTACAAGCGTGTCTCAGCATCTGTGTAAAAGATCCCACTACACACAGTCATTTCACCTTCTTAGATTTTAAAGATATCTCCATTTTCAAATGAATAATGCATTTCACAGTCACCAGAAGAAATTCATATTGTATTATATTCCATACATATACAGGGGGCTTGTTACATACAGTTAGATTACACTGGCATGCAAGGAAGAATGATGGTCCAGGGAGCTGATGACTGTGAAAGATATTTGATAGCACTTCTTTTTTATACCATATGAGCACATAAAGTGAAGAGGAAATACCCCAGTCAATACTAAAATGATGACTGAGTGTCTTCTTAGTCAGAAAACATACTTCTGAGAGTGTTTCTTGTTTTTACTGCAATGTCACGTCATAATGAACTTCATAAAATGTCCTGTTTAATGGACTTGACTTAAGATGCTTGAGCAAATTTTGGTTTAGTGGTGCCATCTGTGCTGGATTAATCTTCATATATTATGGACAGAGTAGTTAACTTTCTTGGTAGTGCTGTTTGTGTTAATGCTCTTCTGATTTTTTTTTTTTCTTTTTTTTCTCAGTGCCACAGCAACACACCGAGGACAGATCATTTTCAAGGATGCTCTGGCCCAGCAGCTTTGTGAGCAGGGAGGTAGGTATCTCGGACAATGCACTTATACATCTTCCTCTTCTGTGACACAATCATGCATACACTGCATTTGCAGGCACATATATCCATACCTACATATATTCAAGCACGTGTGCACCAACACATATGCATAATGTACTCCCATCTCTCCTCCTATTACTGTCGATCATATACAGTACACACACAGTCACAATTTGGATGACACAATATAGAAATTCTGTTTCTTCATGACAGTGGATTTGCAGCACTTTCTGACTATATTTCTGCCTAATGATGCAGCCAGAGACTGAGATATTTGGATGTCCTATATTGCCAGCTTAATTTCAGCTTATGCTAAACTCAGCTTCCCCTCCCTTCTCTCTCTGCCAGAGACTTACGCTTTATGAACGTCACTTTTTACATCCACTTTCTGTGACAGCTTTAAGTAGCTATTGACAGACAGTGCAGTCCCACTCTGCATGCTGAGTGTGTATAATTGCTTGTTTACAGGAAAGGAGCCTCTTCCTCACTAAAGAACTCCTCCTTGTATATCAAATTTGACTGTAATGCTGAAAGTGGAGAAGTACACTAACTGCTCCTGGGGTCTTTTGCTAAATGTTTTACTGGAAAAACGGCAAATTTTCTGTTTTAAAATGTACTTATAAAATGTGATGAGTCACCCAGAACTCTTTAATACAAGTGTGTCCACTACCAACAACTGCAGCACATGCTGACATGCTAACAGTGTGTTGACTTAATTTGGAAAAGATGTAGCACAAAGCCCTCCGTCAGGCCTGGAAGAGCGACAAGGCTTCTCTCCTCTTTCTCCTTGCCTGAGAGCTCATCCACCTCTCACCACCAGTGACACACTGCCCCAGTCTTCTCCCTCTGCACAGGAAATGTCTGCAGCCAACAACAGTCTCTTAGTTGTTCATTGCCAAGCCCTGCAGTATCACACTAACACACAACTACTCACAGCAGACAAGGTGGAAAGCAGAGATTTAGACATTATAAGACCTTGGAGGAGACAAGTTGTGCATGAGCACAAACAGAGAAACCAGCAGTGAGGTAATGCAACTTTAATCTGAAGTGAACGTGTGCAGGTATGGGATTGTTGGGGGAGCTGTGATGGGAGTGGTGACAGTGATAAGGGATATATAAGAAACATAACCATAGACTTTGACTATAGAGCTATAAACACAGTAACTGAGTAACTGGTGTCAGTAATGACAGTCTCATCTCTTTGGTGGAGGAAAGATGATCTATAAAAAAATCACACATCTATAAGAAATGACAATGATTTCTATTTTAACGTAATTCTTCCTTTAAATTAAATTAGTTATATTAGTAAATATCAAAAGTAAAACCAAGCAGTCTTGGAAGCTTTTACGTTTTTACATATGCATAGGTTAGACCTAGACCTTTTACGTGTAATGCTAAATACAATAATGTATTATTGAAGTATATATATTGGAAAACATTAGGAAAACATTTTTTAATTAATGGGATAATGTGTGGGTTTGCCTTTCATTTATTGTTTTTGCGTCGTGCTCTATTGACTATATTAGCACTACAAGACAAAAGGAGGACTTGGTGAGAGATGAGAAATGAAGGAACTGAGATGGGAACGGGTCACATTATCTCTGGTGACTGGAGTGTCCAACAAACATTTTTATCTGCTCTGTTAAAACTAACTCTCTGTTCCTCATTTATCCTATTTGTTGTCGTAGTTCCCTCAACAGTCCGACTTGCCAGCGGTTGAGGCAGAAGCCTGTAAACTTTTCCCATCCGGTGGGATCAAATAGGCTGCGTTCTCAAATTCAGACACAGAATGGCAAAGAAAGAAAAAACTGCTTAGAGCAAAGTTACTCCAAATCTTAGCATTAGAATTCAAAGTGCAATAAAAGATACGGGACAGCTCAAGCCACTTCAGAAGTTCATATGCTTAAGACTATGCTTAAGGAGCTTTGAAGAACTGGAGAAATAAAAGCTATCTAAAGCGGGGTTATGATCCATAGAGGAGAGGAAGGGAACAAGGAAAACAAAAGACAAGGATGGAGGGAGAGAAACACAAGGCAGGCTGCTTTAATAAGATGACAATCAGGGTGATCGGCTAAGGTGAAATCTCTAAGAGTAAATGGGCAGATTACCCAGGGAGCTCGAAAAAGACGGTAACACTAGAGTGTGAATTTAAACGCAGAATGATAAAGAGATGAACAGAGAGAGATAGTTCAAATAAATTCTAATGTAAATAAGAGATTAAAGGATAAAGAAAAAGAGGAGACATATAAGCCTTTAACTGGCTGTGGGATGTTGGATTTACAGCACGTTGCTTCTCAGTAACAGAAAGCCTCCCCACAAGTTCATGGAGACAGGTGTTTGTTTTAATATTTCCACTCTGGCGCCCCTGAAAGCCTGCTGGGACATAAGCAGGGGCTGGATCTGTGTGTTTGTCTAAATGTGTGTGTAAAATAATCTGTCTATCAGTGTTGGGGGATGCCTGGTCCCAGACACACTGCTTTGATCAACACCCCGTTACTTCAGACAGCAACCACTACAGAAAATTCTCATTTTGTTGTTATTCAGAAGGTAAAAATAATTGGTTACTGACAAATACTGCTGCAACAGAATGAAATGCACAATATACCAGAGTAGTTTGTGGTACCAATCAGCATATTGCCAGATTGTTTGGACAGGCCCCTAGTCGTAGTTTAAGGCATGACGCAGCAAAATGGTTATTAATGCCATATTTTAAAATGACTGGACGTATAAGGACAGTCAGGCAGGAGAAAAAAAACAGAATTATATTTTTGCTCCATTTGAGTGATCATAAAAAAACTTGATGAGCCAGGGTGCAAGATGAGGAGAGGAAGGGTTGGGCTCCTAAAGGGTGATGGGTGCTAAAGGGTGTGCTGGTTGTTGGTGCCGAATGACGCTGCAGGTCGTCCATCAGCTCTATCTCCCAAGAGCAGGGCCAGAAGTCCCCTCATTTCCAGCGAGGGAATAAATCAGGTCTTTATGGGCCTGGCCAAGTGCACTGCACCCCAGATGGATTATTAAAGGGACATATAACTCAAAGAGGCCACTGCTCCCTGAGGGACGCCTGATCATAGGGCCACAGTGGAGGGACGGGTGGACTCCCCTCTTCCACCTCCTCACCACCCACTTAGTCTGCCAGCCAGCCAGCTTTCCTGGCCTAACACCGGCTTGCCTGACATTTCTCTTCTGTCACCAGCAAGAACCTTGAGATCCCTCATCTTTAACTCTTTCCCTCTTGCATCCTGACTGGCCCCTCTGGCCACTTCTCTCCTTTTTTTTCTTGGCCTCCCTTGCCTTATTTTCTGTTCTTCTGCCATTAAGTTTTTTTCGTCTTTTTCTTTGTGTAATTTTCTTTGGGATTAATAAATTGTACTCAACTTCAGGAAGTAAGGTATATGTGGAATAACGTATTGTGTTTCTCCCCATCTCTAACAAATTGACAGCCAAGAGAAGTTTGCCAAAGAAACACACCAAGCAAGGTATATGTGGAATAACATGTATTGTGTTTCTGCCAATCTTTAACACACCAACAGTGAAGAGAAGTTTGCTAAGGAAATACACCAAGCCCAAAACCGGGTGCTAAGTAAGCCTTTATCTTAAGCCTTCATGTTTTGAGACAATAGGCTGATGCACTAATTTTCACAGTTGTGAAGAAAAACGTGTCCCATCTTTACCTTGTATTGCACCTAATAACAAAGCTATGGAAGATAGTAGTGAGTCTCACTTCTTCGACAGCTTGCTCTCTACTCAACTGTGATTATTTAAATGGTGCCAGTTGAAGCCTGCACAGAGACCCAGGTTTACACTGAGTGGAATGAAGTTGTTGCAGTCTGACCTTGCAGATCCACTTCACTTTGGTTATTGTAGCAGAAAAACAACAGTGTCCTGCATCCTGGTAAGTCAGTAATTGCAACCACCAGTTAGGCAGAAGAATGTCGACTTCAAATTCAGTTCATGTTGTCGAGGATGTGAGTCAGATGAAGGAAAACAGCAAATGAGAGGAGAACAAGGGAAACTGGAAGAGTGGGTGCAGTTTACATGATGGAGAGAAACAGAGGACAGAGAGGAAATTAGAGCAGGAAGAGGGGGAGAAGATTTAACATGACTTGTGCCCTGTGCTCTTTGTGCTAAGATGTCTGAGTCTGCCAAAGCTTATGCTCACTTAGCCCCCTCCAAAATACCCCAATCCTGCTCATCAGCACCCATCCGACTTTAGTCCCGGTGTAGTTTATTGGGAACCCCCTCCTTTTCTGTTGCTTCTGTTTATATATGTGCGTGTGTGTACGTAGCAGAAAAACGGCGAATACGGTTGGGTCAGCTGTGGAAGGCAAAGCTGTGTCTGTGTGTGTATGTGTCCCTGCATGCTTGTGAGTATAAGCCCTGGCCAGGGAGATACAGGCATTAGCAGAGATGAGCCGCTAATAGAGGAGGCAGTAATTGAAGTCTTTAAGAAAGTGAGAGGGGATTAATCCGAGTGAAATGAGTGCCACTGTCTGCTCTCGATGTGCAGAGGGTTAGGCAGAGAGAGACAGAATGGGTGCGGATGTTGGGGTGGGCATGAGGGAAAGATTGTGATAGAAGGAAAGTGAGAGAGACAGCAGGAGAGCGTGATGAAGCATGGAGAAAGAAACTGTAAATGAGGCCTTTTTGGAAGCTTGAAGGGATTATCCACCCAAAAAAAATCTTCTGGGCCCTTCTCCAACCAAATGGCCTCACTAGAAAAACGGAGGGTGATTTAGAGGGGTTTGTTTAAGAGAGAGAAGATTTTAGAGAGCAGAATATTGACCAAGCATTTATTAGCATTTGTCAGTTTGAGAGGGTGGTTTACCAGGAATCAAGTTTTAATACTTTCTCTTTTCAGATTTAGAATGATGATGAACATATGCTCATGTAGCCTAAACATGAAACTGTTGTTTCATTTTATTTATACCTTAATAAGAATATTGAGAAAACCACAAGAATTACATATGTTGGAATTGATAGGTTTTCTAAACATGTTTTGAATTAGCACACATTAGGGGATTAGAGGGGAAGAAAATACAGAACAAGAGGGATGCCGAGGGAGGAGGAGGGCCCTTTGATCTGTGTTTAATGGATTTCATTGTTGAGCCCGGGCTATAGCCATTTGCTGAGTATCGCATCCCACCAGAGCAGCAGCAATGGTCGCAGCCACCACCCAGCTTTATCACACAGGCCACTAAGACTCCAACTTCTATAGTCAGCTTGAAAGTTTCACACCACTCAGTGAATAGTAAATCCACTTCTAAGACCCCAACACTTGGATCCAATATGAGGAAATTAACGCAGCTAACAAAATTGAAGCTTGACTTCTAAGTAATCTGTAGAGCTACTATAAGAAACCCTTTTTTTCCCAATAATACCTCTCCTCTTGATTCAGGTTCTGTTGTTTAATTGGGGATTTTAGGTGGGCTTTCTCAAATGTCAACCCATCTCTCAGACAAAATTTTAGGTTTGAAAGGAAAGTCTTAAATATCTGAAATAACTTAAAATGAAACTTTGCAATGAGTCCTCACAGTGTTATCTCAGTGTGTCTTATCAGGTGGGCAGGATGGAGAATACTGCAGTAGATTATCCTTCTCTTCAGTCTGGAGTAAGGCTGTCTTAAAAAACCCCACCTACCAGAGCAGAGTAAAGACGCTCAAAGGGATTGAAGGGTGACATGCTGGCTGAGGTCAAAGCCACTGTGCCACTCAACAATGACTGATCATAAAATAAGGTTAAAATTAAATTCCATAATATGGTGAACACAGACAAAAAATGTGCTTAATAAGACAAAACACTGATGTATAAACTGAACTGTCTCTAATGTTCTCCGTGGCTGATTCTGAAATATCACAGGGAACGTGTCTTTTACCAATGTGTTGGTTAATAATGTGTCAAAGTTAACAAATTTCTTTAAGGCTTAAAATCGATCAAAATGCTCCATTTAGATTTATTAAGTCTAAGGCTCACTTTGTTCCACATCTTCCATCTTTTCAAGTCCAAAGGTCACAGCCACACTCTGCAGTTTAACGACAGTTTGCTAAATGTGGATGCAGGCTGTATTCTACAAAGTGTCCTCACTAATTTAGTCAGAGCTGCAAAGTGTTTTCTTTTTAATACCCATGTTTGATTCATTAAGTCTTAGCAGTCAGTACTCTCCTGCATTCACCTCCCTCCTCTTCTCGGAGCCCTGTATCCCCTGGGAAAGATTGATGGTTGCGTGTGCTAGCAAAGCAGCGGCCACAGATTACAGCGCACTGGGGCCTCTGGGGAGGATGACGGTTAATTGGCATTGAACCGTTAATCATGGCTGCTTGGCCTTTCATTACTGAAAGGAATTAACATCAGCAGCCAGGGGACTGCAGCCATGGCCGGCCAGGACACAGAGAAAGTTTGTTTCACTCAGAGATGATTTAAGAGTGAGCCCATATCCCTGCAGTTTACTGACTAATAACACGTTTAATACATGCAGTCCACATTGCAAAACTGAACAGGTATTTCATCTTAACTTTTTTCATCTATAAACATGACATGGACGTCTCCAGCTCTGTCTGTCCATGAAAACTGACTGGCATCAGACAGATATAATGCTATACATCTACTTTATGCCTGTACATGCCTAACTCATTGTACATAATTTACTATTTTTTTCTTCTCTGTCTGTTTCAGCTCCAACTGAGTCACCACTGAGACCTAGTCTTGGTGAGTCTGCATTATTCACTTTTGATACTGTGATCATCAGGTAATTACGCTCTGAAAAGACCAGGTATCATGCAGATTATATCTAATTGTGAGCATATGGTGTATGTGTGTGTGTGTATATAGTGGAGCTCCATGGTAAACATGCTGTGCTGCGTGATGACTTTGATTCCAACCTCCAGGGAGAGCTGGACCCCAGCATCTGGTAGGTCTCTTGTAATTTTAGGGTGCAACCACTACCTACAACCTCAGTGTTCTCCCTTATCTCTCCTCTCTTTTCTTCTGCTCTCTTGTGTTCATCTACCATCTCCTCTTTACAGGTCTCAGTGCAGCAACTGCGAAGTGGGAGAACAGTGTGGTGTACTGATGCATGGCAGAGCGGTCACTTTCTGTGAGCCCTTTGGAGAGCGAGAGCTGGTAACGGCCATGTTTGACCACATTACAACCGCTGTACATTTTATGCTCCATTGACTTTTTATTCAAACCAGCCACAACCTAAGCCACAGTAAATTTAACTACAGTAGTGGTACACTAGTTTTACAAATATACAAAGTTGTACATTGTATTGCGATAAAGAGCTGGGAATTTAATTTAAATGTAGTTCACTCTGTGGTAACATACATTTTAATATAATAGCAATAATTATATTTTACTAATAATACATATTCCCTAAATAGTAAAAACTAAACTAATGAACTAACTAGTGAAAATAAAGCTAACTTCTCATGCTGCTGTAGGACAAAGATATTTACGAGTAGCATGTATAATGTTGCATTTAAAAGTGACCAAATGAAATGAGTAGAGCACACAGGATTGAAAATAAAATGATGATCATGTCACTGTAAAGCACAGTTGTGTCAGAGCAATGCCTGGCATGCAGCGTGGTACACAGACACCATGCAGACACACACACGCATGCACTGATAATTACTTATCAAAGCTATTCGTGTCCTTTTAATCTCTATAATGTTGATTTCAACTGTTTATTTTTAAGAGATGAAAGGCATTCGGCAACAGAGAAGTATTTAGTGCCTCATGATTTTATTTACTTCAGTGATAAGCATTTGCTTGGTCTGTCACTATTCCAAATGTTTGATGCCACTGCCTGGCAGCTCTTCTGTCAAGTGCAACAAGCATGCACGTCCAGAAACACAAAAAACATTTACGCACGGATAGTCACAAATACAACAGCACCATTCTCCAGCACTCTGTATCTCTCACACACACATTCTGTCTATACACATGCACATAAAGTGTTCACATCAAAAAAATCCAAAACCCTAATTATTTTATAACCCATAAGTGTTTTATTTATTATAATATACTATACAAGAAACAAACTTTTCAATTTTAAGAGTAATTTAATAAAAGAAAATCACCTCTAGTAGTCTTGCCCTGAAAATCCTCAGCATTGTTAGATCTGGTTGCAGATACAACAGACTACATTACTTGAACCAGAAAATGTCAGTGAAACAAAATATTTCAGCTTGTTAAGTATAAAAAAAAAATCATGTATAGCATGTAACAAATCATATTGGAAACTCATTGCCCTGTGTTATTAGTTCATTTTTTTCCAAAATGAAACTATATGTCACAATTTATAGGCAATATTCTAAACTCTCTTGTGTCTTCCCCAGACCACAGTACCTCTGAACACCAGCACAGCTTCAGTCCTGCAGTTTGCTCTGGGTGAGTATGCTTTGCTTGCTTAGGCAGGTTTTATGTAATGGTCATTCTTATGAGACCCTAAGAATGTGCAAGAGTTTGAGCCAGGCTGGATAATACAATGCTTTGTCATTCCCAGGGAACAGTCATGTCTTGTCCTGCTATATATCGGTACTCCAGCTGGTACACTGTGTATTTCTTTGTCTCTCTCTTTTGCTTCTTTCTCTCTCTGCTGTCACAATAATGAATGATTTACAGTATTCTGGAAAGACACCCAGAAGGCCATGGCAGAGTTTTTAGATGTGTTGTATTTTTCATGTCCATTACATGCAACCTCTAGTTCTCATGAGACCGCGACAGGGAGGAAACAGGAATTACATACTGCTGTGATGACCCCTGTAACCCTCAACCCCCTCCTGTGTTTCTCTTTCACTCTTTTCCTTTAGCTCGTCTATGCTTTGCAGGTCATTAAAATGAGTTGGTGGTTGTGCATGGAGCCATCCAGTAGAGCAGTGCAGTGAAATGGTGAAGGGGTTAATGCACGGCCGTATTCTGGGGGATGAAGCAGCACAGCAAGATATACTGTATATGTTGCACACTGTCAGGCAGTGTGGGAGGGAGGAGGAGAGCAGGTGGGGAGATGAAAGGCGGGACTGTAGGGGTTAGCCTGCTTCCTCCATTAGCAACCTTTGACCCTTTCTGCTTCCACAGCATCTACACGAACCTGCATTTTAAAGATGCAAAAATAGTCAGATCCCACATAAACTCTGCAAACAGAAATGCACAAGAATATGTGCACAGTTGCACAAACACTGTCTAAGTATATTTGGCTTCTTAGTCATCGGTCCTACATAAGCATTTCTCCTCTGCCAAACCCCTTCATACCACCTCCTAACTTCTCTCAGCCCTGTTAAGCGGCTGATCACTTAGTTCCACCATAAGACTATTTAGACACAATTTTCCACTTGTTTAAAGGAGAGAATGTTGCAGCAGTCAGTCGGTAGAAGCCACCCTGCTGTCCCTGGATGGTCTGCAAAGCAAATCTGCAAAGGATTATCGCCCTGCTGATAAAATTCAGCTGATGAAAAAGGAAACTAGCTGATTTTTTTTTTTTTTAGATTTTGCCGCAACAGGAGTGTGTTAATGGTCATAAACTGTATGTCTGTTCTCCGTGTGTGTTTATATTCTCCAGGCTCAGGCACCTGCCGGTTCAGTTACTCAGACCCTAGCATCACTGTGTCATACAGCCTAAGTGGTAACGCCAACACCTCAGATGACTGGATCACACTGGAGAAGATCAGGTCTCTCTCTCGCTTCTCTCCTTCCTCATCCATCCTACAGTCCTTCCATCTGTTATAAACACCGCCCTCTCTTTTTTCCCTCATTCACACCTCCCCCTCTCAATTTGTCATTCCTCTCCTGTTTGTGCCTCGATGATCCCTCTGTTTTTCATCCCTCTATCTGTGTCTCTCTATGTTTTGTCGGTTTTCAAACAGAGGTGTAATGTAATGATACTCTTCTAACTACATATTTATGTACAGTAAGTGCATGTTATACTTTCGTATAAACACTGAAATCAACTCATAGATCAAACACTATACCACTTTGACTGAAATCTGGTCTTCTGGTCTATTCTGCCTAAATGATAAATAATGATTGATCATTAATTGTTAACAAATAAAAATGTGACAGGTAATTGCATAAACACAGCCACCACACACACACCCAAGACCCTCATTTTTGTGTATTTCTATCCTTCAGAGCCCCTTCCAACAGCAGTACCATTATCCACCTGCTTCCCCTGCCACATCACTCCAAGGCTGATGGCATCCGTTTCCGCTGGTCTCAGGAGGCCCCCCAAGGCCCGGAGGGCTACGAGTCCTGCTGGGGGCTGGACAATGTACTGCTGGTTAATGCTGCTCATAGGACACCCCTCATGGAGGACAACTTGGACCCTCCTAACACTGCCAACTGGCTTTTCTTTCCTGGAGCCACTGTCAAGGTAGTGATTAAGTGGTGGATATTTACATGGATTTCAATAACAAAGTTATGTGTTTTTGTTAAGACCACACATTCAGAAAGTGCTTACCAGTTGCATACATTCTTGTTGACCAGCATGCGTGCCAGTCCGAGGGAAATGCTCTTTATTTCCATGGTGGTGAGGGAGTTGGCCACAGCTTTGCCTCCACCAGAGACATTGACCTGCACCGGGAGGAAGGAAGGAGCTACTGGGAGGAAGATTTTGAGAGCCCCCCATCAAAGTAAGTAATGGATATATTTAATCTCTCGCCCAACATTGTACATATTTTTGCCAACACTGTATGTATAAGTATCTTAAACTGACTAACACTTAAAGAACAGGCCATCCTTAACAAATATAGGGTCAGTTTGGATAATAAAATTGAGTTTAGCTGTTACATTATATATATGTTAGCTGTGAAAAAGAGTTAAAAGAAAAGGATTTTATTAGAATGTGAAGGCACTGGTGTTTCCCTGTGTGTACACAGTACATGCACATACTTTGACACCTGTCACTTGTCATATGTCAAGCACACAACATGCAGTGTGGTGCTCACATCTGAATCAAGCTTGAGGGCTAACACAGGTTATTGCCATGCCTCTGACTGCTACAAAGACAGCAGTCCATCTGTTCATGCACCGGACAGCAGAAAGCAAGGGAACACTGTCAGAAGCACTGCAAGAGGTAGAAAGATAAAAGGAGAGCCGTGATAGATAGTGTTACTGCCAGAGAGTAATTAACAGGCCTCATGCACCAGGACTGCTGGTATATTTTTCCATTAGTGGTACTGACCTCAAACAGGAGTGTGTTTTTGCTGCACCCTCACACCTTCCTGCAGCACGTCAACATGTTGCACTGCATGTGTGCTCCCACCTGTCAGGCATCATGGGCTGACACATATGAGGTAGGCGGGGAGAGTTTTTGTGGTAATTGTACACTCCACCAACTGTCATTTAAACCAACAGTGGCTTTGACAGAGATGCATCAGCCTACACAGTGTATGACTGAAAATAGAGAAGAAGAGGGGGAAAGGAAGAGGGGAGAGAAAGAGAATGAGGGAGGGATAGAGGAACACAGGAGTGGGCTGACACACTGAGTTAACTTATGTCAGCGCTAATGAGGATCCACACTCCTCTGTGCAGAAATATGTCTGCATGTATATGTGTTCTGTATGTGTCCTCTTCCAGGTGATTTATGCAGTATTCCTAGCTTGTGTATTTGTTTACCAGCAAGGTGTGAATTATAGCAACTGTTCCCTGACTTCAGTAAAACTCCAGAGGGAGATGCTGTGTAAAAAGAGGCAATCAATAAACATAAGTGTTTATGTCCTTTAACTTGTGTGTCTGAGTGTTGGTCGGTCTTTAAACTACAAAAAAAATGTCAATAAATGTAGCCTCTCAGGTTCTGGTTGTCCATTTGTTTAACTATAAATTATATATTTACACTTGCT
Source organism: Ctenopoma multispine (assembly GCA_034779795.1). Classification (NCBI taxonomy): domain Eukaryota; kingdom Metazoa; phylum Chordata; class Actinopteri; order Anabantiformes; family Anabantidae; genus Ctenopoma; species Ctenopoma multispine. Next base: position 15,795,255 of record JAUYWH010000024.1, read on the forward strand.
GGTAATATTGAAGTACTGCTTCATTTTGTTTTTATTTACTGGTTTATTTCTTTCTTCTGTTACAAAGTCATCCTAAAAACAGAATATAAGATTGAAATCACAAGGTTTGTATTAATTTGCAGCCATATAAATAATATAAAACAATTGTCATTCATTATACCACATTCAATATAGAAGCACAGAATATAAGACATGACAGCAATAAAAAAGGAGATAATATTAAAACCTGTCGTCTAAACCAGTTGTCTCTCTCTGTTTTCTGTCTAGCTGGGACATAGAGGGAGCTGTACATGGGACCCAGTGTGGAGAGATTGAGTCGGGTTCAGCACTAGTGTTTGAGAGGGAGGGCCGGAGAAGGGTGTGCACCCCCTACCTTGACACCACATCTTATGGAAACCTCCGCTTCTACTTTACCATGGGTATGGAAAATCCCACATCCATAATATTTTGTCATTTGTTTGGTTTAAGTTACAGTTATTTTACTTGGAGTCTTTGTGGTTTCTTCATCAGCTTTTTTTTTTTGCACATGCACATTACATTTTATGAACACAGTGAGACGTGTTTGTGTTTTAGGCGGTGGTGACTGTGATCCAGGAGAGTCCCATGAGAATGACGTGATACTGTTCGGAAGGTCTGAAGGCAGGAGGGAGCGTGTGGTCCTCGACACTCTACCGTACTCTTCTTACAGAGTGAGGCAAACACAAAACATATGGTAGTAGAATTAATTAAGAATCTACTATATAATCTAAATCTCTACTCTTTGTATCCTGTGATTGTCTCCCAGACCCCTGCAGTGGTATCAGTGGCACTGCCCACTGAACTACAAACACCAGTCACCCAGTTCTGTCTGGAGCAACGATCACACGGCGGAGCCAACCGTCACGTCTGGGCCGTGGACTTCATGCAGCTGCTCCCTGTGCTACCTGGCACCCTCACACATGTTGCCCAGTTCTCCATCAACCTAGGCTGTGGCTCTTACCAGCCTGCCAACAGGTGTGACACATTTGTAAACTGGGTTAGTTTGTTAGATGAAAATATGGGCACTTTTTGTAAAAATCAAGAAATTGGGCTGCAACAAAGAAGAGCACAATACCCTAGAGTATTTTCTTGTTAAGTGTGGTAACTGATGGACAGAGTGTTTTGAACAGCAGCCTCCAAAGAAAGCTCCACTCATTTTACCACTTTATTTTCAGGTATATGAGTCCTCAAATTTTAAACAGTTCCTGCCATATGAAACTGAAACTAAAGCTGCAGAGTGTGGTTCTGATAAGTAGACACAGATGTTTTTTCTGGGGTCTCAGAAGACATAAGTAAATTTTTTTTAAATTGGTCTGAGTTTAGAGCAGTTTAGTTACAATCAAAATGTGCAATTAAGATGTGCAGATAAGATGTTCTCTGTTTGTTTGTTTTTTCATTAGTGTTAGTCTGGAGTTTTCTACAAACCAGGGTCGTTCCTGGTCTTTGCTTCACACTGAATGTCTGCCAGAGCTCTGTGCTGGACCCCATCTACCTCACAGCACCATTTATTCCTCTGACAACTACAGTGGGTAAGAATAAATCTGCACATCTGTATGTGTGCGTAGCTCTGGTTGTGTATATCATTCACTGTAAATGTACGGCATGTTTTTACTGTACTGTATTAACATACTATGTTGTGCCTCTGTAGGTGGACAAGAATCTCAATCCCACTGCCCAATGCTGCCCTGACAGAGACTACACGGTTTCGCTGGAAACAGTCCGGGACCGGTTCAGGCAACATGTGGGCCATAGACAATGGTTAGAACTATATACACTTTTCACATAGTTCAAAGTCTTTATTGTCAGACGTTACAATGCAGGCTACACAGTACCATGAACTTTTCAGGTCTCGGGTACGCATATGAAGTACACTACCAGTCAAACGCTTGGACACACACAGGATATCCCATGTTTTTATAAAAAACATTATGTCATCAGTTGTGTTATCATTGCAAGAGGGTTTCTAATGTTCACTCCTCCTTTTAAATTAATAAATATGCACTAGCGAACATAGCATGCTACAAGACAGTACTGTTTGCTGATGATAGGATAGTACATTTATTAATATTAATATAATATTATTAAAAACTGTTGTTTCCAGTTACTGTACAATAGTCATTTACAATATTAACAATGTCTACACTGTATTTCTATATAAAATATACCTTTCTTTCCAAAACATGTTCCTTTCTGTGTGTCCAAACTTTTGACTGATAGTGTAGACACTGAAGTGTATGTTTAGAATACATTGTAAAAACATGTAATACAATAAGCAGTATAAATTAATATAGATAATCATATTGATAAAAATTACTGATGGGTAAATAAAAGACCATTGTCTCATCCGTCCTTGTCCACATGTCATATTTTTTACCTACAATTGACTGTATTTGCTGTTTATTCTAACAAGACAAAACACAATGGGTTTACAGTAATTGTACTGCTTTATATATCAACATATAACTTTGTTTGAAGTAAACGTTATTTTCGTGTTTCATTTTAGCGTATATAGGTCCAGCCTGCCTTCGTTTCTGCTCTGGGAGAGGACATTGTTCTCGCACAGGCTGCAAGTAAGAATATGCTTTGTTATTAAACCAAATAAATTCAGTGTCTCTCCTTCGTAATTACTCTGCTAATTATCCACCTAATGACTAGCACCAATCACCATTCAAAATTAATGTAATTTCATTATGGTTATGATTTATTAATGAATTTTCCTCTCCTCTCCTCTCCTCTCCTCTGTCTCTTTCCACATCCCAGATGTGACCCAGGCTTCAGTGGTCCAGCCTGTGAACTTGCCTCCCAGACCTTCCCAGCTTTTCTGTCAGAGAGTTTCTCCAGCCCACGCCTCTCCTCCTACCATAGCTTCTCTTCTCTTCGTGGGGCTGAGGTCAGCTTTGGCTGTGGGGTCCTGGCCAGTGGCAAAGCTTTGGTGTTCAACAAGGACAGTCGGAGGCACTTGGTTACTGCTCCATTGGACAGTTCCCAGGCCAGGTACTGGAAGTGTTGATAGGACAAAATTAAGTCATATTCATACACAAATGAAGAGATAAACAAATACACAAATATACCTACACATGATCAGCAAGCACACTAGCAGATTTTGATCAGTAGATCACTTTGTCAAACTGTAGCTTGTCCTCATCAGGTGCCTTTTCCTCTGATTGCCGCCAGTCACCAATCAACACTCCTCCTATGTAAATCTCTCTTTTCCTCATACTCTCTGTTCCTATACTAGTAGATGGATTGTGGTCATGGGGAGGACTGCAGATAGAGTGAGAGATGAAAGAAGAGGACGAAAGTGTGAGAGAGAAAGATAGAAAGGGAACGATGAAGTTAGATATGACATCTGTGTTAGATTGATTATGCCTGTTGCGGCTCTCAGTGTGCCACCTGATGGCCATATTTAATGCCAGTTTCCTGGCTGATTGAGTGAACAGCTGCCTGAAAGAGGAAACTGCACCGCTAATGAAAGCACCGCTCAGCCAAGGACAGAGAGAGCTGGGAGGTGGCGGGCAGCCTGAGACAGATGATGGACATTATAATAAATATTGCATTAGTATACTGTAGATAAAAATATGCCTGCCAAAACATAGATGAACACAAAAAAAGACGTAAGCGCCTGATGCACTAGGAATACAAACTGTTAACATGAATATGTGGATGTAAACTCTGACTCTCGTTCACACTCTGTCTTACTCCACCTCCCCTCATCTAATTTTGTCCTCATTCATTTAATCATCTCATCCATCATCTTGGCACCTTCCTCCCACCACTTTGCTCTGCATGTGTGTCTGTTTATCTGCCCTTTTACTCTTTTCTCTCAATTCTCCTTCCTGAACACACTCCTGGTCACTCGTCTTCTCATTTATCAATCTGCCCTTTTCTCTCTTTCTCTGTCATTTCCTTTTTGCACACTCTCTGTCTCAACTGCTGCTCACCTTCTCCCAACTGATCATTCTCCTTCATGCTTTCATCTTCTTTTGTTTTTTTCTTCTCTTCTCACTTTGATTATCGCCAGGTACTTACAGTTCACTCTTCGACTGGGCAGTCGTAGCACTCTGAGTTCATGTCCTGCTCCAGACCAGCCAGGAGAGGGCGTGCTGCTTCATTACTCGTCAGACAATGGCATCACCTGGACGCTGTTGCAGCACTATGCTTATCAAGGCTTCCATGAGCCAAGGTACCTGCTTTGCTTAGTGTGTGTACTTGTGATGTAAATGCTTTCATGGTGTGAAGGTGTAAGCCACTGAGACCTATTGAGTCAGTTAGTGTCATCTATGTGTGTAATGAAGACAAAGTGGGCTGACTTCTAGCTGTATGGCCCCAGTCTCAGATCTCCTACACACTAGAAAAGGCAACACGGGTCAGTAATTGAGGCTACGTTCTATACAACTATCTGGTGTGCTCTTGTACTTTACAAGAGCAGGTTAGTACTCTGTCAGCTGTTCTTTGTACAATAACACCACAATACAGAAATCAAAACTATCTTTGTTTTGTGAAAAGAGCAAAAGTGGCTAGCTGTAAGAGAGAAAAGTATAATGAAAAATACTATAGTCATAAAACTGGGTAATATTGGCCATATTGGACTGCACTGTGTCAGATCTAATTTGGATTGTCCAAATGTTTTTACGTTATCTACAAACAGCAGACTGTGATTATGTGAGCTTTATATCCAAGTCAGAGCATGAGTCACAGTTCAGTCATTCTGTATAATCATCTCCATCTGAAATGTTTGGCATTATTGATGCTATCCACACATATATCTCACTGTTCTTTAATGACATTTGTGTGGTTGTGACCTTGTGTGTGTGTGTGTGTGCATGTGTACACAAATTAGAAGAAGCAAACTGTCCACTGAATGTCAGTAAAGTTTAGTTGAAGAATTTCTTGTCCACAACCAGGATCGTGTCAGTTGAACTCCCACCTGGTGCTCGGAAGTTTGGTGTGCAGTTCCGCTGGTGGCAGCCGTACCATTCAGGTCGTGGTCATGATGTGTGGGCCCTGGATGAAATCAGCATGACCTCTGTCCTGTTTAATACCATAAGTCTGGACTTCAGCAATGTTCTAGACGTCACCCAGAGTCTTGGTTTCTATCTTGGCCACGTCCAGCCCTACTGTCAACATGACTGGACCCTCAGGTAGAAGATCTAACTCTCTGATTGACAGATAATATTGGTAATTATTCGGCAGTCACATATGAGACTGTCAACTGCATTTGATCAGATTTAAATAATTTTAATTCCTAGTTAGTTTCAACAGCAGTAACAATAACATTTATATTTACTTTGTCAATTTAAAGCCACTATGTGTAATTTGAAAGTTTTCCCTGTGGTATTGTCCAAAAACACACTGTGACTCATGTCAGATTAGGCCTAGGCGAGTGAAGATAAGTAAGCTGAAAACAACGGTCCACCAGTTTTCATCAGGATTGTTTCTTTAACAAATAGTTTGACAGATCAGATTGTCAAATCCAATATTCTACACTTTTGACTTTAAAGGATAGACTTGCAGTTTCTCAAATCTGTCTTGAAACAATGGTCATGTGCCCATAAAACACACAGGTTTTTTATTTGCTGTGTTCATTCATCCTGTTAAAACAGGACTTTACAACTCCTAGCAAAAGATTGTTTTCTATGTAAGTGATGGGGGGGGGGGACCTTAATACCAAATAATGTATTAACAAGGACAAACTAAAGCTTTGGTCTTCCAAAGTAGTCCCCTTAACATTTGGGATAACCATGACCTGGTTGACTGAGAACTGTAACTGCAAAGAAAAGCAACACTTGTTCCAGTTTAGACCTGTTGTTTGAAATATTGTGAATCTATCCTTTAAGATCATATTCCACAGCATTTAACATGTGACATCTTCCTTGCTGTATTGCAGTTTCTCTGGCGAGCCCAGCCCTGGCTCCAGTATTCGTTATGTAGAAACTCAGTCAATGCAGATTGGAGCCTCTTATAGTCTGCAATTCTCATTGGTCATGGGCTGCGGCCGTGAGCCCTCCCCTCACATTGACACACAGGTTCGCCTGGAGTTCTCCACCAATCATGGCCTCACCTGGCACCTGGTTAAAGAGGTAGGGAGAATGAAACATATCCACCTTTGTTCCCCAGTGTTAAGTGATTGTTGCTTTTGTTTTCACAGTCTTGTTTATGACCCTTGTTTATGACAAAAACTTGTAGAAGTCATCCTGGAGCGACACAAGGAAGCATAATTAATTCGTCATCATGAATATTAATTTACCCATTACAATCTCAGTAATAATGTGTAAATAATGAGAGTCTTTAAATGTGGCACTTTGTTTCAGATGAGAAATTGTAGCAATTACTTTTTATCATCCTACTATTAACAAATACATGGCAATACTTGAATCAGCAAGCAGATTATCTTCCCATGATTCAACAAAGATTTTCTGTGATCGCAACTGGCTCATAAATATTCATAACGCACAAAGTATCTGCCAAGATTTTTATTGCCTTTGCAACTGAATAGGGTGTAATGAGGCCTCCATCAGTGTTTTCAGAATTAGAATTTGCTGTAGTTATCCCATTTGCATGAAAATGCAGTCATCTGGTAAGTGCAGCATGTAACACACTGAATGTCCTGTACTGTTAATCCTTGCTTGTCTTCCAGTGTTCAAGGTCGGAGATGCTCTAATCCCACTCTTCCCTTTTGCATGCATACTGTGGGACCAATGAAATCTTAGTGTGTGTCTACAGTATATTATGCTGTTTTTATAGACGTCATACTTGAATTTAGACATTTAAACATTCAGTCAAACATACAATAAATGTTCTATGGTTGTACTGTAATGAAACCTAATTTTCTTCATCTAGGCTTGTCTGCCTGGAATGCCAAGCTGCTCCGAGTTTACAGCTCCTAGTGTCTATCACCCGTCAGAGTTCAAAGACTGGAGACGCATCACTCTGTCTCTGCCTCAGAAAACGTGGTAAGTAACATCTACAGGTGATTATCAAAACGCCATTTGGGATTTTAGTGTGTGTTTTATGATCTTAGTTTTATGGTAGTGTTTGGAGGTAATAAGGAGGGGATGGGGCAAAACAGCAAAATGGATATTATCAAACTGAAAAGAACTGAATCAGTCATATTGCACTAAACAGTTTGTGAGAAATACATGTGCCCTTGCTCACACATCTGCTCAGATAGTCGTATAAACCTCTCAAAATGAGCACTGCGACCTCCACCTCTATTTCATTCGACTTCCCTGCTCCTAAATAAAGGTGGTCTAATCTCATGTGGTGTGTGAGAGGTCAGAAGGTCATTGCATTAAATGATAATAACACAAGGCCAAGTCTATATAATCAGTAGATGGCCTGTGTTCATATGAGTCACCAATGCAGTGGAGGTAGAAACCTCTCTGCTATATAATCTCCAGTATACCTGACTGTGTACAATTGTACCAATGTTCGTCGTCGCTGTACGTGCAGCAATCAGCAAGCGCTGAAAGACACTCACTGCACACACATTCACATCTACAGCCTGCCATATAACACAGGTGATGTAGTGATATTACCCTCTCTCTGACATTCATTTCACACAACTGCAGAACCTGCACACACACATACACACGTAAGATAAGATAAGGTTAATCTTTACCTCCCTGAACACTGAATCCACAAATCTCTATCCTAACAACAGCGGTAGATTAGTAAATATACAGAGAATCAGTCCGTAAATTGTTTTCTGAGATAATGTAATACAATTTAATATTATAAATAACAAATGTATAATAACAGTTAGAATTTTCCATTTAGTTACAACATTACTAACTTATTACTTTACATACATTATATTCATCTTAATGGCGAGAATCTAGTTGAACTCTTTTTTATATGTGTACCATCTGTCTTCAGGTCCAGTGCCACACGGTTTCGTTGGATCCAGAACTATTATGGAGAACAGGATGAGTGGGCCCTGGATGACATCTACATCGGCCAACAGTGTCCTAACATGTGCCACGGACATGGCTGGTGTGATCACGGACACTGCAGGTCAGCACTTCACTCACGGTTTACACTTGCTGAGGTTGTTCTTTTTTACTTTTTCAATATTGCTCAACCCGAGGGCCCACACAATAAATATTTATGATGAATGCTCGTGAGATCCATATTAAATCATAGAAGAGCCCAGACCCCAAATAAGAAGCTCAACTACTGTCTTCTCTCCTAGGTGTGATGATGGATTCTCAGGAACAGACTGCCAGCCCTCTTCCCCCCTCTCCTCCAGCGTGCTCTCTGACTTTGAATCCCAGGATGCACTGTTGGCTACATGGCAGGAGGTCATTGGTGGAGAGGTGGTCACTCCTGACATGGGCTGTGGGGTAGTCTCATCCGGATCATCCCTGTACTTTAGCAAGGTAGAACAGCTAGAAAACTCCCTTCCTCAAGAATGCTGTGTTTATTGTTGGTGTTGTTCATTAAGATTAAAATCCATATCCAGGTGCAGCTCTAGGAACAGTTTGTGGGAAAGCATTTTTGTATTTTGTCATAAATGTATTCAAATAAGCAATTAGACATAAATGCTACCCTTGTCCATGTCTGTTTTGTTGCAGATCCAGATGAAAAAAATGTCATGTTATTAAATTAACCAATTCAGAGAATTGTGCAAACTTGGCAGAAATAAGCATTCTCTGATTACTTTCTAGTTCTACTGCCAAGAACTGATGATATTTGACCTCTGAATTGCTTCTACACAGGAAGCCTTAAGATTTCATTTAATCATGCCACAGCGCTTTAGAATACTTGCTTCTGATTGGATGGATGGTGTGCACATTTTGCATGCAAATGCATACCCCTGACATCTGGCAGCCTCATCACATGCTGGAACGCTACTTGTTGCAGCTGTTTCCAGGAAACAAAAAACTTGTCCTATTCGTTGCAGTAACAATTATTCCCACCATGTGAAGATGCTGGTAAAACAAAGCCTCAATTAATACAACAATGTATTTATTATATATTCTTAGACAAAGCATGTACAACCGTATTTATATTGTGATTTATGGGAAGCGGCCATGATTAAGTATACATTAAAAACAACACTCTGTCCTATGTGTTCTAGTTAATTATCACCTACTTAATAGGTATATGAATGTATGTGTGTTGTTGCCAGGCTGGACTGAGGCAGCTGGTAAGTTGGGATCTGGACACAGAATGGGCAGAGTTCGTGCAGTTCTACCTGCGGGTTGGGGGGGACTGGGCGGAGTGTAACCAGGCAGACAGCAGGGAGGAAGGAGTGCTGCTCCAGTACAGCAACGACGGAGGAATCAGCTGGGGTCTTATCGCTGAGATGTACTTCACTGACTTCACCAAGCCTCGGTGAGAAATCACATTAAAGCAGAAATGTTGATGTCGCACATTTGTCGTCAACCTCTGACCTTTCTCTTCTACCGTTCTCAGCTTTGTCCACTATGAGCTCCCCTTGGCCTCTAAGACACCCTCCACAAGGTTTCGTTGGTGGCAGCCTCTTCACTCTGGAGAGGGCTATGACCAGTGGGCCATTGATGATGTCATCATTTTGTCAGAGAGGGAGAAACATATAATTCCCATGGCCAGTCCTACTCTGCCACAGGTCAGGAATCAGTTGGAAGAGTTTTTCCATCTTCCTTTCGACTTCAGTTTGTGATATTTCGTTTTTTTTGTTGTAGTCAATCTGGGATAGGACAGTTATAGAATCTCTATCTATCTAGCAGTGGATCTATTTAAATATGTTCTACTGTAGACATTAGTACCTCCTAATACAGAACACTAAACACACCTCTCCTATGTCTCTCCAGAATTTTTATGAGAAACCAGCGTTTGATTACCCTCTGAACCAGATGAGCGTATGGCTGATGCTGGGCAATGAAGGCATGGAGAGGGAAAGCAACAACAGCTTCTGTGCTCCAACAACCTCTGCCATGGTGTTTGGGCGCTCTGATGGCGATAGAGTGGCTGTCACCAGGGACCTGGCCCTGCGTCCCGGCTACACCCTTCAGTTTAAGGTAACTACACAGATTGTAAAAACAAAAAACATTTTAAAAAAAAAACAAGAAATAATACTTAATCAAATAGTTTTTTTGTCTATTGTTTCTCCTCATAGTTGAACATAGGCTGTGAATCAGAGTTCAGCACGTCTGCCCCAGTGCTGCTGCAGTACTCTCATGATGCCGGTCGTACCTGGAACCTGGTGAGAGATGGCTGTTTCCCAGGAACCCCAGGGGTCGGGGTGTGTGAGGGCAGTGGTCGGGAGCTTAGAGAACCAACTGTCTACAACACTGGAGACTATGAACAGTGGACCAGGGTCACTGTGGTCATACCACGCAATGTTGCAGCCAGGTAGCTGTGGTAACAGACATGCAGTCGGAACAACTGATTGTTTTTGTAAATTATCTTTAGATGCAGAATTTTAATGAAATGGCACCTGAAGATTCTGTCATTTTTTTCATCCTCTCCATGTCATTTTCACAGTAAAACCAGGTTCCGTTGGTTCCAGGAGAGCAGCCTTTACAGGGATGCTCCACCATTTGCCTTGGATGGGGTCTACATCTCTGAGCCATGTCCAAACCACTGTGGGGGACATGGAGATTGCATCTCTGGAGTCTGCTTCTGTGATATGGGATATACAGGTACTGAGCAGTAACACAAGGCTACAGGAAATAGAACATAAAAAAAAGAAAAAACAAGGTGACCATATTTTTCATCTATCTATGTATTTATTTTTATGAATCTCTATTTTTTACATAGTGGAGCAGGATAGTTGTGTCCCATCTGTTGCCAGTCCCACAGAGCTGACAGAAGGCTTTGAGGAGAAGCTAAGCCCACTCTGGCAGAGTCTAAGTGGGGGACAAATTGGAGGGGGCTGTGGCGTCATTGGTGAGGGCAAAGCCTTTTATTTCAGTAGTCCTGGGAGGAGGGAAGCCCGTACTGTGCCTCTAGACACTACCAACACACGGTGAGGGAAATTCAAACAAAATCAATATTTATTTATAAGCTCTGGAGACCAATGAACTGTTTTTTTTTTTACATTCAAATTTTGTTATTACTGTTTAAATACAGCTTGGTCCAATTCTACATCCGCATTGGCAGCAAGAGTTTGGGGCCCACTTGCACCAGGCCTCGCTCCCGCAATGAAGGTAATGATCAGATATTGCATAAAGACCCACTGCTGCATTCATGTGGTTATTTCTTTACACTGCAGTCTGTAGAGAACATCTCAGTGTCAGATCTGATAGGTTCACCACTGGCTTGTTTCCATCTGTTCTTCTTGCTGTGTCTTTGATCAGCCTTGTGATCCAGCCAAGCCTGTGCAGCTACCGATCTGACCCTGTTTTTCAGTGTTTTCTCTAATAGAGAATCAAAGTCTACTGTTGTCTGTTCTTTTCTGTTAATCAGTCAGCAGATAGTGGATCTCTAGCCTGCAGCAGCGCTGAAGGCTCAGTCTGATCATTGCTGCAGCGCCAGATAAAACACTGCCAGCCTCCTAAACAGTTTGTCTGTAATTATCAGGGATTCCAGACTTCCAGATCATTATCACTGTCATCATTATTTATCCTATTGTCTAATTTTATTTCCTAAATCTTCTCAGTTTTTCATCTAATATTTCATATGGCTATGAAATTCTTCCTCCCAGGTAAAGCTCTTCTTCCTGTGATTATAGGTGTCATTGTTCAGTTCTCTACCAATAATGGTGTCCAGTGGCAGTTCCTGAGGGAGCTGGACTTTAGTTCCTTTCTGGAGCCCCAAGTGGTGACCATTGAGCTGCCACCTGCAGCCAAAACCCCATACACAGTATTTCGGTGGTGGCAGCCACAGCAAGGTGAGTACAACATCACGGTGCATAGTACTACAGAAAACCAAATAAAAATCTAAAACAATATATTTTTGAAATCATACCTCAAATAAAAATGTTTCTTTTTACTCTCAATGCCTGTAGGGAAACACTCTGCCCAGTGGGCTCTGGATGATGTCCTGATTGGTATGAATGACAGCTCCAGAACAGGTTTTCATGACAAATTTGATGGCACAACCCCTCTGAGGCACAACTGGTACCGCATTCAGGGTGGGGAGGTGACTGTAGACTGTTTGTCTCTGGACACAGCACTTACCTTCAACTCCGAAGCCATTGATAGTAAGTCACACACATATATTTGCAGACAGGGGCTTGACTACAGGGCTGACAGTTGAATTTCTACATGCTCAGAAAGTAAAGTAGTAACTCGCCTCTCTATAAGCTTTCACTGTGAAATGGCTCCTGAGCAAGACACTTAGCACCCAGCTACTCCAGTGAAGCTGCTGTGGTTGTAGTGAACATCCCGGTATTACACACACAACAGGCTGAAATTGAATCACCCATTTACTGTGGCGCCGTGGGTCCTGCATTATTAATGAGAGCAAACCTGATTGAGCATCCTGCCTGTTATTTATGCTCACATCAAGCTGTGAGCAGATTTACTTTCCACAAATATTACATTACAACTCGGTGCATTTATTAAGTGTACACAGCAAGAGCAATTTGGCAACAAATCTATAAACTATCTATCACATTTAACCCAGCAGTATCCATTGTACTGTATTTGTGTTTGTATTTGGAATTGTACTGACTTAGTTAGTTTTGACTCCACTGAACCTAGTGTGATACCCAACATGCTGACTTACAGAAATAAGTCTTCTTAAGGTGCTGTTAAATCACTGTGGGTACTAATGTGACCAGCAGGTTGTAGTACTGTATATGCCTACAAATATAAAGCTGACTTCATATTGTGTCTGCAGAGAAGCCAAGATATGCGGAAAGCTGGGACTTTGAGGTGTCTGGCTCGTCATTCCTGCAATTTGAGCTCAGTATGGGATGTAGTAAATCTACTTCCTTCTCCCACGGCGTGCGGCTGGAGTACTCCACAGATTGCGGACGTCATTGGTCTCTTATTACACCAGAGTGTGTGCCCCCAGCCATAGGCTGCGCCGGGTATACTCAGAGTTCTATTTATACATCCACCCAGTACAAACACTGGAGAAGAATCACTGTTTACCTCCCTAGTGCTGCTAAGTAGGTGTTTTAAAATTTTATACTCAAAATTAAGCAGTATTGATACATTTTGCTGAACCCACTTTTTCTATATCTTTCTGTTGAATCTCACAGTTCTCCCAGAACTCGGTTCCGTTGGATCCAGACCCATTTCACCCCAGGGGCAGAAGGATGGGCTTTAGATAACGTCCTACTTGCTCCTGGCTGCCCCTGGATGTGCTCTGGACATGGTCTTTGTGACAACGGACGCTGCATGTAAGTAACACAGACTTACTACACAGTTCATCTTTACACCTACATTGTACATGTATATGTAAATGTTCCCCTTATGTCTTCTCCCATTCTCACACAGGTGTGACAAGGGTTATGGCGGGACACACTGTGTCCCTTTGGCACCCTTGCCATCTGTACTGAGAGAGGATTTTAATGAGAACCTGCAGCAGGAGACCTGGCCTGAGGTGTATGGAGCAGAGAGGGGAACCCTGAGTGGAGAACCTCTTAAATCTGGCACTGCCCTTATTTTCAAAGGGGTGGGCATACAGAACACTATGCAGAGAGCATCCACAGCAATAATAAGATAACTTATGCGCTGGATCACTATTCTTAACTGACGAACAGTTTAATCCTTGTCTGTTTGCAGGATGGTCTGCGAATGATTGTGTCACGTGATCTGGACTGCACAAACACTCTCTACATCCAGTTCTCCTTCAAATTCATCACTAAAGGTACTACATAACTCAGTTTCTCTCTACTGGGTGTAACTTTTGTAACATCTATTGGTGCAACAGTTCATCCTGTGGGTTTTTTTTTTAGGAGTCCCGGAGCGTTCCCACTCAGTGCTGCTGCAGTATTCAGTGAACGGGGGAATCAGCTGGCTGCTGCTGGATGAGTTTTACTTTCCAGCATCCACTGACACTCTGTTCCTCCACCTGCCTCTGCCAACCAGTGCCCAGACAAATGCCACGCGGTTCAGACTCTGGCAACCTTACAACAGCGGTAAGCTGACGCGTTGTGTCGAAGGACAATAAAACTCTTTAGATCTGCTGCCTTTTTTTTCCTCCATGTTGTTGTTTCTTTATCCTCACACACACAGGCATCTTTACACCAAATGTCTACAGTCAGTGTGAAAAATCCTGTGAAAAGATACTTATCTCCTTCAGGTAAGAAGGAGGAGGTGTGGGTGATAGATGATCTCATCATTGATGGCAGCTCCTTACATAACCCACCAGTGGTGATAGACAGCTTTGAGGAAGGCCCCAATGACTCCAACTGGCTGTTCTTCCCTGGGGGTAACACTGGCCTCTACTGCCCTTACCAAAAGACTGGCCTGTAAGAAAAACTAATTAACTTAACTTTAAATCCTTAGAGTAATGCTTCTTGTTTTAAATATTCTGCTCTGACATCATCTAAGAGCCTAATGATGATAAAACTTGCAAAAAGATGTTTTTACCTTTGACTGATCTTTATTTTTGAGTGTGTTATGTAATTTGTGCAGGGAGGAGGATGAGTCAGCCATGGTGTTTGTCTCCAGCGAGCTTGGAGAGCACTCCATTACCACCAGGGACATTGACGTAAATGAGAACACTATCATCCAATTTGAGGTACATGAACACAGCTTTGATGACTTCTTATCCAAAGCAACAGTTCTATTACTTACTCATTCAAGACATAAACCATGACTCATCATTGTTGATAATGTTGTGTTTATTCACTGTATTTGTCTCCAGATTAATGTGGGCTGCACAGCAGAGAGCTCCTCTGCCCACCCAGTGCGTCTTGAGTTCTCACGGGACTTTGGTGCCACGTGGCACCTTCTTGTACCCCTATGTGCTGGTGGGCCCCAGCCCTCCTCACTGTGCTCTACAGAGCTCCACCCTGCAAGCATGTATTTCCTTGGTACAACTCAGGGCTGGAGGAGAGAGGTCATTCACTTCGGCAAACTTCGTCTCTGTGGGTAAGGACTAGATACGTCGTGTAAAGCAGAGAAGGAAAAGAAAACAAGGGGGAAAACACATGCTTACACACTTATTTCCATCTGCCTCATCCTCTCATCTTTGCATTTTGTCCTCTTATAGATCAGTGAGGTTCCGTTGGTATCAGGGTTTCTTCTCAACTGGTTCTGCTCCGCCAACATGGGCTCTAGATAATGTCTACATTGGCCCACAGTGTCAGGACATGTGTAACGGCCATGGGACTTGTGTTGGTGGCAGCCACTGTCTGTGTGATCCCGGCTACTCTGGACCTGACTGTTCTGTACCTGACACCCCCAACCCTGACTTCCTCAAGGAGGACTTTGAAGGTACAGCAGCATGCAGACGCACACAAAAATCACCAAGAAGCAGGCAATTTATTGAAAATATATATGCATTGAATATGTTGAATATATTAGTTGATCTTCCAGAGCTAGATTGTTTATATAATAGCTTGGAGTAATTTTAACTGACTTTTATTTCTACTGAAAATACTCCTACAATATATTTGACTAAAGTTTAGATTAGTGTCTCCTACAAGCTAACATTTTTATGATTAGACTTGAAATTGTGTACCTTATTTTATACCTTGTTTTATACCTTGTTTCTCTTGAATTGTCAGTGAAGGCAATGTGAATGAATTATACTTTTATTTGAAATGTTAAAGCATTTTCTAGCATTAGAAAAAGATCTATTAGTTTCATAGAGTTTTCCTGTTTTGTTAATACAGAATATTATGTCTTCATGATTGTGTGGTTTCTGTTTTGGTGGTTTTTATGTGTGTGTTCAATAGGGGGAGCAGTAGATGCTGAACATTTCAGACAACTGAGTGGTGGTAAACCATCAAGAAAATGTGGCATCATGTCAAGTGGGAACCACCTGTTCTTCAGCGAGGACGGCCTGCGCATGTTGGTCACCAATGACATGGATATCTCAAATGCCAGGTATAGCTAGAGCCGCACAAAAGCTGTGCACAAATACAAATCAGTTTCCTTTTTGTTGCTGAGTTTACAGTTTTCAGTAATATTATTAATGGCTGTATTCGGTAGGTTTGTTCAGTTCTTTCTACGTCTTGGCTGTGGTAAGGCTGCTCCAGACCCACGCTCCCAACCAGTTTTGCTGCAGTTCTCTGTGGACGGAGGTCTTACCTGGGGACACCTTCAGGAATTTCTCTTCAGCAACAGCAGTAATCAGGCTCGGCTTGTGGCCCTGGAGATCCCATTGCGTGCCCGCACACCTTCGACTCGACTCCGCTGGTGGCAACCCTCTGAGAATGGACATTTTTACAGCCCTTGGGTCATTGACCAGGTACGGTGTTGAGAATGAGTTCAGGCCCCCATAGCTTTCAGGAATTCAAAGCAAGCCTGTCGTCTATTCACACCTGTTTCATTTTTCAAATCTCACGTTTTGTATTATTACCTAGACAAACATTTATGTTTTATTCCCTAGGTGGTGGTTGGTGGCAGTGCTAGTGGCTGGGGACCTCTGGAAGATGATTTCTCCTCAATCGATGGCCGCTCATGGCTGCTTCACCCCGGAGGAACTCGAATGCCTGTTTGTGGCTCTGATGGACCTGCTTTCGCATTCATAGAGAAGTCCAACACTCGCTATGCTGTTACAACTGACATCAGTTTGGGTCAAGATGCCTTTATCCAGTTTGACTTTTCTGCCTCCTGCTCTGTCACCAACTCCTGCTATTGTAAGCAAGAACGAGTCTGAATAAAGCAGAATTATTAGCGAGTGTGAAAGTTTTTTTTCTTAGATCTGTGATAATTATTTTTAATTAAATATCCCTCATAAATTAATCAAAGGATGCCATACACGTGTTTCGCGTTTTTTTGTAGTTTCATGGATATTCATATTAATAATAATCTTTTCCAATTCTTTCTCTGCAGCTGTGGAGTTGGAGTATTCTATGGATCTGGGTCTGACCTGGCAGCCTGTGGTCAGAGACTGTCTGCCTACAAGCCCTGACTGCTCCTCCTACACTCTACAGAGGCTGTTGGTTTCTGACACATACAATAAGTGGGGTCGTGTCACTCTGCCTGTCCCGTCATATGCCAGGTCAGCACTGACATAGCTTATAGCACATTTTGATTGTATAGAAAGTGGCTTTGGGGTAGCTTCTTCAACACAAACACAGTCTGCATCACAAATCAATACGTACAATGTGCAGATTTACAGTTTAGTTTCTTGGTTTATAATTTATTTTAACTTCTGTTTATCTGTGTTTAGGTCTCCGGCTACACGGTTCCGTTGGTTTCAGCAGGCTCCCTTTGACAAACAGCAGACCTGGGCTCTGGATAACCTCTACATCGGAGATGGCTGCCCAGATATGTGCTCTGGACACGGCCGCTGCCAACAAAGCTCCTGTGTGTAAGTAATGCTGGTTTATTTTTAGTTTTACTATAACTGTCTTAAAGTATACAGTTGAAAGTCAACTGCTAGAGGCAGTGACACATAAAGTCAAATGAAAAGTCAAACAGAAAGTATGATATGAAATGTATATATTTTTATTTGATCATTTTGTTTTTACAGCATGTAGGGTCGTGTCGCTCTGATTTTTCATTTTCATTTAAAGGTGTAATGCAATTTGCTTTTATTATAATATTTAAGTCAATCAACTAAGTAAAATAAATTGTCTTTGAATCTGATTTCTGGATCTGGATCTGTTGTCCTCCCCAGGTGTGACCCCGAGTGGGGTGGCGAGTACTGTGACGAGCCTGTGGTTCCTCTGCCCTCCCAGCTGAAGGACAGCTTCAGTCGAGCTCCCTCGCTCAGTCACTGGCACATACTCACTGGTGGGAAACTCAGCACAGTGTGTGGAGCTGTGGCCTCTGGGGCTGCTCTGCACTTCAGTGGGGTAAGAATCTAACTTTATTTTTGTTATTCCTTCATTTATTCCTTCTTTTTAACAGTATTGTATATTATAAAAGACTTAATGTATGACAAATGTACTATATAATGTACTGTATGTACTATATTCGTTTTCAAGTGTTATTACTTTACCTTTCTTTTTCTTAATGACTCAAAAGAGTCATTAACCCACCTTCTATTTATGCAAGGTAAGCATTAGAAAACAAACAGAAAGAGACAAGACGATCTAGATTAGACAAGGTTATGTTCTAGTGATGTTCTTTGCAATAAGAAATACTATAAGAGAGAAAGATAGAGATTGCTGGATTTATTTTTGGAAGGATGAGACATTTAAAAAATGAGAGAATACTGTAAGTAAAGTAGAGTAAATAGAATGCAAGAGAAACAAACATGGGCATCAGTCCATTGCAGACTTACTGTATAATGACAGAGCGCATACTAACACTTCAGATGTGTGTGCACAGGGTTGTAGCCGTCAGCTGGTGACAGTGGACCTGAACCTGACCAACGCTGAGTTCATCCAGTTCTACTTCATGTATGGCTGCATGATCCCACCTAGCAATCGTAACCAGGGTGTGCTTCTGGAGTACAGTTTGAATGGAGGAATCAACTGGCACCTGCTGACAGAGATATTCTATGATCTGTACACCAAACCTGGGTGAGATTTTTTCTTTAACCACACATGATCTTCCTGCACACAGCTGAGTGAAGGGTGAAGCAGGATATCTGACCTTGTTTGCTTTTCGTTTGTGTTCAGGTTCGTGAATGTGCTGCTGCCCCCTCCTGCTCGTCAGGAAGGAGTGCGAGTACGCTGGTGGCAGCCACAGCATGAGGGTGCAGACCACAGTGATTGGGCTTTGGATAATGTCCTTATTGCGGGCTCAGACCCTCGAGCACAGATCTCTGATACATTCGGAGGGTTGGCACTACCCAACCATGAGAGATCTCCAGCTGATGGGACCTCAGGGAGGATAGGGTCACAGAGCGAGCAGGAGGAAACACCCATCGGTATAACAGAATTTGACAAGGGATGTGCAATTTCTTTTATTGGTTTATGATTTAATGTATTGGTTTTATACATTTCTTTTTTTCTTTGTTCTCAGTAAGCGATCATTGGTTGTTCTCAGAGGACTGCTCAGTGCAGCGTTTCTGCAGCTCTCCTGATGGGGTGATGGTCTGTGGAAATGCCGATGGGAGAGAGGTGTATGCTGTCACTCATGATATTATTCCTGACAAAGGCTGGGTTATGCAGTTTAAGGTAGCTAATGCGCCAAAAAAACGATACACAACCAATATACATGTTCATCTGTGTTGTGTGATGTTCTTTAGTATCACTGTTTTAAATGGAAGTTTGAAGGATGTACTGTCTTTGGTAAAATAACCTTAAAACATCAAAATGCAGATTGCTGTAGGCTGCAGTGTGCCAGAACGTCATGCAGATCGACAAGTTCATGTCCAGTACTCAGTGGACTTTGGAGTGACATGGAAGTACCTGGTGCCGCAGTGCTTGCCTGCTGACCCTCGGTGTGGAGGTCAAGTGTCGCAGCCATCAGTCTTCTTCCCTTCTGAAGGCTGGAAGAGGGCAGTCTATCCCCTCCCTGACAGCCTCTCTGACACGTGAGTCACCCTACCTAATATAAACATTATTTGCTTTTGACTAGATATGCAGTTTCGCTTCATATTTATTGGTACTATTATTGCAGGCTTGACCAAAATTATTGTTAGATCAAAGTTTTGTAATCACATAATGAGTCAAATCATTGTCACGTAAATCATGAAAATGTTTTGCATGATGTTTGTCTTATCATCCTGTCTTCTACTTAGTTCTGTGCGGTTCAGGTTTTACCAGCAGCACTCAGACATTCAGTGGGGTGTGGAGAACTTTTATATTGGACCAGCATGTTACAGTCACTGTGGAGGACATGGAGATTGTTTGGATCAGCGCTGTCTCTGTGATCCAGGATTTACAGGACCAAACTGCTACCCCAGCGCTGCTCTTAAGGTAGAGCTGTTTTAATATATGTCTTAGCATCAAAAACAAAATAGGTTGACTATTTGTTTGAGATGATCCATAACTCTGTCTTTTTTCTGCAGGCATCACTAAAGGAGCGTTTTGACTGGGAAGGCGCAGCAGGCCCTCAGTGGCAGGTGCTGGAGGGTGGTAGGCCTTGTACAGACTGTGGTGTGTTGGTAGAAGGGACAGCTCTTTACTTTGGAGGAGCTGATGCCAGACAGGCTGTAACTGCTGATCTGGACCTCCGAGGAGCTAAGTCAGTACTTAACTTCTGCTGGGCGTAATCAGAAGACAATTTGTACCTATTTTTAAACATTATGCTACCTGAGGTGCTTTAAAACCAGCATGTTTTTGGATAGGTTTGTGGAGTACTGGGCCAGGATCGGAAGTGAAGATAACATGACCATGTGCCACCGTCCAACTTGTCGTAAAGAAGGAGTGCTGCTGGATTACTCTACTGATGGAGGTGGACTAACAACATTCATGAAATATCACAGTGTTTTTCCTTTTTGGTAATTTTCTTTTTTCTGTTTGTTTTCTGATTCTGTTGATATTGGTTCCTCAGGTGTGTCGTGGGCGCTGCTGCATGAAATGGACTACCTGAAGTACGTGTCAGTAAGGAGAGACTATATTGTTCTCCCAGAAAGAGCTCTGACCAACACCACTCGCCTGCGCTGGTGGCAGCCATTTACCATTTCCTCTGGACTGGCCACTCCCAGCCTGGAACGAGCCCAGTGGGCCATAGACAACATCTTAGTGGGTGGATCAGACATCAACCCATCCACTCTGCTTGACACCTTTGATGATGGTAAGTTTGTATGTTTTTTGAATCAGCACCACAGACACCTCACCTATCATGACAGCTAAATGAATAATCTGCAAATCATTTTAACTCTTATGGTTTGCCTTTGCCTTTCACCAGAGGGTGTTTCTCATGAGGAAAGCTGGAGTTTCTACCCCAATGCTGTGCGCACAGCTGGCTTCTGTGGAAACCCCTCATTTCACCTGTACTGGCCAAACAAGAACCAAGACAAGACACATAACATCCTGGCCACTCGAGAACTGATTGTGCAGCAAGGATATATTCTACAATTCAAGGTACAGTACTGACAGTGAGCCATGTAGCCTAATTAACAGCAGTAATTTGTTTTGCACAGTGTGCACAGTTCTTAACAACCCTCTCTCTGTTGAAGATTGTTGTTGGCTGTGAGGCAGACACCTGTGAAGACCAGCATTCTGTCCTGCTGCAGTATAGAAAAGATGCAAGGTAAGAATGGTTACTGGTTTTATTTATACAGTTGAATGCATTTTACATGGACGCTTTTTCAGCTCATCATGCACCCCCCCTCAGGTCTGACTCATGGCAGTTGGTACAGTCAGAATGCCTCCCCTCCTCAGTCAACAATGTAGGCTGCTCTCCCTTCCAGTTTCATGAATCCACAATCTACAGTCCAGTCAACAGCTCAATATGGACAAGAGTCACTGTCCAGCTACCAGACCACGTCTCCTCAGGGTAGGAGATCTTATAGTTGAACCTTTTGTAGTCGTATTTTTAAAAATATAAGCAAAAAAACAAGTATTGGCTTTCCATGTTGAAATAAATTCAGGCTTTTGTTGTAAATTTCCAGGGCTACTCAGTTTCGCTGGATTCAAAAAGAGGGGACAGGAGAGCGGCACAGCTGGGGAGTAGACCATGTTTACATTGGAGAGGCCTGCCCGGGGCTCTGCAGTGGCCACGGATACTGTACAAGTGGAGTTGTCTGCATCTGTGATGAGGGACACCATGGTGGGGCAATGAACATCATATTATCTTCAAACTCCTGATTGTGCACATCATGCTTGCTTCTTTATCTTTTATATGGTTCAGTAAAGATGGAGTTATATTGTATTGCTTATAACTAAAATGATATAAGTAAACACAGGTTAAATAAAATATTTGCAGCAACACTGAACAAATTATTGCTGACAGAAATAGCTCTACTGAAGAAACGTACCTGTACTGAAGAGTAAAATGCAGTGTTTGTTCCCTCAGTTTCATCACATCCTGTCTGTATTGTCTGACGTCAACAGGTGATGACTGCTCCCTCTCCAGCAGTGACCTGCCCAGCTCTATCAAGGACAACTTTGAATCCGGCAGTGTGTCTCAAGAGAGCTGGCAGCTCATCCAGGGTGGTGGCGTAGGCAGTGGCTGTGGGCAGCTGTCACCGCACGCCCACGGGGATTCACTCTACTTCAATGGCTGTAAGATGAGGCAGGCCGTTACCAAACCCCTGGACCTCACTAGAGCCAGGTACAGGTACTACCAAACATACAAGACAGACCAGGATCTGTGTTATCAACTCTTAATATTTTCTCTCTGTAACCTTTTCTTCTCTCCCCTTTTCCTTCCCTGTAGTAAGATCATGTTTGTGCTGCAGATTGGCAGTGTGGCACAGACAGACAGCTGTAACATAGCTCTGGATCAGGCTGACACAGTAGACCGAGCAGTGCTGCTGCAGTACAGCGTCAACAACGGAGTCAGTTGGCATGTAATCGCCCAGCACCAGCCCAAAGACTTCATAAAGGCCCAGAGAGTCTCCTACAACATACCACTGTGAGTGATGCAAAGACACTTCCAGAGATTTCCTGATAGACACAGAATAAAAAATGATATCTTCTCATAAGGTAAAAGGTTTGCAAGTTTATAAATGTCAGTAAATCTAATAATAATACTTGTTATTGTCAGTAAATTGTGATTGAATTGCCGATAAGCAAATCTACTCTATTGGCTGTTATAAATATATTAAAACAACAATACATTTGTAAATGTACAAGTGTTAAATAATTGTTAAAAACATATTGTTTGGATTTTTGTGTTTGTTTTAGGTAGGTGTACAGTTAATCGGATAGGTTTTTCCTGATAAACAAATACATATTAAATGAGCTAACTGAAAAGACAAATATCAGAACAGGTTAAAGTGAGGATAAACCCCAGACAAAGAGATCTTTCATACGGTAGCCTGCAAAGCCAGAAGTTAACTGATGGCTCATAACAGACAAAAAGCATTAGCAAATAATGTATTAACCATTAATAAAGCCTTTTAAATCCTTCAGAAGGTGGTGTAGTTCACAATTGTGTGGTAAACTTCGCTAGGCTGTTATGATTCAGTATAACCACCAATGCACCTTAACTAACCTCAGTATTTTTTCATGGTCTCTCCAGAGAGGCGAGGGTTAAAGGGGTGATGCTGAGGTGGTGGCAGCCACGCCACACCGGTGCAGGACATGACCAGTGGGCACTGGACCATGTGGAAGTAGTTCTGTGAGTACCCAATTGCCATCCGGCCGCTGGCCCCCAGATTGGCCCCCAACAGTGCCCCGATCTGCCCCTGTCTCTACCTCTGCCTCCCACCTTCTCCACACGAACACAAAGATGCAGTACAAGAATAAAAATACTGTAAACACATCTACATATGTGCTGCTTACCACCTGCAACAACCAGTCAGTTGTTTTAAAGGCTCAGCATGGTGTCCAGTGTCAGGCAAGCAGAGTATGAGAATTAGTGCTGTGTGCTTTGCTGTGAAGGGTTCTTGTTTGTGGATGGCTGTTCTGTGTAAAACAGATCATTCCTGCAGTCAAATGATCATGATACTTCCAGTGTCTTGTAGAACACAAACATGTCACAGATAAACAGCTTGTCAAGAATTCAGCAGTCTTACAATGTGCTGAAGGATGTCATACACATAAAACTAAAATACTGCAGATATGGTTAAACAACCAAATTGATTTCACCCATTTACAGTTAACCAGTCTGCCAGTGGCCATTAATACAAAGACAAATATGAAAGTGTGTTACATCCATTTTATGAACAGAAGTTTTCTCATGATTGATTCAGTTCCACCTTTCAAATAGACCTTACACATGGACATTCTGCAGGACACTGAACATCTCATGAACCTGATCTATACTCAGCGAGCGCATTCTTAACATGGCAATATCATAAAGCATTTTGAATGCATTTTCTGCATGTTGCCGTGGGTATCGGAGCAATGTTGCCTCTTCTGTGGGTGCTGATTGTTCATTTGGATGTGTACCCAATGCATTTCAAATGCTGCATAAAACAATCATGTGAGGCATTCTGATATTTCATGTACAGTTGTACACACACACACACACACACCAAAACACACACTTATGCCTAACCTGAGCTGTCCCTGGTCTACATGGCCGTGACCTGTCCCACTGCCTCCCTCGCACTTGCACGGTTTTCAACAGTGTCTGCTGAAAAATGTGAGCGTGATCCTCACACTTTGTTCTGTTGTTTATTTCTATCTATTTGCCACTACTCCACTCCTTCTCACCTTCTCCCTCTCATTTCTACACATGCTCAATCTTTTCTTTTGCTGCTTAATGTTCACCGACTCGTTTGATCATGCTCACCAACCTGCTTGTGCCACATCAAATCCTACCTCACTTCATCTCCGTCTTCCTTTTCCTCACTTTCCTCCTTCATCCAATTCTTCAAAACCTCCTCTGCCCTTTCTGGCATACAATTTATGGATATCTGCTGTATATCTTGCTTTTTGTCTTTTTTTTCTCACTTTCCCTTCACGGGTCACCTATCACTCCACCAACCACCCTTCTGCTATTCATTCTTCTTTCATTGTCTTGGCCCACTCACTTTCACTTCTCCTTTCTTGAACTTCTTTCTGCTTCTTCTTTTTCCTCCCTTTTCCTCACTTTGGGCCCCTGCCTCCCCAGGCCGGGGCTCCTACCCCCCCAGACCTTTCTGCGAGACAGCAGTCCCCTCCTCCTGCCTCTCCTCTCTCGCGCTCTAACCTCTGCTCTCTTCTGTATTCTGCTCCCTCTGGCATGGCTGTAGTGTCAGGTAAGTCTCCGCCTCTTCCTGAATGCAGCCCACTCCCTCAACCTCCTCCTCACCCGTTCTTCTCCCTGTTACACTGCTCACACCCTCCTTCAATTTCACTGACACACCTAGCTATCCCTCCTCATTATCATCATGGCCATCTCCATGCCCTCATCATAACTAAGAGCTCTAGGCAGGTCAACAAGCAGGCCAGCTGCTCACAGTGTCCAGGTGGAGGCTCAATGACAAAATAATCCAAAACAGCATCAGCTTTCAGCACAGAAAAAACAGTATCCACAATAAAACTGAATGTGTGAAATCTTGACCGGTTGGCATTTTTTTTATTAACAATTTGGGATTCACATTGTATTACTTAAAATGTTTCACCACAATGTCAGATGGGAACAAATTCTCACTTGGCTTTGAATTAGAATCTGCAGTTTACACAATCTTTGAGGCATTTTAATGATATAATGTACAAAACAAATGTCAGTGGTACTGTGCTTGTGTGTATATGTGTGATGTAATCCATCACTATACCTGTTTTTGTTTGTTTTATTCTTGCTACTTCTTCTGCTTTTTTTTTTTTTTTACCTAATTGCCAATTTACAGTCGACTCATACATTTCAACGATTCTACTTGAAAGCGAATGCTTTTGGGTGCCACATATTTCTCACTCAAGCACTAAAAGGAGTTTCTACCACCATCAGCTGCAATGCAGGTCATCATTAATTACAGATGACGGCAGAGTTTCATCTGACTAACCTCCTCCATCTTACTCCTTGCATGGCTTTGTGGATCAACTGTTGAGACATCTCTCCATCCCTCTTTCGCTCATGGTTGTTTGTCTGAAGACAACAACATGACTCTGAGCCAGGAACTTCTCACTGCCTTCTGGTTTCTGATTAACAGTCAGAAACACACAAGCATGTGCCCACACTATAAAACATACAGTTTTCCAGCCATACTGCCCATCAGCCTTGCTTCCACCTTCACAGCATCAACCATCACAAACACACACACACTCTTACCCCTCCCTAACCCCACCTGAGCCCCCC